>CM031235.1:422271486-422416486 GCA_018340775.1 Taxus wallichiana var. yunnanensis
CTCCTAACTTTTATGATATTAATCTAGAAAAGAGATCCCATAGGAAGAGAATCCTCACTCAAAAGGCTTAAGGCTAAGTTTTGAGAAAGGTATTTGGCCATGAGGGTATCATTCCAGGATGGTTTTGTGTCATGAGTCACCAACCCATTTTTGAAATGAGGGTAATATTCATGATTATGATGTTTTTAATACTTAGACCTCCCAATTTCTTGTGAGTGCATACTTTTTCCCATGCCACCAAATGGATTATATTCTTCTCATATGTACCTTTCCAAAGGAAATTATTTTATATCCTTTAAATTATTTCTATAACGGCTAACGGGATGAAAAATAGTGATATGATGTATATTGGAAGGTTCTGAAGTGTGCTTTTGATCACCATGCATTTACTAGCACTTGATAGAAATGTTCCCTTCCATCATGTGAGATTTCTTTGAAACTCTGTCAAGCGAAGAATTCTAAACATTCATTTAAATTTCTTAAGTACCAATGGGTATTCCAAGGTAGGTAGAGGGGAGTGAGTTGATTTCACAACCTAGGATTTGGATGATCTTCAGCGCCTCCTATAGGGGGTGTTGAAGAAAAACACAAAGCTCTTATCAAAGTTTATTTTTTTGTTCGAATGTTCTTCATAGATCTTAAGAAGAATCTTCATAGTGTTTTCTTCAATAATTGATGCTAATAATAAAAGGATGGTATCATCTGAAAACTACTAATGGGAAGCAATAAGCTCAAATGATGATGGTTTAAAGCCTTTAAGGTAGTTCAGGGAAACAACATGAGTGATGGATCAGCTAAGGGAGTCAGCCATGATGATGAAGAGAAGAGGGGATATAGGATCCCCTTGTCTAATACCTCTTCTACTCGAGAAAAACCCCATTGGTGAGCCATTAACAATAATAGAGAACCTGGGAGAAGAGATACAAGAGCTTAAGATCTTCCTAAAGTGAGGGGGAAGCCAAATTTCTCCAAGAATCTATCAAGGAAAGTCCAAGAGACTCGGTCAAAATATTTATTCATGTCTAGTTTGACCACCATCCCAGCCTTTTTCTCTTCTCCATGGAGTGAATTGTCTCATGGACCAACACTACACCATCTTGAATAAGTCCACCTTTCATGAATCCACCCTGATGTTTAGATATCAAGTCAGGTAGTAAGGGATGAATCCAAATATCTATATTATTTGTGAAGATCTTGTAAATTATGTTTGCAAGGTATATGGGCCTGAAGTTCTTGAAGTCCTTAACACCCGCTTTCTTTAGGACCAAGACTATAAAAGTGTTGTTGATTTATTTAAGAAGATTTCATATTCTGAAGAACTCATTGAATGCTTTGAGAAGATCACTAGAAAAAATGTTCCAAAATTTATGAATTTTTTTTGTAGAGAAGCCATCGAGTTTTGGAGATTTATCTCCTTTAAGATAGAACATTTTTTTACAGTTCATCCAAAGTTACATGCTTAGAAATATTTTGAAATCCTTCAAGAGTCAAACTAGGGATGAAATCCAACATGGTTTTGGTTACATCAGGAGAGAGATGAGAGTTGTTGGTTAATAAATATTTGTAGAAGTTAAATGATTCATCTTTGATTACATCCTTATTAGAAGTAGTAGAGACATCTGATAAGGAGACTTCAAAGTTCTTTTTATGAGCTCGATGCTTAAGGGATGTCATGTCAAATTATTTGGTATTCATATCCGCTTCTTTCAACCACAAGGCTCTGGAATTTTTCCTCCAATAGGATTCTTCCCTTGCACACAAGTTGTGGAGATCTAAGAGAATTTTTCTCAAGGAAGTAGTCATCCCTAGTCATACCCTTATCTACCACCCTTCCTTCCAAAGCAATGAGCTCATCCTATATTTTTTTCTTTTAAATGAAGACATTTCCAAAAACTGATTTGTTCCAATTTCTGACATGTTTTTCACATTCCTGATTTTTTGAATTAACCCAAATTGAGTAGTTACTTCCACCTTGATACTCCACCACTCTTTAACTTTTTCTTGAATCTCAAGTTTTTCTAAACAAATTCTCTCAAATTTTAAGAAAGAGTGATCTTTATTTTTATTTTCTAACATATTGAGAACTATGGGTTATGATCCGATCCAACTTTGGGGAGAGAAGAGAGTTGAAATTTTTGATTAAGGATCCAATATGCAGATATGAGGGACCTATCAAGTTTGAATTGAATGTGGTTCTCTCTCGAGCCTTCTATTAGACCAAGTAAAGGGGTTTCCTTGAATGTCAATGTCAATAAGATTAGAGGAAGAAATGAAATCAGAAAGGTCATCCATACCTGCATTGAAATCAGAAGTGCCACCCTTTTTTCAGTCGGGGTAAGGGGAGTATTGAAATATCCCATAATCATCCAGTTCAACTAACCATAGTTTTTTCTAAAGGCTTTCAGCTCCTTCCATAGTTGTCTTCGACCATGAATGGTGTTGGGAGCATAAATATTGGATAGAATCCAAGTTGAGGAATTATCACTAGTGTTAAAGGAAACAACAAGGTGGTTAGAAGTGGATATGACAATATTAATAATTACCTTGTTGGGATCCCAAAATATAACAATTCCTTCATAGGCACCTCTGGAGTCCACACAAGCCACGTCATCTTTATTCCAAATGAGATTTCTACAATTATTTATGGAAATGGAATTCATTTTGATTTCTTGAATAGCTAAAATGGAAGGTCTACATGTTTTTCTCAATTCCCTGAGTGTTCTCTATTTTCCTCCCCCATTGTGACCTCTTATGTTTCAATAAATAATATTTGTATGAGGCATGAAAGGGTGGGGATTTCTAGATGGTCCAAAGTGGATTGTGTACCATCTGTAATAATTTTTTCCATTTCCCTTTACCTCTTATCATGGTTTAAAGGTTGTCCCTTAGAAGAGTTGGAGCATGTGTTAGCATGCTTCTTTGATGATCTAGTGACTCTAGAACAAGATGCTTCCCAGTTTCCTGGAGATTTCTTTTTTTCAAAGTATAAAGCATCCATAATTCCTTCAAAATCCTTGATCTTATGAGCCATAGATTTAGTTGGTTTGTTGGGAGCAAGGGAGTTAGTGCAATCAGTTAATAATTTTTCTAGCATGATCTCCCCTTCCTCCTTAGTTGTGTCATGTGTGATGTCAACCTAATTAACATTGATAAAGGCTTCTCTGCATTCCTAAGTGGTAGGTTTTTAAAATTTTCCCCTCCCACCGGTTATGAATCTTTTTCTGTAGGGAATTTTCATTTTTCCTAGCCTCTTCTGATTGAGTGTGCTTCATAATATGTCCTTCTTGAAATGAGGAGAGAAAGAATATGGGTTGCTATTATCTACCACTTTAGAATGATCCATGTTTGAGAGAAGGGAGTTAGTGTTTTCTCCATTTTTTTTGAAATAATAGGAGATCTGGGTGTATCTTTTCACTCATTAAGGGTTATTCCATTATAGGATCTAGGGAATGTTGAAATTCAACCATTTTGAAAGTGGAAGAGAAAGAGGTATCATTAATGTCACTAACCTTTTCCAGATTGATATCCTCCCTTGTATCAACACCATGATCCCCTTTTTTATTAAGGGAGATGATTCCTATTTCACTACTCTCATCTACTTGAAAAGTTAGTTCCATTAAGTTTTCCTTGGAGACCTCCTCCTTGATATGCATCTTAGGCTGAAGAGTTTTGGGACTCCAAAGGGTTTGTCAGATTAGGGGCTTCTTGTAGGGGATTTTGAGCCCCCTTTGACTAATTTATACTTGGAGAGTACGGGATATGACCCTTTTTGGGTTAACTCTTTCATTTTCTATAATAGGGATTTTTCCCCTAGCTTTCTCCTATCCCACTAGGAGATGGAAGATGAAGATGAATTGGATCCATTCTTTCTATTTTCCATTTGAGATTTGTCATGCATCTATTTTATCATCCCTTTTTTGTTGTTATCCATCTAGGTTCGCCAAAGGGATTTTTTTTTTGTGAAATGGCCTAGCTTATGAAATATGGAGAATTTCATTTCAAATGATTCATATTAAATAACATGCTTCTAGGTAGAAGACTAAGATTTCGAAGGATATGGTCGGGAAGTTGTTGATCCATCTTAGTAGAAACACAAAATCTAGTGTATGCGAGCCTATATTTGTTCCTCGTAGATCTATCTAGGTCCGATGGGAGAATCAATTGATCTAGCAATGTTGAGAAGAATCTCATCATCCCAAAACTGTAAAGGGATGCCAAGAATCCTACACCGAGAGGGGGATGGTGTGGATATTGTCGATAACTAAGTTAAAAATAGGGTACCATCTTTTATAAAAATCCCCATGTTCCCCATGCACCAAGGGCCTCCCAAAAGAACCGCACTTAGATCATCATGGAGATCTAACTTAAAAATAAAAAATCCATTTTCTATAGAGGAAATGCTCAAATCCCTTAACGGTTTCCATTTCCTGGAAGCCCATTTCCTAACATTGTCAATGTTGGGTCTAGGGCCAAGAAACTTACTAACAAGCACCATTTTATTATTTTAAATTTCCCTCTATAGATTGGACTCTATTATATGAATGAAAATGATTTCATTCTAATTTGTGGAACTAGAAAAAGTAGAAATGATAGGAGTCGAGTCTAGGGGTGTAGGGGTCCACATGTTTGTCTTGAGTTTTCTTGAAAATATCTTCCCACGTGATTGACATGGTCAAACCCGATAGTCTTCATGGCCCATAGTTCACGAGATATTTTACTGCTTCCTAAGATCAACTACCTAACAACCCAGTCATAAGGTTGTTACACCACATGTCGAGTCTCAAATGGTTAATTTACAACAGAAATTCAAATTTTTCTATCATTAAAGCAAAGAGTTACAACGCATTCGCTTTCCATAATGTTACTAATCATTTTTTCACTATGTTAATAAATAAGGGGAGAGATAAATAAATATAAACTTAATATTTTTCTAGAGAGATGAAACACATTAATATAAGAATTAAAATCACTTTGTTTCTCAAATAAAGTAAACTTTCATTTTTCCTTCTTCTCAACTTAAACATTATAAAATAATAAAATACAAATCCCACAATGGAGACAACAAAAAAACCTCATAGTTTAATGTGTTACAAAAATTACAAAAGATCCAAATAATTTTAAATAACATGACCCTTTTTCCAAGATTTCACACAAGCACTATTTTTCTTGAAAATTCTCAACAAACACCGAGTTACATCCCATCCAAGGTCTAAAAGTAGTAAAGATGAAACACTCACCTCCAAATGTGGGTAAAATTTATTTACATAAATATACTAATCTTGAACTCAATAGGGGCTACAAAAACATGGAGCAAAAAAAAAGCTATGTGATAATCAAATCCCATTCTCAAACTCATTCTCATTAATATGTAGTTTTTTCAAGCTTAAGAAAAATGATAAGAAAAAGACAAAAATTACAAAACCAAAATACATACATATAATGCAACAAAAGTATGCTTTCAAGGAGGGAGGAATTTCCATGAAACTAAATAAAATATTTTTCAAGCACCATTAGAATACCACATTCATCTTTTCCATGGAATATTTGAGGAAGACTAATATATTTCTAATACATGTCAAATTATCAATATTTATTTGTAAAATAATTTTATCACTCCATTAATAGATCAAATGAACAAAATAATGGGTCCCCTACATCCTCAATCCCCTAATACACACAATAATTTTCTCACCCAAGAGTTAGGTGAACATTTCACAACAAAGCCACAAGTTTTGAAAACTCCAAAGAGAGTGAACATTTTCTAAAGTAAGAAATATAAAACCATTATCAACAAATTCCAAATCTATATTATGCAATAAAAATATTTTGATACTTTAGACCCTATTTTAACATAAACAATTCACCATGCGAGGAAAAACAAGGAAGTAAGTGAGAGGAGAGGATTCAATTTATTTTCATTTGCATAAAAAATAAATTGGGAGAGGAGTCCTATCTACTTCCATAATTTCTAAATTATTATAAAGATAAGAACTCCAAGAAAAATCCAAAATATCAACTACGAAGGGATTTTCTACTTTTCCAAAAGGAATGATCAAAATTTAGAACCCCCAAATTGATGAAGGAAAGGGAAATATAATTTTTTTTTAAAAATCATAAACTAATATGAGAGTAACTTGTGGCCATCCTTCACCCAAATATTCGACCAAATTCTTACAAAAACCATAATTTTTCTTACACACCCATATGGGTGAATATTTACTCAAGTAACTCTTACACTAAAAATGCACTTACACACGTAATACCTTAAAAAAACTTAAAAAGTAATTTGATTACTTCCTTCATGATTTTATAGGCCATAAATGAGTTCCCTTTAAGCCTATAAATTGGATAAAAATATTATTAAATTTCACCTACCCAATGGGTATGGGTATGAGCTTCATTTAAGTGGGAGATAAGGTTTTTGGTCCACCACTCAATTGAAAAACATGGATGTATGTGAAATCTAGAATTTTACACTTATGGGATGAGTTGGTGGGTTAATATAATCCCATGTAAGGTTTATTTTAATCTTAAATAATTTTAGATTTATTTTTGGTTAATTGAATCAACTATTGGTTTAAAGATAAAATGTTGAATTTTCTAGAATAAAACAATTAGAAAAATATAGGTAAAATTAATCTACTTGTAAGTTAACATACTTAGAATATAATTAAAGTTATTAAAGCTATAGTAAAATAATATGGGTATAAAATAAAAGTGTCTTTCCCAAATATAAGGATCTCAACTACCTAGGTAATTTATTCATACAAGGACACTACATAAGACTCCATGTTTGTTCAACCTGATGTTCGTAGATGACCATTGATTGTTATATACATTATTTCCAAGTGTGAAGATTAGACACTAGTGAAACCTTTTTAGTAATTTTACTAGTTTTGACTGATACTTTACCTCTTATTTCTTGTATTTATATATTTTTGGTTGTGTTACAGGATCCCATCCCCGATCTTAGTGTTATTTATTCTTCTTAGATTTGGGAAAATACCGGCTAATTAGGACACTTGCGCCTGGGTACTTGTGTCCCTTCTACATATTTATTTCCATCTTATTTTATTTTCCAATTTGTCAATTTATTCTTTACTTTGAGTATTTTATCATCTTTACTCAACAACCTAGGTCATCTTTTGGTGTTCTAAGTGCCAAAATTCAAACAAGCAAGTCATATATATGCACACCTTACTAACTATTATTAGGGGTAGGACATTTGGGATATCACTCTCTATCTACCATCTACAAGAGAAACATTCTAGGACTATTTTGGGTGTCATTACTCACTACATAGGAGGATTTATTCCAAATTCCATATCACACATTCATCTTGGGGGAAAAGTAGTTGTAGCTCGCTATCTTTGTGTGACTAACGTAAGGAAAACCTAGCTTGAATGGAAAAAAATTCATATCAAACAATCAAAACAACTACATATAGTTTGAAATGTTATACGGTGCTTGGTGAGAATCACATTGGGGTTACCTACAATGTTAGTCTAACTCAAGCATATGCATTATTTATTATATCTTGTGTTTTCTTAAAATTTGTGCGGGTAGGTAGAGTTTGTTTTGAAAGAACATGTGCGATACATGAATCCTATGACATATTTGAAGTGAAACAAAAAAGAAATAAAGGAACCAAGTTCAAACCCTAAAAATAGCGAAAGAAGAGCTTACTGCTGGACACTAGCACCCGGATCAAACACTAGCTCCTGGTTTGTCTTGTATTCCTATGGGCTCTCCTATATGAAGAATTTCCAGATCACGGTTTCTCGAGACAAAGCCTACATAGTTTGGATCTAGCCTTCTCGAGATATTTTTCTAGCCTAGGATCAACCCATATATCTCGATACAAGAAAATTCATTTTCATTATCCTATTTTTTCTACCTTCTTGTACTTTTCATGCTAGATATTTTTTATTATTGTTAAATCTATTTGATCTCAGTCCTTTAATAAGATTTTAATTTCATTAAATCATTTGGTGAACATGATTAATGATCAAACCCTATATTTTCTTAGGATCCTTAATTTTGTGTATACCTCATGACTTATCAAAAAGTGTTAATAAATTGTCATCCCAAACGTCCTTCACCTAAGTATGAACCTATTCATATGAATGATCTTCATCCTATTTTTGTAAATTTTGAAGAGGAAGTGATATTCTATTACAAGTCAAGTATTACTACCACATGTCATCCCAAGATCCCTCATGTATTTACAAATATTTACAACACTGGTCATGATGTTGTACTCTTACCGCTATTGAAGCTACTAGTTCTTGTGAATTTGATAGTGGTGTTGATTCTCTTCCTAAAAATGATATATGCATTGAATATTTGGCTAATTTTTCAGATGAGGAAGGTCTTGTTAATGATTCTTGTGATACTGTACATATTTTGATATTGTATATGCTATCATAAATGGCCCTCGCCTTGTTACTTCTCCCCCATTCTCCTATGCACAAATCATGAGAGTTCATACCATTGTTGTTGATATTAATATTTATACCTCACCTTCTTCTTCTTAACGAAGTGCTATATTATTAAAAATTATTCCTCAAAATTCCTTTCTTTCTTCCTCCACCTCCCGTGTGCTTCCTTATAATGTCGGTACTCATGTTTCCTCTCATAATGTGCTTAAATATGAAAAATTTAATGATGCATATGTTTTTGCTCTTGATGTTTTTAAATATAGTGTACATAATGATGATAATAAGGATCATATGTATGTTGATTTTTTTCCCTACTGAAATTGATGATTAAATTTTGCAAATTTATTTTCCTATTGATTCTTCTTCTCATGTTACTATTTCTACTTTTCCACTTGCTGATCCTAAACTCGATTTTCAACCCTATAGTGTCCATATGGCTACTTATAATGGAAATATTTAACCCCTTATTGTTTATGTCATTCCTCCATAATAAATTCTTTCTCTTATGCATGTTGTAGGTGATTTGAAAAATAAGATCCATACCCTTACCCTTGAGAGTATGGCCTATTATGCTAGAAATGATAATAATTCACTTCATGAAAATTTTATTCCTAATAAGATTTACAATTTAGCTTTCCTTAAGGGTTTTTCTTTTCCTAATTTTACACTTTTATATGCAATGGGTAATCCTTATCTTTATCTTAAATATTTTAAATTAGCTATGGCCTCACATTATAATGATAAATTACTTCTCAAAGAATTTCCTAGTAGTATTATTGATATTACTTCTCATTGGTTTCATAATTTTTGTGTAGGATCTATTAACACTTATCTTGATATAGAAGAATAATTTCTTAGACGTTTTATTTATAACAATGGTCCTAATGTCACATATGAGTGTTTTCCTTCTTTGCATCAAGGAAAGAATGAACTTGTTAATGATTATATCTTATGTTTCAAATCTTGCATGCATCATTTAATTTATCATCCTATTGATCTAGAAATGTAATATATCTTTTGTTGTGGATTGATTCTTCCTTTGAAAGAAAAATTATTGTATGATACATGTGAATATTTTACACTTCTTTACTTTAAGGTTATAGCTTTAGAACAAGATATGATTAATGAACATACTATAACTCATGCTCCTAGTTCCTCTACCATTTCTCCACATAATACAACTTATCTTTCTCTTATTATACCCCATTATGCTCTCCATCTCCTATTAAACACACTCATGATCATTCATCACATATTCATATATCTCCACCACATTCCACTCCCCCTCCTAAGAAGGATCCATTATAATTCTCACATTCTACTAGGCCTCATGATATTTTACAAAATTTTATTAATGATAAGTTGATTAGGATGCCTTATAATGAGGATCCTTCTCCTCATAAGTTTATGACAACATCGTAGCCGTCCATCCTATAATTTCCATAGAATCAATGGTCATAGAAATAATTATTTTTATGTACTCCATGTTAGGATCTAGTTTCTTAAGTAAAAGGGAGTCATTTTTTTCACAAAACATGATGATAAATCACATTATCTAGTACCACAACACGACACAATGAAATATGTTACTTTGACTAACCATCATCCTTCTAATGTCATTTTGTTTCCTCCCCCTCGCCTTTCTCCTATACCTTTGAAGCTTACCCCACTTATCATACACTCTAGATCTAAATTTATCTCAAAGGAGAAACACATGCCATTATATTATTCACATCCTCTTAGTGTTGTTATAATTGATTCGGGTTTGTAATTCGGTACATGTGCACTGATATTGTAGTAGCTAAGCCACTTGTGCATAGTCGTCACCTTTTTTATAGCTATATGTTATTGGTTATTTATTGCTAAATGATTTCATGGCTATTTTTATATATGTATGCCACTATTGGTCTCATGTTAGGAGGATTTATTATTTCTATTATCTTTACCATCATTAATTTTTTTCTACATGACCTACTTAGCCGATCATTTTACATAAATGTTAATGATCACTCTACCATCTATTCTAATATCAACATGATATGATATCATCACATATATGATATCTTATCCTATATTCTACGCTAAAAACACATATAATTACATTAGCACATCAATTTTAATACTTATATCATCATCATATCAACAACAAATAATAAAAAATCAAATAAGATAATCAACAATGAAATGAAAAGTACATGTAAACATCATCATATTAAAATAATCTCATCATATATATACATCCTTAAAAAGTTTCATAATATAAAATAAAGGATAAATTCCCATTATAACATATATCATACATCCTCCTCACTAATATTAGAGGCTACTATCACATCTATATAACTTGACACCTTATCACTCAATCTTCATCTTTGTACTCGACCTCTTCTCCTCTAATCGAGTTTGTAGTGATGCTACCTTAAAAACCATCTCTAAATATCAGCCATGGAGCTCCACATACCTCTCAAAACATATTCTAAGCTAGGCCACCTCATATAAATTCCTCTCTCACCTGTATTAGATCTATCCTCACCTCATATATATTTGAGTGCAACACTATACATGTAGATGTTTTCACCACCATGGGATTAAACACACACATATGTTCCCAAGTAATATGGTCTACCCTCTTCAACATCCATCTACCCATGAGAACATCCGGGGAACATTGTGAGTCAACATATATATCGACGTGTCCTATAATCAACCTGTAATAATCATCACCTACAACACACAACCTATATTAGTACATACTTATCAAAAGACCAAAAAACACATATCAAAAATAAAAATATCTTCACTTATACTTACGCCATCCCACCACATTCTCTATCACATCCTCCTTAGGGATATGTGCCTACTTTATGTTACCTCTCCTCCCATTGCATCACCCCCTAGTAGATCTCTAGATGCATCCACTACCACTAAAAATAAAAACACCCAACAAGACTCCACCCATAACTACGTATAAGTTGGGGTATAACCCACATCATCTACTTACACAGATAATATATCCACATCCACCTCCCCTGCACTTGATGGCTACAACTAGGATCCTTTAGGACCTGGCCTCACACCTTCTCTCCTTATAGCATGAATCAATCGATTCCATACATATGGATCATCGGGAATATCCTATGCTATACCAAAATTCCATGATACACACTCATACTGGAAGAACTTGAAAACCCTTGGAAACCTATCCTCCAACCACATACCACATTGGATGCATCATAAATAAACCTGCTCCTTGGTATATAATTTATATTCCCTTAAGGTATCCAAATCATGGCACTATGACCCATGTCCAAAATAGATCTATATGGCATGATATCAATACCACGACCCCTCATCCTAATCCATCTCGCTACCAAAATCTCAAATCATGCCCAATCCAATCACAAAATACTCAATGGCTTCACCACAACTATATTCTCATAGGAACATACATAAAATAGTGTAGTAGCACTAATACCTCCACCATGATCCTCCTATGTAAATATATACAAGTACCTATATAAGTGAGCCAAAACAAAATGAATCCAAGCATATTATATCCCATGCTTCTCATTTCTCATACAAATATCATGCATCTAATATGATATAGATACATCTCATCCATCCAAAGTAACACATGAAGCCAATAAAATTGCAATAAACTTCTGAAACCATGAAACACCTGATATCACTATGTCATCTAGGGTAATCGATGACTTTGCCTATGCCTAAGACTCTATAAACTATAGTCTCACAATTCTCTGTTGCCTTCGTGTTTCACCTAGGGATTAAACTATACTCGATCTCCAAAAATGGAAACCACAATATCCTACATACATCCTCAAGGATCACCATCATCTCTCCAATAGGAAACCAAAAATTGATATTATCTACACACCATCTCTTACAGAGTGGAGGTATCAAGCACATACCATGGGGTACCTCCCAGTCTAGTAATGTGTCACAACCCAACATGGTCTAATATATCCCACTTTTCCTCCTCTAAATTTAATTCCAATAATGTAGAAAAATGCCTCCCTAAATGAAACTCCCATGAATGTATGTCTCTCTACACAACACAAACAAACACAAAATCCCAAGTTAGCATCAAAAACATACAAAAATATGTAAAAGTATGCAATGAAATCATACTAAACTCTTGCAATTCTATAGATAAAAATTTAAAACACCCTGGATGGTAGCTCGAGAACATGGACACTATTGCTCAAAAATAGGATGTATCATCCAAGGGACAAAACTATCCCTTCCATATCTGTCTTGGAAAGAAATGCCCAAATTCACAAAACATTGAAAAATGCAAAAAATTCTAAAAATGCTATACTAATGTCCAAACTACTTCAATAAATCCAATACTCACTAGCTAATCTACTTTCCGAGTCGACAATGCCTCCATAACTCTCTTGAAACTAGATGGAATAACCTCTCATTCTTGTGGCATCCTCATAATATAGAGCTCAAATCAAATTGTATCATTTTAAAATGAAATCACTATTAAATTTTTCAACCTTATTATTTATAGTAAATCCTATTATTACTATAATTGTTATAGTTATCATGCCGCTTCTTACAACAATTCCTTCATTAACATTATTTCCACTATATCTTGAGCCTCGTTTGTATATTTTTGTGCCATTAATGGTCATAGAACCATATCTTTGACATTAAATGTAATGCATATTTATTACCATGTTTCCTCATCTTGGTTACATGTTACATTGTATCTCACCGGCCGCTACTAAATCTATAAGGTTCTATTTTTTATTCACATGACCACTCTCTTGTTCTTCCAACTCATGGGTCACTTCCTTGCTTCAAACCCTTTTCCACAAGGGGGAAATATTTGGGGTTATCCTATTACCCATCCTAAAAAAATATAAGAAAATTTCCAACGTAATACACACAAGTACATCACATACTACCACCTTATTCTCAATCAATCACAAAGCAATATTCAAAGTTATTACTCCAAGAATATGGTTTCAATATATCTCAAGTGTCAAGATGTCTCAAATTTTCACATATTTTCTCATATTATCGTAACCTTTTTCCCTTAAATGAACTAATATAAGGGAAATTCAACCTTCAAAGAATTTTTAATCAATATTTAATCAAATATTATGTTCCAACCAATACAAATTATTTCAATTCCATTCCAACAAGTATCAATATTTATCCTAAATGACCTAACTTGGGAGCCAATCAATCCAAGAAATTTTTCTATTTGACCAAGTTTACACCCTTACAATCATAAAGTGGGGGCAATGAGATGTCATTACCTTTCCTTAACTCACTTTACAAGGGTTTTGTTGTGCCTATTAGACAAGTTTCAATTGGTTCATTTCTATTTGTAATGGTGGAACCTATTTTGAGGAAGCATCATGATGAAGAGAAAAGATGACTACTCTCCCAACACTCTTTCTCTAGAAAAATTCCACTCAAATACATAGAGTTTCAAAGTGACAGGACGTTCAAATTTGTAGGGTTTTCACATTAGTTTGGGAATTGGTCACTCCCGACCATTCCTTCAATCTCAAATTTTCAAATATCATCTATCTCTTTAGCACATTTTCTATCCAATGAATCCTCTTATGACAATACAATCACCCACATGGATGAAAGTGGTGATCCATGGTTTTTCACGTTTTGATTCTTACTATCAACATGCTTTAGATACAATTCCTTATATCCCTCTTTAGGTACATTCTTATTATATCATTTATACTATTGAATTTCATCCAAATATAATAAAGGGGGAAAATGTAGACATAAAAATATGCACTTATTACTATTACATCACACCTCTAGTATGTTGTTATATACATGATTTCCAAGTGTGAAGATTAGATATTGGTGACACCTTTTCTTATTCCTTTTACTAGTTTTGATTGATTTTGATTGTGAATTTTCCTCTTATTTCTTGCATTCATATATTATTGTTTGTTTCATAGGGATGCTTGTCCCCTATCTTAGTTCTATTTATGCTTCTTGGCTTTGGGACAACACAACCCGATTAGGAAAATACTACTCCGATCGCTAGTGTCCCTTCTAGGTTTATTTGTCCATCTTACTTTATTTTCTAATTTTTCAATTTCTTCTTTAATTTGGGTATTTTTCATTTTTATTCCATGACCTAGGTTGGATTTTGGTGTCACCAAGTTTTTGAAAATCAAAAAAGGAAGTCATATATATACAAAACCTACTAAATATTATTAGGGGCATGGAATTGGGATATCACTCTCTATATACCATCTACAAGATCAACACTCAAGGACTGTATTTTTGGATGCATTATTCAGTACACAAGAGGGTTTAATATGAATTCCATCTCACACATTCATCTTGGGGAAAAATTAGTTGTATCCTGCTATCTTGGCGTGACTCACAAGAACTACATAGAGTCTAAAATGTAGTGCTACACTCGGTGACAATCACATTAGGGTGACCTTTGAGGTTAGTTGGACTCAAGCATATACATTGTTTGTTTCATAATGTAAAAATATTAATAATCATAATATCATAATAAGCATGTTGTAATCGAAGAAAATCATTTTAAAAATTACATAACTCATGGTGTGTACAATCATCATAAGAAACTATATCTACCTCAATAATATTATAGTTTTACATTTATGTCCATCTAAAAACTATTTTCAATAAAACATATAAATCTAAATATCACCATGCTCAACATATAATAGAAATAACATATGATATAAGTCTCATAGTCAAATTGAAATTAATAGGTAGCTATAATGGGTCTTGCACTCTATGCCATAAATAGAGATATAAAAATATTAAATGTTTGTTGATAAAAAAATTGATAATTTTTGGCAGCCCATTCCAAATATTTATATAATAATGTAGAAATAACTATTATGAGATAAATATATCATAAGCAAAATAAAGTAATGCAAAATAGGTATATTTTACCCCTCCCATTAAATGATGACCTCGGATAATTCTCTAGAAGATGTGAGGATATTGGATCCTTAGTATATAATCCTCCCAATTAGGTGTATCCTCATCATATTGGCCTCACTAGAATCCAACCTATTCTAATTCAAATCATCAACTACTAATGTTATTACATTCTAGGTTGTGCATGAGCTCTAAAGTAATTTTTCCATCTACCTCCACTTGTAAGGTTTTCCAAAATAATATAATGATAATGATATGATACAAATCTCCATAATATAGAAACATGAAAAAATATGATGGCCTTGAGATAGGATGGGTGGAAAATTGATAGGATATGTTACTTCTCCAATCCACTCAAGAATATCAAAGGGTCGCATGAATCATGATGCACAATTATAACCCTTTATATAATGGATTGGGATATTTTGCCTTTTCAATCTTATGAACACTTTAGTTACCTCATCAAAACTCTGATCAATTCTTTCCCTATAGACACATATTAAAATGATCTTACACCTTCTAAAGGAGTTTCCAAATTAGAATCATATGCCTCTTCATGTCCTAAATCATAACAAGAAAAAATACAAATATATCCTCCACTCGATCAAAACTAAATGGATTCATATACTCTCTATAATACAATTCTTTATTATTTTTGTATAAATATAAATCATGGTAATTATTATTTTTGAGATTATATACAAGTTTAAAAGATGACATGATTGTATTTTCTATATTTGCACAATCTTAATGTGTATTTTTATTCCATAGAAGATAAAATACATAATATGTAATTGTCTTTTAGAATAGATAGAGAATGTGAAGAGAATATTTTTCAAGGAAAAGAAGAAGGAATTGGTAACTAAAACATTTACTCATATTGTATAAAACTATGCAAGTGCACTACATAGAAGGTTGATCTTAATTTGGAATTAATATTGAACTATTAAGTTCCATTCTTAGTTTTTATTTAGTAATCAATATTCTAATTTGTTATTTATATTCCCTTTCACTATATGTATTTTCCTTAAAATATTTTAACTATGTAGATATTGTGCAATGGAGGATTAGGTATGTCATAACCTTTGTGCACTATTTAATTAGAAGAACATGGACGTTCCCTAGACTACAACATTTTGCATTTCATGATGCCATGATCCATGGACCTTTGTTAATAATGGTAAATTGCTTTTGGGACCTAAAAATGTTGAGATTGATACTTTTACAAAGGGATTTGGAATGATGGATTTGAGAGAAGATGAAACATTGTATTGAAGTTTAAGATAATGTGATGATAATTCATTTCAAAAGAACTAGGTTAGAGTATATCTATAGAGACATCCATAATATATTTTGGTGTGATATTCTAGAATAGTTATTTGTAAGGTTATCTTGACTGGTATATTACTATTTTAGATATGAAGAAAACAAGGAATACAAATGGATTGATGAAAATATTGAAACTTTACACAAATTTTTCATTCCATGGAACCAAGATATAGACCATTGGATATAGATCAATATTGATGGGTATGTAACTATTTTTTTTGTTCAATTTTTTTGTTCATTTTATTCTACCAAATCCCATTTTATGTTTGTATTATGAGGAAAGTTTGTTAAACATCTTCCTTTCTTAGTCAAAATTCTATCTATGGATAATTCCATGGTGTCAATTTTGCATGATATGGCGTAGTCGAGTAGGTGAAAAAGGGATATACTCCTACAAGAAGGGGGATGAAGGGGAAAGGGATAGAATTATTATCAACTCTTTAAAGGTCTAAGAAGGATCATAAAGAGTAAAATAGAATAATAAAAAGTCTACATAGATAACAAAGACAACACAGGTAGATAGGGAAGCTCAAGATATATTGCGGAAAGGTGAAACCAATTGCTAGTAGGAGTAGAGTAGGAAAATATGATAAGGAAGGAGGAATGGAACCTCCTAAAGAAACTAAAGATAATATCAAATGAAAAAAACTAAATAAATGATATGTTGCATAATGAGACATGAGACATGATTAGGAACCTAACAAATAAAGCAAAGGAACTAGGTAAATGGAATAATATAATTAATGTGAGGGATTAGAGGTAGTTATAATTTTAAATTTGCGTTGAACTTAGAAAATTCATCATGGAAATCATGATATTATGCATAGAAGGAATTTTTAGTATACAATAAAAAATTTGAATAAATACTCAAAGGATATAAAAATATGATAGTACCCCTCTTCTAAGATATACGTACCTTGATCTAGATAAATAATTGTTTAATTTAGATTGTTTAAATGACTAGGAGAAAATTTGAATTCTAGAAGAATTTTAAAGAAGGGTGAGTCAACCATATGTAGTATAGACCATGTTACTTACAAGTGATAAGGAAATAACCATGAAGGATATTTAAAAATAGGTTTATTTATCATTGTTCATGAATCCATTGTATAGATTCATGTTCACTAGAAATAGATAAAAGAGTGGAAAATGTAGTAGTAAATGTTTGGTGAGAACAATATATAAAGTAATATTTCTAGAGTCAGAAGAAGAGAATCCAAAATATTGTAAGTATAACAAAATTACTAGTACAAGTACTAATTATCCAAGAGTGTAATTGAATTGGGATCCAAATAGTAATGTGATCTATAATACAGTTTAAATTTATCCAAAAATCCAACTAGGAATAGGAAGAAATATGTCTCATTATCATAACCCCTATGAAAGTTTATATCCATGTGATGGGTTTTATTATCCAAATAATTAATTACTAAGTTTTTAAATGTGATGGGGAGAAAAAGAGTTAATAGATGATTTTACTAAGAAAATTGAACTCATAGGAGAATTACATGAAAGGGCACTGGGGATTTATATTCTCAGGGAATATTAATGGGAATAATATCAAGAAGTGTGTGATTTTCTTACCAAATAATTTAAAATATCAAGTGTGTGGGAGAGATTAATCAAGATATTAAATGAATTTAAAAAAAAAAAAACTACAAGAATCATGTATGGAAAATGACGTGTGTTTTTTCGATGTAATGAAAAAATTAGCTTCAACTTTAACGATCCATGCAAAACATCCTAGTTTGTAGAACGATTGCACAATAAAATACATTTTGTAACTACATAGAATTTTTAATATCAATTAAGAATAAATTAAAGATATTATAAAATTGGAAAATGTTGAATACTATGGAGATAGTAATGTATCCATCCAAAATAAATAAAAAAATTGGATGAAATGATGCACATGTTAGAGGAATTCAACAAGGAATGAAACCTATGATAAGAATATGTTGGAAAAGGTGTGGGGAAAAAGTTCATTACAAGAATGAATGTACTAAAACACAAATAGGGAGAGGAGAATATTGCAAAGTATGAAAGGTCTAGGGAAACTCACTCAATAAACACTATTTACTACAACATTATGTTTAGCAACCACAAAACATAATATATAATTTTTGTAGGGAAACTACACATGAAGATAAATATTGAAATGTTGAGCATTGTGTCTAGCGTTGTCATTGATGTCAAGTGTCACATTGATGTCAAAGGATGTCAAAATGGTATGAAGTCTAACATGGTCAAAGTGATGTGTAATAGGTGTTAATGAGTTTATAAGAGGTCATCATGGTCTATTAGTGAGAACGTTTTGCTGAGTTAGGTCATTCTAGGTCTTTTCCTTGACCTACTCCAAGAAGTATGATAGTGGCATGTGATATGGAGTAGGGAAGTCTTTTTAAGCATGGTGGGTGTGTTTTGACACTGCATATGAAGTGTGAAAGGCATCCAAGGTCAATATTTAGAGGTTTAATGTTGATCTAACAAAAATAATATATTTAAATCTAATATTAGAGTCAATGATATGATAACATACAAAAAAATACAAATATTAATTACTCTAAATATTCAACTATGTAAGAAAATAGGAGAGATAGTGTACTTATCTCGCTTTACACTTATCCCGAAATAGGTTTGAATGTGAACAACCAATGAAAATGATGGTAAAATGTTAGGAATACTCCATATTAATTTTGGAGTATGGAGACGAGTTTGACATTGGTGCTTAGATTAGGGCGAGGTCACTTGGGCATTAAAGACCTCTTCCGGGTTCTCGTGACTAGGTAAAGAGTCAAAATTTGATTTTTCTTGTGTCTATAGGGTTTCACTATCACTTCTTGTTAATCATATGATCTTCACACTTTGATTGTCGAGGTACCTGTAACCTATAATACAAACCTTAGATCCATGCAGTATCACAAACAGATCAAATTAGAATGAAAAATACATTATGTGAAGTCATAATGACCCCGAGAATCATCCAAAGGATGAACTTATGATCGAGCGCAACACTATATTCTAGAATCCATGTAGTTTTGTGTGCTTGTGTGTGAAATAATGTCCTTAGTTTCCCTCACACCAATGATGCCAAAATAGTGGGCTATATCTATATAAAATGCAAATGTGTGAGATGGATCTCAGAAATTCCCCTTTCTATGAAGTGTATGCATAGTAATCAGCCAAAAATGTTGTCCCTTTGATAGTATGTAGATAAGATAACCCTTTATAATTTACCACCCCTATAATGGTATGTATGTTGTATATATATAGGTATATCTTGTTTGAATTTTGACACTAGTGACATGACATACCGAGTAGGACCTCCGGATAAGAGTATGAAAAACAAAAAGGCTAACCACAAATGTCAAAAATGTAAGAAAGAACAAAGAAGATAGAATCACACAGGGGGTGGACAGGGACCGCCTAGGCACTAATGGCTAGAATGGGCACTGGTGTCCTAAGATAAGTGATGAAAAATATTAGAAGACCGAAAAATAGGGATCTCTATGACCTGAAAAAGACTAAGTGGAGAAATGACATATGCAAGGGAGAAGGAAAATAGAAAAATTCAAAGCAAGTGGATGGACTAGGGGGTGTGTCACCTGTGAATACATTTCTAACTTAACATCTATACATATAATAACATACTTGGTAGTATAGTAAAATAATAAAATGTGCATGATTTTGTATCTACAAGTGCATGTTCAAGGTCCATTGAAGCAAGTTTATTGAGAAAAAAACATATAGACACATGTAAGTCTTAGTGCACGGATAATTTAAAATGTACTTGAAAATGGATGAGAGCTTAAAATCATGGAGGTTGATATGGTGCTCTAGGTCAAATTTCAGGTCAAGGCATTGAGTAGAGAGAAAGAAAATGAGTTTATGGAAAAACCAAGTTTTTGAGAAGGAAGAATTAAACTCAATAGTCTTCTTGTTTTACTCACCCACTCATGCGAGATCTGTATGGGACCCTAAGGATTCGGGGGATGTTTTTTCATTGATCTAAGATTTTTACAAATGAAAAATCATTTAGAAGTTAACTTGGCTTAAACCCTAGTTAAACCTTCATAGCGGAGTGATAGAGGAAAGATGAATTGTTTGGGAATAAAATGGTTTGGGAAATAAAATGTGATGCATTAGGTTTGTATACAATTCTTAAAAGATCATTTTGGTAGTGGTCTCATGTTCTAGGTAATCTTGGAAGCAGGAAAAAAACCCTTGATTTGTGGATATTTGTAGTTTCAGAGATGAGATGGAGATTTCATGATGTAAAGTGAATTGTTCTAAGAACCTTCAGATGTGTGCTAGATATCCATGGAAATTTTAAGATAATTATAATGGATAAAATTTAAGATATAGGTCCTCCAAATCACCCTACCGCTTTTGGCCTAGAAGGGCTAAAACCTTGTCTTATGGCTTGAGATGAGTTTGTTATGTAATTATTACTCGAGTCATGTTGTTTCTAGTCATTGAGAGTTTTTTTAAAACCCGACATGATATTTTAGATATTTTTTTTTGATCGGGTGAGGTGGTTTCATGTTAAAACCCTAATGGACTAATTAGTCATATTAAGTCTCTCAAGAAGCCTTATGGTTGTGATGTATAAGTGTGATTTTCTCCATGAAACATATGCATACAATGAATTGAGCACGTGTGTCATGTATCTCTTGAAGTGTTATAATTTTTTTCAGTTCTTGGAATTTTCATTTGAGGTGTTTGAGCAAGTTGAGCTCAAGACTGGTTCTTGAGTCTTAGAATCCTAACTGAGTAGGTTTATAGATTAACACGTTTGAGTACATTGTGACATGATTTTATTGATGAAGTGAGTTGTTAAAAATAGTATAAATCATGATATTTCCATTGATGTATGATATTTTCCTTGGTGAGGTTATTTGATATATGAACCATCTCATTTTTGGTGACCTATTTCTTGGCTTGATCCACATTCCTAAGCGTGGTAGGAGAGTTGAATTTCTTGGAGTTTTTTTCCTTTTGGTGGTGTCTCGATGGACTGGAGATTGATTTAGAGTCATTTTGTATCCATTCATATGACCAATTAATCTTGAAATGTGGTTTTTATATGTGAAGTTTTTCACTCTTGTGGATTGGTTTTTTGTGCTTACATACCTAGTTAGGATAGCTTGCCTCTTGGTATGATTTATGATGATATTATTTGATGAAGAGGTTATTGGGATTCCTAGAGATTTTTAAAGTATTTAATTGAGTTTTGCGGAGATTCTTGAGTCTTGATAAAGTTACTATATGCCCTTATGTTTCATGATTCTTTTGTTGGATGAGTAGGTTTATGTTTTAGGCCTAATTGAGATGCCTTGTGCTAGTTCATGATAGTGTGGAATTTTGTGACCTAATTGGCCCTTCAAAGTGATATTATAAGATTTTGAGGATGTTTTTTAATGTTTTGTAGACATACCTATATGGTCTTGGCTGACCTAAGGGTGTTATGAGCTAGTATCATGTAAAGGCTAGTGTATTTGCTCATTTGTGTGTGTTGAGACTATGGGGATGCAAGGGAGCTAGAGAAGGAAGAAGAAGAGTATAGAATGGTCAAGGAAATAGATATGAATATGTATTAAGGGATGAGACATATATAGAATAATATGTTTATGGTCATGTTACCTAATAAAAATGGACCATACAAGAGCAAAGAAGAAGAAAGGGTAGTTTGAGAATATTTTGAGAGAGAGGAGTTTAACTTGTAATCAAAATCAGTGGTGGGAGAAACATATATTTATTGATCATATATTTCAAGTGGATAGGTGGGTTATTATTTATCTTATTGGGTTGTATCCTCCTTGTAGGATTGGTGTCCTAGTAAATTAGGATTTGGTGCTCCTTGTGGGGTTAGTGAATCCTTAATAATCATGTGTGATGTGTAATAATCATGTAAGTATTTTGTTATGAGTAATATTAGTAGAGGTTTCAATGGGTTTTCTTCACCTTGATGGTTTCCCACATTATATGTTGTGTATTTATTCTATCTCTTGTCTCATGATTTTGTGAATGGTTAATACACACATAATAAGCTCACATTAATTTTGTATGTTGAATGGTATATGTAAGCTAATTTAGATTAACTAAAATTTTTGTAAGATTTACCCACACCCTCTCAGTTTCTATGCTTCTAACATGTAGAGAAATTATGTACTTGAAAATGAGGTTACGAAGAATTTATTCATAGTAAAAATGTAATTGTCTACAAAATAACAAATAATGCTTCAAAAAATAAAAATGGTTGCATGTACTCGAACAAGAACATAATGGGATACTTTATCATTACAACCAATAACATAGTGAACAATGACATCTCCACAACCTAGTCCTATTTAAAAAATAATATGGTTTGGTTACCTCCATCACCACAAAAATATCCTATATGGAATACACCTCCACCACAAGCTCCTTATGGAGGTTATCAAATCCAAAACCAAGGATGGAATGCCCCAAAAATACTCTATGGTGCATAAAAAGGAGAAATAATGGCATTTATTAGAAAATGAGGATGTGACCCTGACCTCATAGGTAGAGGATGATAGGATTCATTTTTAGAGAAATAAATCACATTACATGGAACTATCCTTCAAACCTAGAGTGGGAATTATTTTGTAAATATTTTAGGGTGCACTTGTAACATAATACATAATATTTCCCCACATTTAATAAGTATAGAATAACAATAATTTTGCATAAATTCAAAATAGTGTGTCCTACTTGGAGGACCAAAAATACGACCCATGAAATTTTACATTACACAAACCCCCTTTATCAATGTGTCATTATTGGAAAACACAAGCACTGAGAGAGGAGGGGTGAATAGGTTCTTCTAAAATTTTGAAAATATTTCAATAACTTATCAATAAATTAAATCTTAATTCATATTTATCATATTAAGACCATGACATTCACACATATGAAAATGAGAAACAAGTACACATGAACACGAGTTTTAATGTGGGAAACACTTTAAGGGAGAAAAACCCACAAAAATAAATGTAGTAACTTGGAAAATTTTTCCTATAAATATTATAAGGATTTAAAATGTTGAGTTTCCTTTCAAATTGAAGCACCCATTTGATCTTTAGCAATCTCCTACTTGCATGAAAGATCCAACTCCCAAATTCAATCAAAAACCTAATGACCTTCTACAAGATACAACTTACAAGGGTGATTAAACTCCCAATTTTATAAGAAATAACTTATAATTATAGAATTTTTTTGATCAACCTCAAATAGATGTCTTAGAAAATAAATTGTGATCTCTAAATAATCTCTTATATCTTCTCTTTTCACCTCCTAATTCACCTCTCTTTCCTTCACTTTATGTTGTTGCAATAACATAATTCAATGGAATCTATCATGAAAATTTTTATACCTCATTCGCATATTAATTAAATCCTCTTTTCTTAATCTTAATCAGCTCCTTTTTCTCATTACCCAGTCTTCAATTCACACAAACTTCATCTCATACTCAATTGTACATCATCTACTACACTCTCAACATAGGCATCAAAAGCACATTTTATTTCACATTGATAAATTTAAAATTAAATGAGAATAAAATAATATAATACCTCTTAAAATCAGTCTTCTACCCCTTGAGCTTCTTTACTCTCCAAATCACACACAAGGATCCAAGTGACATCATTGAAAACTGCCACAAAGTCATCATTACATTTGCAACTTATATGTTACAAAATACGAACTCTCTTTTGATTTTCATGAAACCTATGACATTTTTTAATGATTTTATAACCTTCCTAAAATCATTTAATAAATGAAAAAGTGATAATATACATTTTTTAGATTTGACATTGTCATTTGTAACTAAATTTTTCAATTTTGTCCTTTTCTCCAACTTTAGAATCTTTATCTTTTAGATTAATGTAACTTATTTCAAGAGTTATGATGGAGTGTGCACGTTTAAAGTAACCTATAAAATTATTTTAAGGAATTTATGATATCCAAAACTCTCCATTTATACCCCAAGACTCTTTTAGATCTAAAATTCTCAACTAGGTGTGCACAAAGATGACATCTTCAAACACTAGTCAAGATATTTTTTCACAACCAAAAATGTATGTAATGTAAAATATTATTTCTGATTGGATTTTTTTTTTTGGTGCCTATACTTAACCTTTAAAATTTTGGATCATCTCAAACACCTTCATTATCATCAAGACACACTGATTTTGACAAGGTATTAGAGGAGTTGCAGACCCAGAAAATCAGTTCTCACAAAATGAGGTATAACTTCATTCGAATCATGTTCATGGTTCATATCATACCTTTATATAAATATATTGAAATTTTTAATATTTTAATCTTACTAGATATCTTATTTTCAAATATTTTATCATGATAATGGTTGCATTTTTGAGACACAATGACTCGTGTTTCGTTTGAGACCACAATAACTACCTTGTTAAAGAAGAATTCCAACACACTAAAACACACTTTCAGACCAAAAATACTTTGAATAATTCATAGGAGTCCTATAATTAAATTTAAAACACTCACATGTAGGGGTTATGTGGATAAAATCATGCTTGCACTTCCATTTCTCATACCTTCTTGATAGGCCTAAAAGGGCAGTTTTGGCCATTGTAACTTGAACACAAAATAACCTCACAAAATAACATCATGGGATCAAACATGTCATATGAGACATATATAAACCATAAAATCTCAAAATTTCTTCAAAAATGTGCATTTGCATTATCATCCCTTCATTCAACTTGGCTAGTTTTGGCTTTCCATCCCTAAGCATTAGGCTATCTTTTTATTATTATTGGCAAATAGTTTTTGAAAGGGACTATACCCTTGAGAACAAAAAGAAGGCCTAAGAGCCGGAATAAGAGTGAGAAGCGAGAGAGGATGGATTAAGATCTGAGTGTTACAATGAAGCTCAAGTAGCCCGAAATAGCTACTCAAATGAGACAAAACAAAAAAAAACTGCAAAAAGCAAGAAAGAGACCACAAAAACAGCAAAAAAACAAACAGAAGCAGTAGAAGCAACCAAAACTACTTCTTGGTAGCTTTGTAGCATTAGGCTATCTTAGTTGACCTATTTCAAAACATTTATGAAAATAAAACACCTATATATATTCATGGAAAATTTGGTAAAATCCAAATATTTATCCCACATTATAATTTTCACGATGAAACCTTCATCACATGGCTGTAACATCAAATTTCTTCAAAATAATCATATTTTAGTGCCTTACCTGTTGACCGGGAGAATGATACTACCACCACAATAAAGTAGGAGTATTCTACATGCCAAAATAATAACATAATATTTCCCAAGAGATTTCATGAATTAAATATTTATTTCTTCTCCATCTGTTTGAAATGAGGGTTTTATGGAGTTTGGAACCTCCTTAGCTTCTTAAAATTTGTTCATAAAGCACATGCCATCATTCTAACTCATTCTTCTTAAAAATGATATATCCTCAATTACATAACATTTATTAAGATCTTGGGCCACCATGTATAAATTTAATGTTCCAATGAGCATCTCAAAGTTCACCCTCAAGCTGGAAATGGTCATTTCAAGAGCTAGTTTGTACTAAAACTTCATTTTCTTTCCTTTTCTTTGGAGTTTTGACCTGAAAGTT
Source organism: Taxus wallichiana var. yunnanensis (assembly GCA_018340775.1). Taxonomy (NCBI): domain Eukaryota; kingdom Viridiplantae; phylum Streptophyta; class Pinopsida; order Cupressales; family Taxaceae; genus Taxus; species Taxus wallichiana. The sequence goes on from CM031235.1 coordinate 422,297,834, forward strand.
TGTCCACAATACTAGGAAAACCTCATTTACATGTACCAAGAATTATTTCAGTTTGAGATTTCCTAAAACTCATCCATATCTAGTTTGTTCTCGTGAGTGAGCCTCCAAGAGACCTCAAACATGCCTCTACCAGTCAAATCTTGACCCGTGTCACCTTCCAAGTCACTATACATGATTTATGATTTCAATGATTTTCCTTTGTGTTATTTGATTCATAATTCATTATATGTTTACACTACGTCTCTGAAATATATCTAATTTAGCATGTTTCACCTTATAAATCATTAACTTGCCCTATTTCCTCATGTACCTACCTTGTCACTCCAAGATTCCTTTTTATCTACTTCATCCTTATTTTTCATTAATGATAATTTTACATCAATGACAACTCAATACTCACATGCAAACAATTTCCCCTTTGTCACCGATGAAAAAAACCTTGTCCTTCTCCCCTTTTCACATTAATGACCAAGTGCATGCTTTTATTTATGATATTCATCTCCATAAACTCATTTGGACCCCTTATTGGTTGTAAATGTCACCCAAACTCATCATTTAAGCTCACAAACTTGTCTCTCTTTCCTTGGCTATGTTTTTGGCCTTATAACAACATTTGAGCACTGTAGCTCCCCTGGACAGATGCCTTTCCATGTGCCAACAATAATTTTTATTATAAAAACATTTTTACCTCCTTTTCCATCTATCTTAGCTGATCATGCTAAAAAATTGGCTTAACTCTGTCATATACAAGTTGCTAGCTCATTTAGGTCTTAGGTCCCTGAAGCATACTTTTAGTACATTTTTGACAAACTTTGTCAAGCCATAGAGGTTCACATATCACTTGAATCTCTACTTTATCACTCCCCATAGGAACATTCCACCATTTTATAACTATATAAGAAAGGAGTAGACCTCATACCTTGATTTTATGTCATCTAGATGGTTCAACACTTTCACCTCTACCCTGAGTTGCTCTTTCAGTGTTTATAGTCTTCATTGTGTGATATAGTGACTTTCTTGATCATGAGCTTTTCTCCCCTATCAACATAATTTCTCACATAACTACCTATGCATATCACTTGTTATGACCTACATACATCCCTCATGTAATACCAACAAAGCATTAGAAGTCACAATTTCAACTTTGTACAAACCCTTCATTCAAGATTCACAACCTTGCTTAAGTAGCCATATCTTTCTCAAACCACTAAAATTCATGAATAAACTGAATAAAATCCAAAATTAACTTTACAAATGCTTAAAACCATCCGAAAAACATGGATAATTGACTCAAGAAGTTTCATCAACTCATTTATCATATTTTCTTTCTAGACCTCCATTTGGCCTTGTAGCCATACAAAACCTATTTTTATGACATAACTCGTGAAATATTTGTCATAAATATTTAATGGTAAAATTTATAGATACATTTTTTTCTCATTATACTTCCTATTAATTTTCAGACCTTGACTCTTAATCCATCAAAAGTTATTCTTCTTTTAGCATTTTTCTAGCTTTTGTAATTAGCCGTCATATTGTACAAATCTTGAAACCGGAATAATTCTACATTTAACCAATAAAAATTAATTTTTTTCTAAATACCATTTTGGAGACATTTATTTTTGTAATTTTTTTATTTTTCAATTCCTTCTCTATCATCTCTAATGCAAAACTCTCCTTTTTGCTCGTTTTAGTAAGCCTTGTCTAGGGTTTCAAGGTCATTTGCTAAATTTTGAGTTTTTACCAATTTATTACCATCTAAATACTTTTATCCACTTAAATACATAAAAATAAAGGTTTCCACCATTTTCCCACAGTTCATTTACTTCTAATGTGCTATTTTGCAAGTTTAGGCTTCTAAGATCTTGAAGTTCCTTACTAGGGTTTTAATATAAAAACTAGGTTTTTCACTCTTCCTCTATGTTTCAACCTTAGTATCACCTTCATTTACCACAACACACCATGCTAATGTCCCTTAAAATCTTAATACATTATTTTATCACTTATTTTATCAACTTTGCAAGATTTGACCTTCTCAAGCTTACTAGGTCTCTAACTAGGGTTTTTGTCAAATTTCTAAGTTTTCGACCTTTTCATTGTTCTCAAGCTTCACAATTTTTTTTTTTCCACCTATATGAGACTTTTAAATGCTCTTATCTTCACCCAATCATTATTTTTTTCTTTATTTTTAATACTTTCCAACTTTTTGCCTTCTTAATACCTCGTAATCTGCTTTCATGGGTCAGGTCATGCAATCATCAAGTCGAATGACCTTAACTAGCTCCTCCCACGATTTCAATAGTTGTTATGTCATCACATACATTTCCCAAATCTTCCTCAGTGTTTTGAAAACTCCTTCCTTGAAGCTTTGGTATCCAGACCATAATTCCAAGAGGACCATCATAGTTCTTCTAATTAACCCTATACATGCTTGTACATTGTTTGTAGCTTCTCAATGAATTTATCAAGCTTGAAATACCTTTAAATGATTTCACTAATCCTTATACTTATCAAATTACTAATTCTCTTAGAATCCTCCTTCATATATCACTAACTCTCTCTAGATCGTGACTGTCACTAAGGTTAACTTTAAGACTATACATTGTGATCTTTGTCCTCTTAAGTCTTCAAAAACATAGCTTGATAATCGGTTTTAAAGACTCTACAACCTTATTATACAATTTCCAAATTATGAAAACTCTCACAATTCCTTCAAGAAAGTATTTAGCTAATATTTTTGGGCATTTCCTTTTTCATCAAATCTCTAAATTGTGTATGGACAACCATGACTATGCTTTCATGATTTCTACCCCAAGTCTTCATTAAAATGAATTAATACTTATGAATCTTGTAGTGTTCCTCTTGAGTCCCCTTATAAATACCTTGGAATTGGTTTAAATATTGAACCCTTCTCATTATGGTTATCTTGACCTTCAATCCACTAAGCTAATAGGTATTAGTCAAAATAGAGTAGATCATCTTGTTTGTTGCATTTTTAATCCCTTATTAAAGCATAAACCTTTAAAAATAATTTTTCTCTAAATCCTTATCCCTAATTTCAACTCATCAATCCCTCTATGAATTCCTTCTTATCCACTGATTCTATAAGCATGCATTTCTTATCACTTTATGTCTTAACCTATGATCATGATCATTACAAAGATCTAATCAAATGAGACCATGAATTTTCCTAAGATTTCACTATTCCTCAAGTGCTCTTTCTCCTCAATTTATGTATTGAATATTCATAGACAGGTTCAATGTTTAAGTTCTTCAATCAAGCCATTGGACTTGCAATCATTTCTTAAACTCAATAAACTATCACTTTTAAGACTGTCATGGAGACCTTGGACATGTACAAAAATTGAGCTTGTGGCTTGGTTATTATCACCAAACATGCTCTCAAGAGACATTGTCAAAGACTATTATCCCATGTACCTTGATGTAATTTTTCAATATTAAAAACTCAGCCAAACCATAGAGAGGGTTTTAAGGAGCTCGTCAAAAGAAAACATGTAATTTTTATCCTTTACTCACATTCCCAAGCATTCACACTCTTCTAAGAGGTATGTGTAATAAAATTTCATGTTTTTGATCCATAATACCTCAATTTTCAACCCAAAAAGTGTATGGATAGAGAGAAATCAACTTGATAAACATAATGTTTTTACCATATATAAGAATGTGCGCAGCTAGATTGTTTCTCAAATTTTGTATTTCAAACATCAAAACCCTTTCTTAGCTATAAATTTTAGACCCTCCTAGGCTCCTCTCAGAAAATGTACAAGACTTCACTTTCCTTCTGATTTCTTAAGCCACACAAGTCTCCTTTTTACATCAATAATTTTAAAAACAAACTAGTTAAGCTTCTCTTCACTTTTTATGGAACCTTGAATGTATGCTCTTCTTTCTTCAAAAATTAGATGGAATTAAAGATCATAGAGATTCATTATTTTCATTGATCATATTAGATAATTTAATCTCCTACATGATGGACTATGACTTTAACATTGTATAAAGCATATAGATAACTTGGATCCTTTGCACTTTCTTCTTATTTGATTAGTATACAACTTGATGCATGTTTCTTGACTTGTCATTCAGACTATAGAAACTTCTTCTTGAGCATCACTATAACTTATGACCAATATGACTAGCACATATACTCACTTGATTTCTAAAATATTAATTTTGGACTCTAAAATAATTGTTGCAAACCAATACTACCTATACAAGGTCATGAGCTCAAGACTCTTTTTCACAACCTCACAACTTATTTTGAATACCTCTCTTACCTATATACTAACTAAGAAGGATGACTCAGTCATGAATCATTTTTGAAAACATTGAGTATGGAAACAAAGGTCTTGTGACCTACTATACACACTTTCTTTGCATGAACACTCAAGAAATACCTTCAAATAATCCAATATGCACTAGGACCTCAATAGATAACTAACAAACATACCTTGAACTATACATACCTTTGCAACATGATGAAGACTTTGATAAAAAACTACTTGACAGAAATATCCTCTAAGATCACACCATGCTTCTTTCAAGTATTCAATGTCTTATAGAATCCTAGAGAAGGCACATAATGCTTGTAGGATCACTTAAAACAGTAGAAAGTCATCAAAGGAACTTGATGACTCAATCTTATCTCTTTTTTATTTTGAATCCTTCTCAATATTCTTAGATGGTTTGATTACCTCATCTCCTATGTATTCTTCTTCAAAATTGAATTCTGATAAACATACATGGTGCATCTCATACACTTACTCTATCACAACTAGGGGAAAAATTCTTCATGGCTTGCATTAGGCTTGTCTTCTTTCTTCTTGGATTTTTCAACACCTTTTGATGTATTTTTATACTAGGATATCCTGTGACTTTCATTGATTTCTTATTCTTTCTTTCATCCTCACATGTTGTCTTCCTATCATGATTTACATCTTTAGTCCTAGAATCTGATTCCTTGAGATTGCATATGTACTTCACATCCTTCTTTCAAGTGGCTTTCTCAAATATTGTTGAATTGGAATCATTATTAGGATTATAATTATTTTTGAATATCTTCCTAATATTCCCTTTGAATGCATGAGGTATGCTTTGTTGTATTTAAGATATTACGTTTAATAGAAATTCTTAGCAAAGTTTCCTTGTTCATGATAGTTATAACACACAACACTTTTTTATACTAGATTGTTGTAAAATAAAGTTCCAAACATAATTAACTTTGTGATCATGAGTTTTCATATAAAAATTTCCCAACCTTATTGCAATTGAAGCATACTCTTGTTCATACCTCTTTATTCTTCTTCTCTCCAAAATTGACTAGATGATTCATCTAAGTAATATTTGGTAGTGTGTCCCTTTTCTTGACAGTTGAAGGAAACTACATTATTTTCTTTCTAATATATTTTATCCATCCATGGATGGTCTTATATAACATGCTTGCTACATTCCTTGTCTCTACGTCTAGAATTATGACAAGAAAAATAATAGTCATTGAAGGTTATTTCATACATGGATGTATTTGGTTGTATAATTGATTTAGAACTTCTTTTTTGTATCTCATTGGCCTCCTTCATGGTTTATTTTCTACTAGATCCAACCTTGTCATTTTCACACTTATACATAGGCTCTCATTTGAAGCCTAGTCCTATATTGTCATCTGTTGCTATTTGATTTTCAAGAATTCCATCAAGAACTTCATATCTCTTTTCAAGCTTTCTATACATCTTCAGCCTATTATTTACATCTTCTAGATCAAATTTCAAGGACCTAAATTCTTCTTCATGTTTGAGGTAAGAATATTCTTTGTTATTCGGATCTTTTGACACACTTTCAATCATAGAATCCATGTCTTTGAGGGATTTCCCATGATTAGCTTCTATATACTTGATTTCCTTCTTCAATCCATCAATTAGGGACTCAACAATCTCAAACTTAATTTTTAGAAGTGCTTCAACTAGTTTACCCATGCTTCTATTATAAGGATCTCATCCAAGATGTCAAACTTGTTCCAAGAGGACTGGATCTGATACCAATTGTTGGAAAACATAAGAACTGAGAAGGGAGGGGTGAATTAGCACTTCTTAAAACTTTGAAAATATTTCAACAACTTATCAAGACATTCAATATTAATTAATCTTTATCATATTAAGACTATTACATTCACACATATGCGGATGAGAAGCAAGTACACAACACAAGGGTTAATGTGGGAAATAATTTAAGGGAGAAAAACCACTTAAATCAATGCACTAACTTGAAAAAATTTTGTCCTATAAATATTACAAAGATTTAAAATGTTGAGCATCCACTCAACTTTAAGCACCCACTCCAAAATTCAACCAAGCACCCACTTGATCTTTAGCAAGCTCCTACTTGCATGGAAGCTCCAACTCTAAAATTTAGTCAAACACCTACTAACCTTCTGCAAGCTACAAATTACAAGGAATCTTAAAATCCCCATTTTCTAAGAAAAAACTTAGACTTATAAGAAGGTTTTTATCACTCTCAAATAGTTTTCTTACACAACAAATTGTGATCTCTAAATCAACTCTTTTATCTTCTCTTTTCACCTCATGATTCACCTCTCTTTCCTTCACTTCATGTTACTGCAAGAATAGAATTCAATGGCCTATATCATACACATTTTTATACCTCATTCACATATTTATTAAATAATATTTCCTCACTCTTCATCAATTCCTTATTCATATCATAAATTAGTCTTCAAGTCACACAAACTTCATCTCGTAATCAAGGATAATTCACAATCTTACAACAAATACTCCACTCGAACATAGGCATCAAAAGAAAATTTTAATACATATTGAGACATTTAAAAATACAAGAGGAAAAATACTCTAATACCTTTTAAACTCCATATTCCACCACTTGATCTTATTGACTCTCAAAATCATACGCAAGGATCCAAGTGACATCATTCAAAACTACCACAAAGCCATCATTATCTACTAGAATTCCTTTTTGAGTAGCTTTTATTGAAGACCTTTGGCCTATTTTGTCTACCCGATGGCCAAAGGGTGAGATCAAGGGTGAATTAATTTTATTAACTTTATTATAATGTGCTAAAATTAAAATATAACATTATAAAGAGCACATATAATAAATTAATAGACTTAACTTTAAATTAGAACTTAGGAAAGCGTATTAAAATAAAATCACTTAATTAAATTGTACTTCCTAAGGGAAAATGTGATTTGGAAGTCCAAAGGTCACTTTCATTGGAAGTCCAAAGGTCACTTTGGGTCCTATTTCCTATATAAAGAAGAGGTCGACCTATGTAGAGGCATTCCAGATTTTTGATATGATATTTTCTCTTGCATTTGAGCTCTGAGCTTGTGCAAATAAATTCCAAGGATAAAAACCCTTAGGAATTTAATCTCTTGTGGACGAAAACCCCAAGAGTTGAGAGGGATTTTCACTCAGAAAATTCCATTGGTTGTAATAAGATTTTTGAGCATTTCCAATAGTGTTTTGAAGGATTTTGGTGAATAAAAATTGCAGCAATATTTCTTCCAAAAAATTGAATTGTATTGGGACTGTTGGCATTATTTTTAGAGATATTTTTAGTTACTCATGACAGTAAGCTAGTGTCATGACTCTTCATATTACTTATTCCTTTGGAAAGTATTTCTCTTTATTCTTGAAACACTTCACACAAGGAAGGGTTTAGATGGTATTTTATGTTGTTTGAGAAAATATAATTAATCTTACCAGACAATATCGAAAATATAAGGTTCTTTATTATTATCATTGCATTAGTTACATCATCATAGTTGATTCTTAGCATGTTGTTGTAGAAGCATTTTGTAATCAGACTTGGGCTTGTAATTGGTATTCATTTGTTGACAAGAGTCTTGGCACATTGGCATGTATTTGAGTCTTGCAATCTAAATCAATGGAGATATAAGTTGTTGGGTACATATTCATTGTAGTACTTATTCAATTGCACTTCATAGATTGCATGTCAATTGTATGACAAAATGCCACTTGGCTGTAGGTGATTAGTTTGTTTTTAGAAGTCATATTTGTGCATGGGAAATGATTAAAAGAAGTCATATATGCATCTAGATGATAATTTAAACATTGTAGTGTTGACTCATAAGCATTGGAAGCATTTTATCATTACTTTTCAAGCATACCATCAGACTGTAATCTCAGACCAGCAAGCTTAAAGTTTACATCAGAAGTGTTTGATGATATTCCTTGGAGTCAAATTCATATCAGAACTTGCAAGGGATATTTCAGTGGTATTAGAGCAATGTTCCTCCCACCTAGAGGGTTTTGATTGATGCAGCCAAGAGAAGTTGGGCCCCACAGGTATTATACAAGGAGACAGGAATGTCTCACAACTGAAACCATGGATAGAAGAGATGGATCATGTATCCCTCCTCGAGTTGATAAGGTTGACCAAGATCGTGAGATCTTCAAGACTATGATTACTACTCAATAGTAGATGATACAGACCATGTAACAAATGATGGAGAGGATGGCCTTGGAGAGGCCAAGAGATAGACGTGATAGGGGGATAGGTCTATATCAGTGGCCAACAGTCACATGAGACACAATAGATCACCTACAGAGGTTGGTAGTGTGAGGGATTCCCCTCACCATGAGAGGAGACATACACATATAGAGGATAGAATATATACCAAGATTGCGGATAGACTTATGCATCCTAGCTTTTTGCCTAGTGATAAACCACTAGTGGTTAAGGATCCACTTGAGGATACAGTTTTCCAAGATAATGTGATGGCATCCAATGATGAGTGGAGAGCTTTACCACAACAGATATTGTATTCCTTTCCCCTTCATCGTATTTTACTTAGAGGAGAGCTGTTTTAGAAGAAGATAGGTAAAAATACCTAGATCACGTAAAAATAGGGAGTTGAAGCATGTATTCACAAGCTTGACACATACCTCAACCTTAATCCTATGTAGGAGAAGGAGGCTATCTTGTTTTCCACATTTCACCTTGAGGGAGTGGCATATGATTGGTGGCATCATGGGATAGTCACTTAGAGTCATGATCTTTTGTAGTCTTACATGGAGTTTAATGAGAGGTTGATATTGAGATTTGATCTCAAGGATGTGGATATTTACTAGAGGGACTTGGAATAGCTTTGACAGAGACGACATGTTGATGCATACATTAATTAATTTCAGCGTATAGCAGTCATGGTTCTAGATATTCTTGAGAGACGAGTGGTGATGTTTTTCATTGAGGGACTTCATGACAGGTTGAGTGGAATGGTCAAATATCTTAGGCCTAGGACATTATATGATTCCATTCAGATGACATTAGATTTGGAAACATCCCCCACTTCTTACCAATGTAGTAAGAATCCTTCTACGAGATCCAAACCTTTTCATTTCTCTACCGCTTAATGGAATAGTGTTACCCCTCCTAAGATCAACTAGGAAACTCGTAATGAGTTGAGGAGAAAGAAGATTTGTTTTCATTTTAAGGATCATTGGGATCTTAGACATAAATACCTTGGTAAAGGAAAGGTGCACCTCATTGAGATAATATCATATGTTGATGAGGAGCCTTCACTAGATATAGATGTAAAGGACAGTGATGGCGATCATGGTGCACATGAGAAGAAGTCCCAGATAGATCTTGAGGAGAGTGAGGTACCAAGTTCAAGCACTATTGTCACACTTTCTAGAGTCTCTAGGTACCATCCCTTTTGATTAAAAGGATTACTTAAGGGTCATCTTGATTGACAATGGCGTTACACACAAATTCTTGGATGAGGGATTTGTGATGAAGCATGGATTATAGGTTGAGGATTTTTAGGGGTTCAATATATGGGTTGTAGATGGTGTTTCTATGAGTTGCACTAGCAGGATTCCACAATGTAGCATCTAGTTAGGGGACTATACATTGACACATGATTTCTATGTAGTTGGTCTTGGGGATATTGATGTAGTTTTGGTTATTCAATGGCTATAGTCCCTTGGTAGCTATGTGCAGGACTTTAGATGGATGGAGTTAGATTTTATGGCAGATGGGAAGAAGATTTTTCTTATGATGGTGGGCCTAGAGTTGTTTCAGGACATAAGATAGATTCCATTATCGGGCATGAAGAGTTTACATGGGTAGCCCAATGCTAAATTTCATCCAAATATTCTTTAAATAGTGGCCAGCCATTTCATGTAGATATCTAGGTAGTACTGGAGGAATATTTGGTGACATTCCTCTAGGTAGACCACCAGATAGAGGATTTGAGCATGTCATAAAGTTGGAGGAGGGTGCCAAGCCAGTGATCACTATACCTTATCATCATCCTAAGAAATTTAAGGATGAGATATAGAGGATCATCATAGAAATTCTACATACAGAACATATTTATCCTAGTTCTAGCCCCTTTCTTTACTTCAAAGGTGTTGGTGAAGAAGAAGGAAGGGACTATGAGGATGTGCATTGACTACCGTGCTCTCAATAAGAAGAATATTAAGAACATGTATCCCATTCTGTACATAGATGAACTATTGGATGAGTTGCATGGAGCCATCTTATTTTTGAAGATTGATCTTCAATCAGGATACCATCAGATTCGGGTTTGTGAGGAGGACATTCATAAGACAACATTCAGATGTCACTATGGGCATTATGAGTTTTTGGTGATGCCATTTGGTCTCACTAATGCACCTACCACATTTCAGTCATGCATGAACCATCTCTTCAATAGGTAGTTGAGGAATTTCATCCTAGTGTTCTTCGATGATATCTTGATTTACAACAGGACATGGGAGGATCACTTAAGGCATCTTGATGAGGTACTTAGCATCATGCAAACCCAGTCTCTATTGGATAAGATGTTCAAATGTGAGTTTGGACTTACAGATATTTTTGATCTTGGGAATGTCATTGGGTATAATGGGGTTAAGGTTCACTAGGAGAAGATACATACTATACAGATTAGCATCCACCTAGGAACATTTTAGAGTTGTAAGGATTCCTAGGATTGTGTGGTTATTACATGAGGTTTGTTAAAGGTTATTCTAATATTGCAATACTATTGAAAAATCTCACATGGAAGGGGGATTTCAGATGGACAGATGATGCACATGTGATATTTGATAGGATCAAGGTGATGATGAGAACTTGTCTAGTTTTTCTCTTCTAGATTTCTCTCAACCCTTCATTTTGGAGTGTGATGCTTTGGGTTTAGGTATTGGTGTAGTTTTGATGTAGGAATGTCACCCTATTACCTATGAGAGTATAAATTTAAGGGATAATGAGAGATTTTACTCCACCTACAATAAGGATATGCTCGCCATCATGCATGCCTTTGCGAAGTTCACACATTATTTTGTAGGTGGGAAGTTTGTGGTGAGGAATGACCACAACAATTTGAGGTACTTTTTGGAGTAGAAGGAGCTCAATGAGATGAAAAAAAGTGGGTTAGAAGGATCCAAGCATATGATTTTGACATTGAGTATATCAAAGGGAAGAAGAATGTAGTGGTTGATGCACTTTTGAGGAAGCCACATATTGTTGTCCTATGTTCCTTGAGTGAGATTTCTGTAGATTGGAAATCTCAACTATTGGTTGAGTATTCCAAAAATTCATTAGCATGCGAGATTATGGATGGAAAGATTCAGGATGAGTGCTACTAGGTAATATCTGATTTTATTTATTATAAGGGAAAAATTTATTTAGTTCCTGAATCTAAGCTCAAGGATAAGATTCTACATGCCCTCCATGATGCACCATTTGCAGGACATACAAGTAGGTTAGAGAGATATTCTCTTGGAAGGGTCTCAAGGAGGATGTTCTATGCCATGTTTGTGAGTGTGTGACTTGTCAATGTGAGAACAATTCTAAGCATACTTTCCCTACAGGTTTATTACAACCCTTTCCCATCCCAGAGTAGAAATGGGAGAGAATTTTGATGGATTTAATTAGAGGTCTTCATGTTGTATAAGGAATGATCATACTTATGCGGTGGTTGATAGGTTGACCAAGTATGGGAACTTCTTTGCTATTCCCACCAGCTTTAAGGCACCACATGTAGCTGATTTGTTCTTTCATGAGGTATTCAAATTGCATGGGCTTCCAAAGAACATTGTCAGTGATCGGGATAGCATATTTTTGAGCACATTTTAACAGGATATTTTTAGATTGGAAGGTAAAAAGTTGACTCGGGCATGAGTTATCAACCTCAAAAAGATGGAAAGATAAATATTGTGAATAAGTGGATAGAGGGGTACCTTCACAACTATGTTTCAGGGTAGCAAAGGGCATGTGTGAGACAAATATATTTGTGCGAGTATTGTTATAATACTACGTACCACATGTCCATTGGTATGACCCCCTTCCAAGCTTTATATGGATATGATGCGACATCTTTTGTGGATTTGGCTTTTGGAGATAGTAGAGCCCCTAAGGCTCGGGAGTGTTTACAGGACAACCAAGATATCCTTAGAGCACTTAAGGATAATATGCAACATGCCCAGAATCAACAGAAGATGTATGCGGACCGGCATAGGATTGAGCGATCATTTGAGGTAGGAGACATGGTATTTCTATGACTTCAGCCATATAGACAGAGCACTCTTAAGAAGAGTGGAGCAGAAAAGCTTAAGCCTCAATTTTATGGTCCATACAGGGTGGTGAGGAGAGTTGGAGAGGTAGCTTATGAGCTGGAGTTACCTTTTGAAAGTAAGATACACAATTTTTTTCATGTATCTTGCTTGAAGAAAGCCTTGGGGTAGAACGTGGTTTCTTCTGCAGAGTTGCCACCATTGGATGATGAGGGGAGATTGGATCTAGTTCCTAAGGAGATCCTGGATAGGAGAGAGAGGAGGTTGCGGAGTAGGGTGATTTGAGAGTACCTAGTTCGTTGGAGAGATTTTCCATTAGAGGATTCCACATGAGAAGGTGAGTCTATACTTCAACATCTAGCTTTACAATTTCTTGGGGCAAGAAACTTTGGGAAAGGAGGACTGTAATGTCCCTCCTTTTCGAGTAACTTTTATTGAATAACTTTGGCCTATTTTGTCTACCTGATAGCCAAAGGGTGAGCTCAAGGGTGACTTAAGTTTATTAACTTTATTATATTGTGCTAAAATTAAAATATAACATTATAAAGAGCACATATAATAAATTAATAGACTTAACTTTAAATTAGAACTTAGGAAAGTGCATAAAAATAAAATCACTTAATTAAATTGTACTTCCTAAGGAAAATGTGATTTGGAAGTCCAAAGGTCACTTTCATTGGAAGTCCAAAGGCCACTTTAGCTTTCATTGGAAGTCCAAAGGTCACTTTGGGTCCCATTTCCTATATAAAGAAGAGGTCGACCTATGTAGAGGCATTCTAGATTTTTGATATGATATTTTCTCTTGCATTTGAGCTCTGAGCTTGTGCAAATAAATTCCAAGGATGAAAACCCTTAGGAATTTAATCTCTTATGGATGAAAACCCCAAGAGTTGAGAGGGATTTTCACTTAGAAAATTCCATTGGTTGTAATCAGATTTTTGAGCATTTCCAGCAGTGTTTTGAAGGCTTTTGGTGAATAAAAATTGCAGCAGTCTTTCTTCCAACAAATCGACTTGTATTGGGACTGTTGGCATTATTTTTAGAGATATTTTCAGTCACTCATGACAGCAAGCTAGTGCCACGACTCTTCATATTACTTCTTCCTTTGGCATCGATTTCTCTTGGTGCTTGCAACGCTTCACACAAGGAAGGGTTTAGATGGTATTTGATGTTATTTGAGGAGAATCAAATTAATATTTCTAGGAAGCCATCGAAAATCTCAGGTTCTTTATTATTATCATTGCATTAGTTACATCATCATAGTTGATTCTTAGCATGCTTTGCTGTAGAAGCATTTTGTAATCAGACTTGGTCTTGTAATTGGTATTCATTTATTGACAAGAGTCTTGGCACATTGGCATGTATTTGAGTTTTGAAATCTAAATCAATGGAGATATAAGTTGTTGGGTACATATTCATTGTAGTAATTATTCAATTTCACTTCATATATTACATGGAAATCATATGATGAAATTCCACTTGGTTGTAGGTGATTAGTTTGTTTTTAGAAGTCATATTTGTGCACGAAATGATTAAAATAAGTCATATATGCATCTAGATGATAATTTAAACATTGTGGTGATAAATCATAATCATTGGAAGCATTTTATCATTACTTTTCAAGTATACCATCAGACTGCAGTCTCATACCAACAAGCATAAATTTTACATCAAGTATTTCTTGATATTTCTTGGAGTCAAATTCATATCGACCTTGCAAGGGATATTTCACATTACATATGAAACTTGTAAGCTATAATTTCTGAAATATCTTGTGATTTTCATGACACATGACATTTTTAATTATTGGATAAAATTCATCAATTTTTTTCATAATGAAACAATTGATAATATACATTTTTCATACACGACATTATCATTTATAACTAAAATTTTCAGTTTTTGTTCTTTTCCACAACTTTAGAATATTTGTCTTTTATCTTAATGTAACTTATTTCAAGAGTTATGATATATTTTGAATGTTTCAATTTACCTCTAACATTATTATAAGGCCTTGTTGAGCTCCACAACTCTCCATTTCTACCCCAAGGATCCTTTAGAGCCCAAATGCTCAACTAGGTGCACATACATGACATATTCAAAAACTAGTCAAGAGAATTGTTCAAAAACAAAAATGTATGCAATTTCAAAGCTTCTTGATTATTGTAGAATTTTTTTAGGGACCTATAATCCAAATTCACAATTTTGGGGCAGCTAAAAAAACTCTATTCTCATCAACACACATTGATTTTGACAAGGTCTCAAAGGAGCTACAGACCCAGAAAATCAGTCCTCACAAAATGAGGTATAACTTCATTAAAACGCATGTTCATGGTTCATACCATACATTTATAGAAATATATTGAAAACTTTATAGACACATATTGAGATTTTTCATCTTTTAATCTTACCATAAATCTTAATTTCAAATATTTTAGCTTGATAATGCTTACATTTCGAGACAACTCTAATTGTATTTCGGACCACACAAATGAGTCTTGTTCAAGAAGAATTAAAAAACACTAAAAACACTTTAAGAATTAAAAAATGATTGGAATAATTCATAATATTTGTATAATTGAATTTAATACACTCACATGTAGGGGTTCTATGGAAAAAATCATGCTTATACTTCTATTTCTCATACCTTCTTGACAGGCCTAAAAGGGTAGTTCTGACCATCAGTAACTTGAACACAAAATCACCTCTATTATGATCCTCATGTGCAGATTTCACTAATGCCTCGAGGTTTTGGTGTAATGGTTTGTTACATTTGGTATCGAGTGGCCACCCAGGTTCAAGTCCCGGCACGGGTAGCTACGCCAACATTGCAATGTTTTCTCGAGGCTCGTATAGGGCAGGGCAGGGTCCCACTATACAAGTGCAAATCTATCTCGGGGTCCAAGCTACGGAAGCATGGAGGGATGTTATGATCCTCATCTGCGTATTTCACTAATGCCTCGAGGTTTTGGTGTAATGGTTTTTTCCTAATTTTGGCTGAAATCGCTACTCTAATACCACTTGTAAGGATATTACTTGTATAAATCAAAACATATACAACAGAATAACATGAGAGAACACAAAAATATAGATAAATGATAACAATATGCTCATATAATAGCTTTGCCACTTTGAGGGGCAACCTCCAATACCACTTCGAGGGGGTAACCTCCAAACCATACAATAACACTCCAATACTCAATATGATGATTAACTACAACCTTCTAACCCCTATATATACCATTCTAACCTATGGCCAATACTAAGGCTGACCTCCTAAGCATAATAAATCATAAATGAATGATATAATAAGATAAGGGGATGTGTGCCACATGTCGGCATCTCCATCAATACATATACATCATAACATCCTTTCCCTAGGTGCATAGCATTCCTTCCCTCCTTGACATGTTTCATCCCCTGAAACATAAGAAGAAACCATGTAATGAGTGTGTTGTAAATTTTTACACACTTTGCGCCATGATCAATCATCCATCCATATGTGATCCTGGTAGATGATACATATCTGAACTAATATCCATATTCTATTGCACTACTCTGATTCCATTCATGACCATAGTTTATCATCCTTGGATTCCATGCATAACCAACATAAGGATTCAATGCATAACCATAATAAGGATTCCATGTATAACCATAATAAGGATTCCATGCTTCATAATTGTTGCTCCATTGATCCCCTGTATAAATAAAGTGATTATTCCTCCAATTACCTGTATATCTATATTGGTTGGAAATATGATGTGCCCTGGGATATCTCCATGATTTTTTTCTCTCATGTTGACGTGGATTTCCATATGCTGCAATTGTAGTATCCTCAACCTTATCAACCTATTTTTGAACTTTCTTTTCTTCTTCCACCTTTGCATTTGATATTTTATTTTTCTCTTGAGTAGATGAATCATCATTTCCTTCTTTTTCTTCATGTTCCTCTTTTGAATCATCCTTATTCCCTCCTTCTCCATATTCTAAATCATCCTCATGGTCTATATTGACTTTTCTTTGATTTCCATTAAGCTTGATATCCTGTAAAGTGACCTTCTTCTTTTTGTACCAAATATTCATAAACTTATTTTTCATATTAATATTAATCGTCCCCAATGTCTCTAACCAAGGGTACCCAAGAAAATATCCAAACCATCCATATATAAGGCAAAAAAATCTCAATGTAAAGTATATTTTTCCATAGTAAGTTTTAAATCTTCAAAAACATGAATTTTCTTACCATTCACTTGAGCTTCTTTGATATTACTTTCTTGAATATGTAGATGTTAAGCCATATCCTTGTTGATGAAGTTATACTTATTGTTAAGGTTTATGGAAACAATTATATTATTCCTTTGAATTCATCCATGAAACTGAAATATGGTATCTTCCTTCTTGGGAGCTATAATATCTTCTTCTGCATCAATATCTTGTTTTTCTTCCTCTTCTTCATAGTCTTCTTCAACTTCTTCTACGTTTGATTCTTCAATATATGCTTCACCATAATATTCCCTTGAATCTTCTTCACCTTCCTCTTCATATTATTTCTCTCTTGATTCTTCAATATATTATTCCCCATCATCTTCCTTTGACTTTGCTTCCTTTTTGTGGTCCCATCTATTCATAAAAAGTTGTTCCATTTCCTCCCAAGACCAATCCTTCATGTCATTTTTTAACTCAGAAAACCAAATCCATGCAGGACCACCAAGATAATGTGAAAACCTATTCCTTGTCATGAAATATGAGAACTATATATTCTTAAATTTTATCCACCATTCTTTAGCATCCATCTCACCATTTCCATAAAAATTTGTTATCCCCGTGATCATGATTAGGGTTTAGGAATTCTGAAAATGGTTCGGCAGATAGATAAAAAAACAAAGAACAAATCCTAACTAAAATTTTAAGAGATTTCCGAAAATATAAATTTTTCTAAAAAATACCACAATTTGCTTCCTGAAAAGTGAATTTATGAAAAAACCTAAAACACCAATAACATCCAAAAACAGATCCAATGGAGCTGAAATTTTCAGATATTTTGACTTAGAGTGTTTCCAAATTATGATGCAAAAATTGGGAAAAAATTAAATACCCTCTTCAAGATATATTTGAAACAAAAATTAGGGTTTTTACCCTAATTTTGGCCGAAATCGCTTGCTCTGATACCACTTGTAAGGATATTACTTATATAAATCAGAACATATATAGTAGAATAACATGAGAGAACACCAAAATATATATAAATGATGACAATATGCTCATATAATAGCTTTTCCTATTCGAGGGGGCAACCTCAAATACCACTTCGAGGGGTAACCTCCAAACCATACAATAACACTCCAATAATCAATATGATCATTAACTACAACTTCTAACCCCTATATATACCATTATAACCTATGAAAAATACTGAGGCTGACCTCCTAAGCATAATAAATCATAAATGAATGATATAATACGATAAGGAGATGTGTGTCACATGTCGGCATCTCCATCAATACATATACATCATAACATCCTTTCCCTAGTGCATAACAACCTCACCAAATTAAATTTTGGGCTAAAAATTTCATATGAGACATATATCAACCATCCAATCTCAAAAATTTCTTCAAAACTTCACCTTCATCATCATCCCTTCAATTCAACTTGGCTAGTTTTGGCTTTTATAGCCCTTCAAGAGTAGTTTGTTTTGGTTGACCTATTTCACAAAATTTATGCAAAGAAAAAAATAAAAATATTCATGGAAACTTGGGGAACATCAAAATATTTCTCCCACATCAGAATTTTCACCATGAAACCTTCATCACATGACTGTACCATCAAATTTATTCAAAACAAGCATATTTCAATGCCTTACCAGTTGACCTAGAGAATGAGACCACCACAAAAATGAATTATAATTATTCTTATACATGTCAAAATCATCAAATTATATTTCCTAAGATATTTAATTACTTAAATCTTTAGTTCTTCTCCATCACTTTGAAATGAGGGTTTTAGGAGGGTTTGGAACCTCCTTAGCTTGTTAAACTTCATTCATAAAATATAGGCCATCATTCTAACTCATTCTTATTGAAAAATATCTAGACTCAATTACAAACATTGATGAAGATATTTTACC
Source organism: Taxus wallichiana var. yunnanensis (assembly GCA_018340775.1). NCBI lineage: Eukaryota > Viridiplantae > Streptophyta > Pinopsida > Cupressales > Taxaceae > Taxus > Taxus wallichiana. The sequence continues at coordinate 422,316,558 of CM031235.1, forward strand.
ATAATGTATAATTTTAACGTTCCAACGAGCATCTCAAACTTCACCCTCGAGTTGGAAATGGTCATTTCAAGAGCTAGTTTGCACTAAAACTTCATTTTCTTACTTGTCCTTTGGAGTTTTGACCTAAAAATTTGTCCACATCACTAGGAAAACCTAATTTACATGTTACAATACTTATTTCTATATGAAATTTCCTGAACCACATCTAACACCATGGTTTTTGCATGCATATCTAGTTTGTTCTCAAGAATGAGCCTCCAAGAGACCTCAAACATGCCTATACCATTAAAATATTTACTCTTTTAACCTCCAAAATCATCTATACACCATCACCTTACATTATCTATGATTTCACTACTTTTGCTCTTCTTTATTTTCTCCATAATTAATGCTATGCTTATACTAGGTCTCTGAAATAAGCCTAGTTTATCCTGTTTCACCTCATAAAAAATTAACATGCCTGTTTTCCTCATGTACCATCCTTGTCACACTTAATCCAAGATTCCTCTTTATCTCCTTCATCCCGATTTTTTATTAATGATCCTTTTACATCAATGACAACCCAATACTAATATTCCAATAATCATGTCATCAAAAAATGGGGTTCTCTTGAACCCCCTTGCTCAAGGGGGTTCGGGTGAACCCCCTTGGGAATATTTTACCTTCCATACATTTTTTTACAATGAATTGATGGAATTATGCTTAAAATGGGTTCATGTAAATCCCCTTTAGGCGAACCCCCTTATGTGGAGCCTAGGTGGCACCTATGTGGCCTATTTTTCCCTTAATCCATTTGGAGGGCAATTATAGGCCAAAATATGCCACTTCATATGCCATGTGTTTAGGTCTAAATAGTGAATTAAATTATGAAAAATTACACATAAATTCATTTTTTACGATCTTTCCAAAAATATAATTTTTGAATTTTTAAAATGGGTTTTTCTATTTTTAAAAATTATTTCTAAACTATGGTATTTTAGGAAATTCAGTATGTCCCATTTGAGACACTATGAAAAATAGTAAATCATTTCCAAAAAAATGAAAAAATATATTTTACTAAATTTTAATGTTATCATTACGCTCATGAAAAAAAAATCAATTTTGAAATAAATAAAGAGATATATCACCATAAACATCTATACATATCTAAATCAAATAATATATTCACTAAAAAAATTAATAAAAAAATTAAATATATATCTAAAAAATCCAAAAAAATATTCATTTACTAGATAATTAAGTCTAAAATATATATCTAAAATTTTGTAGAAAACAAATATGTTTTGACTACATTACAAGATGTTGGCACAATGTAGTTCTACTATAAAATAAGAAACAAAATTTGAAATAAATAGCTAAAAACCCAAAGAAAAATAAAAATCCACATACATTATACATTCAAAATTCAACGTTTCATTGTTTTAGAGAATTTTCCAATTATATGTAGTTTTTGTCAATTACCTCAACAATTTTAGTGATGTCGAAAATTCATGTCTTTAGGGGCACAAAAAATGCAAAAAAGTGGGACACACTTATATAATTTGACCCTTGTGTAATGTTGAAATAATAAATGTGGTGCTAAAAGATACTTGGTAGTATCAAGTTATCACCCGATTATAAATTAAGGATCAAATATTATAACATGTGGATATTCTTAGTGAGCTTCAAGTATGATGTGCATACATGGACATGTACCTAATCCATGAAAAGAGAAAACATTATTAGAAGAAGATAAAGGATTTGTGCATTGGATTCAAAATATAAATATCAATGGATAAAATATCGAGCAATGGAACCACATATATATGGCCATATAATGTAAATTTTAAAGCACGAGGGGGTGTTTATTGCATTATAGGACCTTATGAGAATAGTAAATGTATTGCACATTTAATACATCTAACAAAATATATCCAATTTGTTGAAGATTCTATTAAAATGAACAACTTGTGGAACAATACAATCTAATAAGGCTATATGCTACATCAAAACAAAGAAACCCTAGGATGTAGACACTATATTGAATAAAATTCTATGAGGATATGAAATAAGAGATACACTATTTGATTTTAAAATTATTGACAACATGATGCCAAGGTCTACCTGGGAAGTTATGGGAGATCCAACCGTAGCACACAACCCTATTTCTTTAAGTCATATATAGATTATGTAAGAGTGGAACCTATTGGAAAACTAGAGGATTTAAAATTAAGGTGAGGGGCCTAATATTGAAAGGATAATTTGATATCATTGATATGAATACCAATGAGATGCACTATCATGTGCTAATTCTAAATAAATGAACACATGACATGAATATGACAATCTATACATTAAAAATCAGAATGAGGCACACATGGAGGACTCTAATATTGTCATCCTAATGAGTGAGATTGAGTATAACCCATATAATATCCCCAAAGAGACCACGTTTACCTATGCACATGATATTAAAATCTAGTTAAAATTAGAACATCACAAAAACCTAAAGCTCTACAATTAAGGAAAGAAAAGAAAAAGAAGATTATAGTATCTAGGATATTCCTATCAAGAAACATCCCGAGAGTCCATTCATAGAAGAAATTCTATAGTGCATAGTTATATCTCTTATGAATTCTAAAATAGAATAGTTATATGTGTTTTCACATAATGACCAAGACTATATAGAGACTAATGGAGAAAGGCACATTCTCAGGGAAGTAACATCTTGAATTGGTAGAGATTCAGATGTATATTTAAATCAATATATGCATAGATAAAATGAAATTATGAATATGAGAATGGTTCAAGTGGAGGAAAAACAAACTCCACAATTCTTCAAGACTTCTAGTATAGATACATTTTGGGTCCAATTTTAGGAACATGGTCCGAAGAAGATGTTGGGATGAGTGCACTAGATTAGACATTGAAAGGAATAACAACTACATGGTTGGATGTACATAATATTAATAATATAGTGTGTATTAAATCAATAGGTATGTTATGTGCAATATTTACTTTACCATTCGATTAACTAAAGCTTGGCCTATGTATTGTGCAAATCAATGTCTAAAAATTCACATTTAAGGGTGTATCAAGGATTGGAAAATATATAAAATTGAGAATAAATGGTGGGCTAACATATTATTAGAGACAATTAATCCTATTTATACCATTTTTTAGATTAATAACATGATGTGCTATTTTAATCTAAATTTGATTTAGTGAGGTCATATTTACACTAAATGGATGTAGGTTAGATACATGTGGATATTTTAATTAATTAACTTCCAAAATTAATCATACAATATCAAAATAGCATTATAAAGTATGAAATACAAGATATGAACTTGAAAACATAAAGGAATGAGTGCACTTATCTTGTTACAAATGATTCTAGGAAGTTTTACGACCATACACTATTGGAACTAGGTGATCTAAACTTGAATGACTATCAAAATTGGAACTATGATCAGTAAAAAATGTGGGTCAAGACTAAATATTTATTCTAGGACTGTATCATATGGTCTACCCCCTTCTATATAGTCTTGGATATTCTGTGTTTCTAATTCTATAACTTTCAAAGGTACTTACCTTATTGGATTTATATGTCATTTTCAAACCCTAACTACCATATGTAAAATGAATCTCTCTCAATGGAATGATATTTGTCTCAAAACCTCACCATGGATGAATATTCCTACATAATAAATATTATAAGGGTCAGGGCACCCCATGCACTACCGAAATTTACACTAATTTGAATAGGCCTCAAACCACATGTCATTCTCCATCTAGCATGTGATATATAGATAGATCAATCAAATTTGGAAACTTCTTTGACAATGATTACTTTGGCTTTGGATCTTGCTAAAATAATTCAAGAGAGGATGTTTGAGTGTGATCCAAGAGGATACCCACATTGAATTGATCAAATATTCTATAACTTTTATGAAACTACCTACATATGGAAGAGGTCGTTTAGATCTTTTTATGCACTTTGAACAATATAAATAGACATCATATATAGAAGATATGGTCTACTAAACTTTTCTCCAACTAGAAAAATAATGGAGCATGTTGTATAGTGATAGTGTGGCACAATCAAAGATTTAAAAATGGATGAATGAGGAGTTGATAAGTGGTAGATTGTATTTTAAAAAAAATATGGTTTTGGTTTTATCCTCTATTCTTCCACGATTGACGGTGGGGCCCACAACATTTTCTAGTTAGGGGCCCATCAACAAGTTAGGTCCTATTTTTATCAAGAGGGGAACCTTGTTGCCTTTCTTCACATTGTATAGAAAGTGATCTTACTTATAAATTTCATGGAGGATCATTTTGCATTAAATGTGGGATTAAACCTCATAGTTTTCTAAAGATCAACACATCCAAATCATTCGAGCTCTGCAGACTTATAGATCGATTTTCAACATGGAAAGATGAATAGACAACTAGCCACCTCATACTAATCTCAACAGATAACTTGGCAAGTTACGCATTGCCACATGGTGGCCAAGTCACAACATATTAACTACCAAACATGCCCAATGCCAAGTTAGGTGTCAAGATAAGAAAGCTTGTTAAAAAAATGCACAAAGCTTGGCTCAAGCCACAAGCTATTCAAACCACCAAAGTCCTTAAAAATCCTACTCTTGTTTAGTACCTAATCCATGTGGAACATTGAATTCATTTTAATAATTTAATATGAAGTAAATGGAAAACATGGAGGTGGGAGTCGACCCTCACCCCACGTACTCCAAACTTAGGGCCTTAACCATTAGGCCATGTGGCTTATGCTAAATATAGCCAAGGATATTGTTAGAAATTAAAGGATCCATAGTTACGGGTTTAATTAATTTATATGATAAATTAACATGAACACTACATCACATAAACTATATGTAAATAAATAAAATATTACTCACTCAACAAAAATAACATAGATAACACCGTATGTATAGTGGAAAACCCAATAGGTTAAAAACCACTTAAGATTTTACTATCGAGAACCAAATTTACACCAATATTTTCCACATCGTCCTTTAAACCCTAATCACAAGGGTAAACTTATTTTACCTTTTATATATTTCACAAACATATCAAATGAGGATCTTAAAGTCCTATTTATACAAGGTGATCGGGCATCTCTCTAGACCCACATTTTTAACCAAAAATGTTGACACATACACCTATGTTTATAATATTTAATATTAAAAATATAATCATTTCATGATATTAAATATTTAACCTAAAGTATATACTAGGTTAACATATTTAATAATAGAAATATAAATATTTCATATTATTAAATATTAACCTATATAATAGTGATGGACCCATATTAATTAAGGGGTGGCCAGCCCACATAATAATTATGTTCCAACACTCCCCCTTAATGTTAAGTGGATAAAATATGCCAATAGATTACCCGCACGTGGTACACTACATGATTTACAATTCTTTAAAAAAAAGGTATTAGGCTAGCATATCAAGTGAAGGAATTTTAACAACTTCATCATACTCAAGTTACCTTATGGTACAAAAGGATTTTGAAATCCCAAAGATCATCCCATGATCAATGGCTAAGTATGTTTTGTGTGAGTTTTACATGTTCTCATAAGTTCTCATAAAAGGTTATTGAACCCAAGCATATATGATCATTTTATAACCAAGGACCTCCTTCAGAATATGCTTACACTGGATTTTCACGAGTAAACTCAATAAAACTAAAGAGTTTACTAAAGACTAATTTTAAGGTATTTCTACACTTATTTCAAAAAAATAAGCCGAGGAGGTATACATGCCCGAAGGTCTTTTACACTTGGTTGAAATTCTTTTACACTTGCAATTTTATTTTACAAATACCAAGTTCCACTAGGAGGTGACATTGTCATGAACACTCCCCCTCAATGGCAACTCCAACAATCCAAGTTTTTCACGAAAGTGATAAAACTTTGCAGCACTCAAGGGTTTTGTGAATATGTCATCAAATTTCTCTTCAGTCAACACAAACTTGAGATCTATGTCACCGCTTAACACCATCTCACCGATGAAGTTATATGAATCTCAATGTGCTTTATCCTCTAATGTTGTATTGTATTATGTGTAAGATATATGGTACCATGTATGTCATAGAACAAAGTAACACTACTTGGATCCTTCATTTTATCGCATCGAACAACCTCTTTAGCCATATAGCCTCTTTTGTAGTTTCCATTGCACTTTATACTCAACTTTCAGTTGAAGAGATTAAACAATTGGTTTCTTTTTTCTACACCAAGTAATGACACTGCACCAAATTTAAATGCATTATCGAAGTATATTTTCTATCAATATACAACCAACATGATCAAATCACAAAATCCATACAATTTAGCATTTTCATTCTTAGTATAATGCAACCCATAATTGATTGTTTCCTTAATATATATAATAATTCTTGTTGCAATATTCCAATGATCTCTATAAGGTTCTTGCATAAACCTTGAAATAATTCTTATTTCATAGGAAATATCTGGTCTAGTTATAGCTAGATAAATCAAACTACCAACTAATCGCCTATATAAAGTAGGATCAACTTTTTCACATGCAAGTTTATGATCAAGTTTTAGTCCAACTTCCAAAGGAGTAGAAATTGGCTTACAATCAATCATGTTAAACTTTTTCAATACATTGATTGCATATTGTGCTTGAGAAATAACAATGGAATTCTTATCTTGAAATACAACCATGCTAAGAAAATGATGTAAGAGACCTAAATCACCATTTCAAAGTATTGTTTCAATTTTTATTTAATTCTACAAATTAAAGCACAAATATCACCAGCCATAAGAAAATCATCAACATATATACAAAAATGATAATATGTGATCCTTATTTCTTAATTAATAGATCATTATCAAAAACAATTAACAAAACTTAATCTGTTTAATGAGGAATTCTTTTCACGTACCAAGCTTTAGGAGCTTGTTTTAAACCATACAAGAATTTTTTCAACTTACAAACATAGTTTTCTTTACCAATTTATTCAAATCCTTTAGGTTGAGACATGTAAATTTATTCTTTTAAATCACCATTCAAAAAATCATCTTTCACATCCATATCATTAACACCCAAACTTAAACATCATCATTACCATCTACTATATTTTCATTATCAAAATCAAAACCATCATTATAAATATTGATAGAGTTAGGAACATCATTACCATTATCGATGAACAAAAAAATTCCAATACAACCACATCAACATTTATTTTATTCCCTTTTACAAGGTCGTAAATCCTTAGACCTATAGTGTTAATACCATATCCAATGAAAACACAAGAAAAAGAAGCCATTTCAAGTTTCTTTCTTTTCTTTTTAGGAATGTATAAATAAGTAGGACTACCAAAAAAATTTAAATGAGAGATATCAGGTTTTAGATTTGACCATTTTTCTAAGGGATTCGAAAGGTGAATAACTTTGGTAGGAACCCTATTTAGAATGTAGATTTTTGTGTTCATTTATTCTACACATAGAAATTTGAGAAGACCAACAAAATGAAGCATAATGTGGGCCATATCTAAAATAGTCCTATTTTTTCATTTTTCAACACCATTAGATTGGGAAGAGTGGGGAGAAATTAATTCCCTTTTAATACCATAATCAATACAAAATTATTCAACTGCCTTTCTAACATATTCACCCCCATTATCTATTCTAAGTCTCTTAATTTTATAATTTGATGAGTTTTCAACAAATGCTTTAAATTCCTTAAATTTTCCCAATACATCAAATTTATTTTTAAGAAAATAAGAACCAAATCATTCTGGTGAAATCATCAATAAAAGTCACATTGATATAAAAACCATTTAACGAAGATACTTCAAGAGGTCCTCTAACATAACTATGAATAATTTATAACATAAGAGGTACTCTCCTAAAGATGTGAGTGAAAGGGTTTAGCACTTTGTTTTGAGCGTAAACACCCTTCACACGCATCATGAGAAGAATACAACACATGCAATCTTTATAAGATTATATCTAGCCATTTCATATAAGCTTCGATAATTACCATGTCCTAATATTTCATGCCATAGTTTTTAATTATTCAAACTTTGAGATACAAAACAAGATGCAAAAGAGAAATCATAAAAATATATATAGACCATTTCTTTGAATTCCTTCAGCTATTATACTATCATTACAAAATTTGAATAGACAAACCATTATGAGTTAATTGACAACATGAAAAAATATTTTTTGAAATTAGGAACAAATAACATGTTATTCAAAATACCATTAGAAAATTTTACTTTTCCTTTCTCTATTGCTTTAAAAGATGAGTTATCACCAAGATACACACATTCATTGATTTTCACAATATCAAACAAATAATTTGAAACACCATTCATATGGTTTGATGAACATGAATCTAGAATCCATTAAGAATTATAGGAAGAGTATGATGCAACATATAAAGAAACAATTTTATGATTATCATTAGAACTATCCTTTTTCCTTAAATTATATTTAGAAGAAATAGTTTGTTTCTAATTTTTATGGATAAGTTTATTAGATTTGAAATCTTCCTTTTTATACCCAAATTTACCACATTTGTGACATTTACCACTAAATCTTACACGTAATTTTTCATAAGAAAAACATTTCTTATCAAGAAAAGAATATTTAGATCTAAAATTTTGATTCAAGAAGGATTTGCGAGGTTTGAAATTTGAATTTTGAGCAAGAAATGTCTCGAGAGGAATTCTCCTTAGAGTAAAAATTCATCATCATTTTCTCATTATGTATTAGAAGTGAACTTAAGGTATTCAAATCAGGTAGATCATTTTCATTCTAATATTTAGAGTTAAAGAAAGAAATACAATTCCTAAATCTTTCACGTATATTTAACTGAACAATAAAGTAGATTAATTGTGATGTGATATTTTTAATTTTGGCTAAGAAATTAACTACTTTTTCATCTCCTTTCATAGGAGTTGTAAGAAATTATATAACCATTTTGATAATCTTAGACAATCACGTACCTTCATGCATGGATTATAATTATGTCCATACCTCTTTCGGATGTTGATATTACCAATGTGCATAAGATATTCATCGTTCACATTGTGTAGGATCAAGGAAAGAGCCTCTTGCATTCGTTGTGAGAATACATTCATGTTATCTGCGGTTGCTTTGACAACCGGTGGGAGAAACCTCAGATCTAAAACAATCATCCAGAGTTTTCTTGCCATAAGTTCAGATTTGACCCTGATCTTCCAAATGTTGTAGTTGGTTCCATTCAGATCTAGGATTTATTAAGGTAGAAATAACTAGATACATTGTTTTCCTAAACTCAGTAAAAACACACCTTAGTATATAATGTACCATAGAGTTAGATATATATTTATCAAAATATGTTATTGTACTTTTTCATCAAATATATTTAAAGATAGATCATAACAGATTCAAATCTACAAGAAAATAACATCAAATGCCAAATTTGAATAATCTTCATAAATTGCTAGCAATTTAATGAATCACCCATGATTCTAGAGGGAATCGATGGCGATGGGGACAATCACTCACGATTGGGTCTAAAAAAACCGGCTGAACTAATAAATGGATATAGTTTTAAATTTAAGTTTATGGTTGGTAAATTGCTAGAAATAACGAAAATTGCCATAAATTTATGAAATCAATCGCAATCCTTGTGATAAAATACAGTTTTTATATTTGAACCCAAATTTCTAATTTTCTACTATTTTGACAAAAAAATGGCTTCTAAACAGATCATGAAGGCCTCTTTTCATAAATTCTAATAAACCATAGCGAGACATATAATTTTTTGACAAGGTTATATATATATATATATATATATATATATATATATATATATATATATATATATATATATATATATATATATAAGACAAGAAAATTCACCCAACCAATAAAATAAATTGGAAAATCCTAATATATATTTTTAGATGCCAGTAGATTTATAGAGGGGACAAGAGATTTCACCCGACCAATGAAAAATTTAAAAAACCTATTTTCATGATCCTTGTCTCCTTCATTTTAACCTATTATTAATTTTTGGATTTACCCCAAAATAATTAAACTTGCACACACATGAAAATATAGAAACATAATAAAATATTTCATATAAATATTTAACCCTTACTTGGTCCTGTAAATGGTTTTCACACACATGTAAGAATCCGAGCTTTTTCACATGTGCACACATGAATTTTTTTTTTTTAAATAGGTTACAAAATAAAAGAAGAAAGGGGGCCCCTTAATTTATATTCCCTTGTGGGTTGGTTGGAAAAACCCATAAAAATATTAAATAGATTAAATAGCTTAACTTTAGATCTAACCTATTTAATTTAGTCACTTTGATACTATGTTAGAAATTAGAGGATTCATAGTTACGAATTTAATTAATTTATATAATAAATTAGCATGAACATTACATCAAATAAATTATATGTAAATAAATAAAATATTACTTGCTCAACAAAAATAACATAGATAACACCGTATGTATAGTGGAAAACCCAATAGGGTAAAAACCACTTGAAATAACCTTTTACTATTAGAGAACCAAAGTTACATCCAATATTTTCCACATCCTCCTTTAAATCCTAATCACAAGGTTAAACTTAATTTACCTTTGATATAATTCACGAACATATCAAATGAGGACCTTTAAGTCCTCAATATACAAGGTGATTGGGTATGTCTCCCGAACCACCTTTTCAACCGTAAAAGGTTGACACATACATCTAGGTTAATAATATTTAATATTAGAAATATAATCATTTCATGATATTAAATATTTGACCTAAAGTATTTACCTAGGTTAGCATCATTAATAATAGAAATATAAATATTTCATATTATTAAATATTAACTTATATAATGGTGATGGAACCATATGAATTAAGGGGTGTCCAACCCACTTAATCATTGTGTTCCAATAGATATGAGATTCATCCTTTGGATTCAAGATAAAAACAAAGCATAATGAGCAATTGAGAGGGAATTTAAACCCCGGACTAACTGGTAAGAAAAATAAGGCCTCTACCATTGTCCCACAAGATATGAAATAGTATAAAAGGTAGGAAATTATATTTTAAGGGTAACTTTGTGTATGACCAACCCCTAATTAGGAGAGTTAGAGCACTTTTCAATAGTTTTTATTATAGGAGGATTTTGGAGACAAAAATATAGCTCCTTAGAGATTTGGTAAGATTTTTATTGCAAGAAAAATAATTATTTTGATGTTCTTATTAATTTACAAGTGATTTTATGTAAATAATCGATTGGTTCGAGAGTATTTCCATACTCGTGAGATGTAGCCCACATTGGGTGAACTCCGTTATCATCCGGTTTACATTGTATTCTATATTTTACCCTTATTTTCTTATTTTTTTATTATTTAATATAATTTTAAAGTTATCAAACAAATTTTAATTGATTTATGGGAAAATTGAGACCATTTTAAAGTATCTAAAACTAGTGAATTTTTTAATTCAATTACTTAATTCATTTGTAGATCAATTTGGTATTAGATTAATTGATAAAGGATATTTTAATGCTATTTTGGGATTTTCAAGTTTGCATTTTGAATGCAGGGAAAATTTTAGTGGTGAATATTCGTTAATTCACGAATATTCCAAATTTCAAATTTTGAAATTGGCAAATTTTGAAATTGGCAAATTTTTCAGGTATGAATAAGGACTGGGTCACCAAAATAATGTTAGGGGTCAGTTCATTTAGGAGTTTCCACTTTGAAAACCTACTATTATCATTAAAATTACCCTTATAACAAAATTATAATATGTCTCATATATATATTCTATGTAATTATTTATAGTTCTAAACATCGAACTTTGGAACCTTCATAAATTCATGATTACCAAATATTTCATCAAGGCTTTCAACTTTCAAAATTGGAGGACTGGTGAGCAGAGGAAGATATTTCCTTTCTACTTTCAAGGTACTTGGTAATTGGTTTGTTCTGTAGTTGTAACATGTTTTTGGCATATTGTTTGGCCGAAGCATAAAGTATGCTACCAAAGCAGTAGCGTTTGGCATGGTATAGTTCGGTAGCATTCTTAATGCTACCAGCCACTTGCATGAATAATGCTACCCACCGAAAGCATTATGTATGCTAACAAGAGGTAGCATTTCGAATTGCAATGTTACCGACCACATACTTCAAATACAAACAATTGTATCATACAACTCGCTACTAGCTAGAAGCATCAGAATCGCTATCGACCAACAACATTATGGATGCTACTTCTTGACCAATAGCATTTTGAATACTACAAACCGGTAGCATGAGGAATTTTATTAGACAAAGAGCACCAAAATTTTGTCGGTCGATAACATTTAGAATGCTACCGATCAATAGCATAATATATGCTACAGCCGGTAGCATCTAGATACCAGTTGGGAGCTTAATGCATGTTGCCTTCCGATAGCATGCATTATGCTACCAGCCATTTTCATCCATTTTTATTTTGATTGCATTTAAAATATTTAGAACTATTTAGATGTTGATTACATTTATCTAATTTAAATATTTTCATTTACAGGTAAAATGGCTTCTCTGAACAATCAACGAAAGGCAGAAACACAAAAAGAAAAGGAAACATAGAAATTTTTTTCAACCCCACAAAAATAATGAAGACCCAAGTTGATACCACTACAAACATGAACAAGGGTACTGGTAAGTTGTAACAGACTATCATAACCATTTGGCATTTTCCTCGCTTAAGTTTTTCATCTAGAAAATTTAATTTTTATAATTTTCTAACGGTCAAAACATTTTTCATTTTTGTAAACAGAAACCCCTTCTGTTAAATTTATTCAGAATGAACAAGTAAACCAAAACAAAAACCCTAAGGAAACAATAATTTCAGTAGATGAAGATTATATAGACCCAGACATGCTAGAGCTTGAAGATATTCCTACTGGTAAGTTGTAACAGACTATCATAACTATTTGGCATTTTCTTGTTTTAAGTTTTTAATCAGTATAGTTAAATGTTTTTAACAATTTTGTAATGGTAATTTTTTTTTTTTGAAAATAGAAACTTGTTATGTTACTTTTATTTACAAAGAAATAGTAAACCAAAACATAAACCCTAAGGAAACAATTATTTCAGTAGATAAAGATTATATTGGCCCAAACATGCCAGAGCTTGAAAATTATCTCGATTTCCAAATGCATTTAATAGATGAAGGTTCAAATGAAAATATTCTAGCAAAATATGATAATGATAGAAACCTTAAAAAAAAAAAGTATGAGAGAAAAAATCAAACATCTTGGAAAATTGGAAGGTCCTTTCAAGTAGATTGGGCAAATAAATTCCCATTTACTAATCTTGTAGAACAAGATAATCATAGTGATACTCATAAAAATGTAGATGTACTATTTGTACTTTGAAATTGGCTAAAGAACATAGAAGACATCTTAAACTAGACACTATAGAGAAACATTGTGGCAAAGTCTATTACATCTACTAAAAATATGGGAATAAAAAAAAGAATCATAGATGAAAAATTGCAAGGAGTGCTTGCATATAAGATACAAGGAGAAGTATGACAATAAAATGAAACATACACAAAAACTTTAGGAGAAAGGAGGTACCATAAATACAAATTTTAGAAAAGTTGAAAATGAAAATATGAAGGCTAAAACCTCGCAGATTTTCAACCATATTCTTTATTTTTAAAATGGGCAGACCAATTTCAGAATTTTTAGAATATAACAAATTGATCAAGCTCAATGGGTTTCCAAACCTTCCAAATTCACATTGGTTAGAGACCAGTGCCTTGGAAATGACAATATGTCTTACGATGATTGAAATAGAATACCTGGAAGAAAATGTAAATAACGCAAGTTTCATCTCCCTTTCAATTGATGAAGTTATTGTCGTTGACAAGAATTTATGGGTTTATATAAAATATACATTCCAACCACACCCAATCACCTCATCTCGCTATCATTTCATAAAATGCAAGAAAATTGTAATACTTGAAAATCTTTCCAAACCGGTGATATCTAATTTGAAGGACATAACAAGAATGGATAATTATTCTATAGCCAAAAATCTGATTTGTGTTGGTGTTGATGGTGCATCAGTGATGCAGGGTCATAGAAATGGTCTATGTGTGTGTCTCCAAACATCTATTTCTCCTTTCATGATTCCTATTCATTGCATGGCTCACAGGATGAACCTTGCATATAAAATAGTAAACACATTCGAATGTGTTGAGAAATTTGAAGATCTTATCTCGTGAAGTCCATGCCTATATTTCAAGTAGTCTAAAAGATTTCTAGATTTTCAGAAATTTTCACTTGGGGTCATGGATGGTAAGAAACTTCTTAAAGATGTTGATACTAGATGGATTTCTATGTATGAACCTACACACAAAGTTTTTGAGGAATATCCATCTTTAACTAGTTTCATGCATAAGAACCATAGGAAGGTTGACAGGGCTAAATGTTTGCTTTACCAACTTCGAGACTTTAAAACATTATTAACACTTTGTGTGATTCTTCCAATGTTGCGTGAGATGAATTGCATAACAAAACTTGCACAATATTGGTCCATATATATGGATGACTTCATTAGGGTAAAAAAAAGGGTGTGTCTGACTCTATATATGTTATATAACTCCAACGTATGCTTTAAAGGATAAGTTTTCAGATCCTGGAAAGCTCTAATAGATTTAAAAGATCCTAACAACTACTTCAAATTTAATTTATCTGGTCATCTGTGTATCTTTGTTAACGGGAAAGAGATTAAAATGCACACATTCAAAAAGTGAGTTGATATTCCTGGAGCCAAACTTGAAGAAGTGCCTATTACAAATAATTTATATGATTCTATTATATATGAAATAAGGAAAAAAATTCAAAAAATCTCCCAATGCTTGTCAAATGAGATCAGAGATCATTTCAAAAAGGGAGAGCTTCTTGAGGCCATGGGAGTTGTCAATCCTAACTTTTGGAATCCTCTAAGAGGCACTTTTGCTGATACATTTAAAAGACACATGGGTACTATAATTAAACATTTTTACAATTAGTTGAATGTAATGGATTTTAGATTAATGGTATTCTTCAAAAGGAAACTATTGCATTACAATCAAATAAATTTAGACAGTAATGAAGGAATAATTTGATGAACTGAAAGATCCAACAAAGAAGGGAGCAATAACACTTATATGGAAAAGGTTGTATCCTAGTTTAATCCTTCATGAAAGCATAAGTGATTATTTTAGATTGTATGAACTGTATCAGAAAATTATATTGGGATCAACTGAAGATGAAATAGTTTTCAGTGCATTAACATTTATAAAATAAAAATATCAAAACAGGTTGATAAAAATATTGAGACCTACTTGAGGATGTACGTTTCAAGATATGATGTGGATACCTTTCCTTACGAACAGGTAATGGTTGTATGGAATTATCTTGTAGAGAGGAGAGGGATCGGTAATACTAATACATGGAGTGCAGATAACAATGAATCAGTGACTGAAAATCACAGCCAAAGATTAGATAAAAGTGTTGGACAACAATCTCTTCAGGATAACTTTGCATTTGATCTAGATGATATTGAATAAAGAAGACTGCATGTATATTTGTATTCTGGAAAGAAATTTTCATAACAGATTCTTATTATAATTATGTATAATGTTATTTTTGTACATTTTAAAGTTATAATGTACATTTTTGAATATTTTGAAAAAATTACCTTTAAACATATCTATAGAGAGGAAAATAGTATTGCTAATTATTTTGCCAATAAGGGGGTTAATTGTCATGGAATGACATTAATCAATAATGAGGAAGCTATAGATACTAAGGTGTGAGCACACCTCCAAAAATAAAAACATGGACACATCACCACTAGGTAATTATGACAGGTCATGGTATTACAAGGAAATGATGTATAAGAGATGTAAGACTCGTGTGAATTTAAGTTGGGGTTATGCAAAGCTTTGGGACTGGGTCCGCTTATGCTACCTCTGAGTCATTATTTTATTCTGATTGTAACATCAACATTGTTGGGATTGTTCATTTCAATCTGGTTAACCTAAATTTGGGCATTTCTGTGAACTGGTGCTCATATTATCAGATGGGGGTGATCTTGTGAGAACTAAACCATATGACTGGATGGAGTTAATCCTGAAGCCATGGAAGTGTTTGAGAGAATGGGTTTCTCTCCTTTTCTCAAAATATTTGAAGGTCGTTATGAAAATTTGAGTAAGGACTTTGTCAGAGCTTGGAAGTTGACCAAAAAAGGGGGATTTATGGACCTGAAAGGTGTGCACATTGAGATTATTGTGGAGTCTGTTGCTAAAATCATGGGTTTACCAGCTGTTGGAAGGGAGGTTTACAAGCCAAAAAATGAATCTAAGATGAATTGAAGTTGTTCTTGTAAGGTAATGAAAAACTTACCACTCATTTTGCTGGTTTTCTTTGCTCAACTTTACCCCATGTACTTTTGATGAAGTGGCCTTAACCCTTATTTAGTTTCTTACCCTAGAAGGTTGTCACAAGTGT
The DNA here is from genome assembly GCA_018340775.1 of Taxus wallichiana var. yunnanensis. Lineage (NCBI taxonomy): Eukaryota > Viridiplantae > Streptophyta > Pinopsida > Cupressales > Taxaceae > Taxus > Taxus wallichiana. The sequence goes on from CM031235.1 coordinate 422,333,117, forward strand.
ATCTATGCCTACCATTTTCCTATGCTAAATTATCTTCGACATGGCCATAGTTTTAGCTTCCCATATTTTATGTTTCGCTCTCTGAGTGCTTTGTTTTCCCAGTTTAAAAACAATAGAGTCAATGCCCCCTTCACCAAGGTTTTATTCTTTCCCTAGTTAAAAGAGATGCTCTTGACATTGATAAAACTTGGTCCCTTACTAAAGATCTTGAGGGTTATGCCGAGGAAGAGGACTTAAACTCGGAGGAGGAGGATTCTAGTGAAGAATTAGAGTCTCAGGAAGGTGATGATTTAGGGGATGAAAAGGATGTAGTGGAAATTGATGCCGCTTAGAATCTTAGGGATCTTAATTCAAAGAATGTTCCTAGTTTATCTATTAAAACCAAAGGGGATTCGAGCATGCAAGGGAATTAGGTTCTTGTGAATTCCCAATTGGAGTAGTAGATTGAAGCATTGGGTCAAGTGGGACTTGTGAAAGGGGATAATCATCTTTCCAAGATGGCGATGGATATTGAAGAACTGAAAGGAGACATGAGGCTAATGAAGAGTTTTGTTCAGTTCCTCTTTAATGAATGGCACAAAATGAAAATGCAGGTTGAAGATGTGGTGAAAATCACTAGTGGGGGTGGTCTTGAAATCATGAAAGCCAACTGCAGCAACCTCTCTAATGAGGTGGATCACATTAGAGATATTTTACATAGCTATATGGAATGGAGTGTTGTTACTAGTGAAATCCACTCTGCAACATCTTCAAACCCTTGGTCAGTTGGAAAATGCTTACAGGCAAGTGGATGAGCATGGAAATCTGAAGAAAAGGAAAGGGGACTATTGAATGTGACCTAGCCTTGTTGGGTATTAATATTGAGTCTCTGTCAAAGGAATGGGAAAAATTTTAGATGGTCTAGAAAAGGCCAAAAAGTGATGTTTTTTTGGGTGGCTATTTTTATACTTTACTGTTATTTTACTTTGTTGTTAGTTAGACTTTGGTCTAGTAGTTACTGATTATTACTCTTTTTGTTGTGTTTTAAACTGGTTTATATGCTCATGAAGGAGCTTGAATGTATTATTAATTCTATATGTATCTTTTTGTATGCTTTGTAATGTCTTATCTACTCATTTTGGAGCTCTGACTTGTATGGGGTAGGGCCCCCTCAACCTTGTTTTACCTATAGTAAAAAACATATTTTCAATGTTGCAATGTGTTTACTATTGAAGTTTTTTTAAATGTGTCATACTTATTGTTCTGTTTTCCTTTGAATTAAAAAATATAATTACATAATTAGAGAATTTTCACTATTTTAGATCATTTCTATTTTTGTTCTTTGAAATATTAATGCTACTTGTAGTTCACTTGTCCTATTAGGACTCAACAAAGTATTGTAAAATGATAATAAAAATATATTTACCATGTAATAAATATAACAAACATAATCAAGAATAACAATCACCTTAAAAATCAGTTTGAATAGCAAAACAGTCACAATTAACAATATATTATAACTAAAGTAAATGTAAAATTCAACAATCCACATTTATTAAAGGTTGTAACTTTCAATGTTGTTATATAATCTGAAACAATTTTGATAAGAACACTCAACAACAATTATAATTTCATAATGATAAGAAGATTCTTCTCTATGTCAACAAAGTATTTTAAAATGATAATAATAAGAAAATTCCATGTAATAAATTAACAATCAATGTAATAAATTCCATGTCATTCAGAATCAATTTGAATGGAAAAAAACCACAATTAACAATATATTATAACAAAAGTAAAAGTAAAATGTCATTATCCACTTTTTTTATAAGAGGTAAAAAAGGGTTAAGGGGATCCTAGCCCATGCAAAGTATGCAAGATCAATAATAAAGGGCCAAGGGAGTGTCCATTGAAACCAAATCATAACCAAAAGCCAAAACTATAAATGTATAAACAAGAAAACTAAATTAAAAGCCCAAAGTAAAATAACTAACAGCAGGGGCCATGGAACTAACAACGGGAAAAAATAAAATAATAAAAACATCCAGGATGACAAAAATCCATCATTCATTGATGGACGTAGCACCCACCATGTGCATGCACCCATTCCATTCCTTAACCAGCTTTGAAAATAATAGATTTCCGAACCGATAATCCATTTCAACTATCTCCAATTTGGGGCCGGACTCATATTTTTCTCTATTCTTCACAATTTCCATGTAGTGGATCATCTCAACAAGGATTTTAAGATGGTGAATTGTGATTTTGACATTAAGGATGTGAACATCCCTGATCTAGTAGAATAATCTCCTTCATTTTCAACATCTCATTCTCCATGGCCAGGCATCTCTCATTGACATTCTTTAATTGTTCACTAAGAACAATAGACGTGAGTTTCTCAACTTTTTCCTACAGCTCCCTCAGATCTATGGTCACCATGCTTATCTTATGTTTGTTTATGTCAGTATCCAACATGAAAATTTCAAACTCTCTCATGAATACATTCGATTTGACTGTCAGTATCCTGGGCTTTGAACAAGTTCTTTTGAGTAGTTTTGAGAGCGTGCAAACTCTCAATAGCCTCCTCCAAGTTTTTGGATATTTTTCCTCTAAGTTATCCTAATATTTCCCAACCTCCAACTCCTCACTACTTTTAGGTTTGTAAGCTTCCTCTTCCTGTCAATCCTCTGAATTTGAATGGAAAGCTTCCTTATCTAGATGTTCCCCTAAGTCTAAAACAATTTCCACGTTCTCCTGAGGCTCTGAAGCCCCACTCTCCTACCTCTGTTTCTTAACACTTCCTTTTTCCAAATGAGACCTGGTTCTTTTAGCCATCGATTTCCCCATTTCCTCCATACTAGGAGTAGCCACATTAGCTTCCAATTTCTCATTTTCCCCCTAAATTGGTTTGATTCAGGTTTCCAAAAGCCCCAATTTTTTCATTTTTTCCAATGAGGGGGTACCCATCTTAAGCATGGCTTTGATGAGACCTTGATGCAAAGGAAGGGTGAAGGTTCCTTTCTTGACCTGAGCAATCGATTTAGCCAAAGAAAGATAAAAAATTTTGGGAAAATTGTAGTCTCTCTTATTTCTAACATGATTTAGCATAGGAAAGTGATACCCATAAATCACTTTATATCTCCCTTCCACAGAAATATACGCCATGATTAACTGAGCTATTTCATTAAAAGGATGAGGAAATTCCTCTCTAGCATAACCATTATGAAGAGAAATAGGTACTCCCTTACCTTACATGAAGCATTCGATCTCCAAAATGTAGTCCGACTTGGGCTTAAAGATACATCTTCCTTCTTGAGATAGGCTTGACACTTTTGCTATGAACTTCGGTGAGATTGTGAATGAGAAGTTCCCAACCCGCACATGACCTTCCTTCCAAGTTTTGGCAATAGCTTCACTCAGTTTTTCATCATACCCATTGAATATTTTGAAATTTTTAATAGACCAGCCTTATCAAGCAATTCCTCCACCTCTTTTGACATTGTTGGGACCTTACTAGGTTCAGTTCTCACTAAATTGCCTCCCATTTTTCTTCTATAACTCTTCTTCCTGCAATGGATATGTAAACCCTTATGGTAGCTACATTTACCACACTTGTTGAAATGATTCAAAATTATATGGGGATCCACCCAAACCATGGATTGATAGGAAATAATGGTTGGCACAAGTCTAGGATTCATAATATCATGGTGCGTCACCCAAAAAGCATCATAACCTATATCCATTCTCATTAAAAAGATATGTTATTTGGGACACATTCCTTTTCAATAATGTGTATGAAATTAGCTTCCATATTGGTTAGTTCGTCAACCACATTTAAGTCCATAGCTTCCACCCCCTTGTTATCCAATACATCAGCAAGTTTTTTTCCTTCATGATATATGTGTTGGAAAGAGATTTCAATAAAGGAAGACATTTTATTCTTGGTATTATTAATGAAGTATTCAATAGATATAAAAGATGAATTTTTTCCCTTCATACATGATATTATATTTAGAGAATCCCCTTCCACAATTAGGTTCTTAAAGCCTCTCTCTTCTCGCTAACTTCACTCCCCAGAACATCACCGTAACCTCTGTGACATGGTTATATTATATGCCCAAATTAAAGAAATATGCAAGGAGAAACATACCTTTATCATCTCGAAAAAATCCTCCTCCTCTTGCCTTACCTAGGTTCCCTTTAGCGGCACCATCGAAATTGAGTTTAATAACACCTTCTCTAGGAGAGGTCCATTTAACCCCTTCTCTAGGATTTCTCTTCTTGGGTTGAGGGTCACAAATTAAGTTCCATTTCTTTATGATATGTTGTTCACTTTCCATGACTTCCACTTATTTTTTCTTTAGGATAGAAAAATTGTTTCTAATAGCCTGTAAACATTTGTTAATAATCAACCTATTGGGAAGTTTCTTACTATTGAAAATCCTCTTGTTCCTCTCTTTCCATATTTCCCACCACAAATGTCCAAGGCTCATTATCCATAGATTTTTCAGCCCTTGACTGATGAAAGGAAATTTCCATTGATTCCACGTAGATTGGATCTCCTTAGGATTAACCCAGTTAATCAAGAACATACCCAATATAGAAGAAAATATTTGATAAGAAAAGGAGCATTCCAAGAACAAATGGTTGACTGTTTCCAAGTTCTTTTCACATAGGACACATCTATTTACCATATGGAAACCTCTTTTGGTGAGGTTATCAACTGTAAGTATCTTATTTATCATCGTAAGCCAACTAAAAACATTGACCTTGGGGGTGATATTATTGTTCCATATCTTACCAGCCACAAGATCTTCCTCTCTAGTTTCCTCCTCAAATAATAATGCATAGGCTGATTTAACTGAGAAAATACCATTTTGTTCTCTATGCCACACAATTCTATCTTGTTCCTTGTTGTTAAAAGACACACAGTTTTTAAAAAAACATTGAGGTTAATCACATGTTCTTTAAGTTCCTTCCTGTCCAATTCTATGTGCTTCCAAGTTTGGAAGCTCTCATGATTATCCATGTAATTGTTTATTTTCCCCCATATTTAACTTCTAACAATTTTGAAATTTGGGGAATTTGTCTTTAAGATTAAATTTACCAACCTATTTGTCGGTCTAGAAGCGATTTCATTTCCATTACCTATTTTCCACTACTTGCCATTAGTAACTATTTACATTTCCCGCTTAATAGCTTTCCATATACTTGACCCATTGAAAGATGCCTGTTTGAATATCCAACATTTATCATTTGCATTTGTCTAATATTTTTTCCTTAAAATTCTAGTCCACACCCCATCTTCTTTAGTTAGCCTCCAACCAATTTTAGCTAGAAGGGATTTTTTCATTTTAGTCCAATCTCTAAGAACAATTCCCCCTATCTTCTTAGGTTTATAGACCCTATTCCAAGCCACCAGGGAATTATTTCTTTTCTTTTGGTTCCACTCCAAAGGAAACATTTTTGGATCTTTTCCAGGTTTTCCACTATTATCCCGAGAAGTTCATAGAGAGACATTGCACACACCAGAGGCTTTGAAGAGAGATTTTGAGTAAATTAATTTATCCACATTGAATAAAGTTTGAAAATTTCAATATTGTCATATAATCAGAAATAGTTTTGATAAGAAGATTCAACAACAATTATAATTTCATAATGTCTTTTACAAATTCAACTTTGAGAAGATTCTTCTCTATGTCAACAAAGTATTTTAAAATAACAATAATAAGAATTTTAGCATGTAATAAATATAACAAATATAATTGAGATTAGCAATCAAATTCAGAATCAGTTTGAATAGAAAAACAGTCACAATATAACAAAAGTAAAAGTAAAATGACACAATCCACATTGATTAAAGTTTGAAACTTTCATATTGTCATATAAACTGAAACAGTTTTATAAAAAGATTAAACAACAACAATAATAATTTCATAATGTTTTTTGTAGATTCAATTTTGAGAATATTCTTCTCTATGTTCTTCTCTCTCCTGAACTAATGAAATTTCTTTCACAACACCAGATTGAACCAAATCCTTTGCAGCAGCTTCAATATTTGAAAGAATCACTTTTTCTTGATTTGCAACTTCACCAACAGACAGTAATGTTTGATCATCTTCAGCTTGCTTCTTCAATAGTAAGTCTGGATCCATTGCATTTTCCTTTATAATTCTTCTCAATGTATTATTCTACTTGTTTAGGATAACAAGCTTCTCTTTCAATTCAATTGCTGCATTTACACTTTTCCTTGCACTTTGTAAATGAAAATTAAGCACACTAGCCTCATTCTTCAAATTTTTTTATACTTTGACTACATTTCACAAGAGAAAAACTAGTAGAAAAATTTCAAAAAATGAAAATAATACTTGAAAATTTAGTAAAACTTACCAATGCCTTATCTCATTCCACATTTTCTATAACTATAAGGCCCTTGTCTTCATGACAACATATTGTGGTAGGCTTGTGCTTCGTTACATTTAAATTCTCAACTTGGTTCAACACTTCATCTTCATAATTATTATCAAATTTTACATAACCAAACATATCCTGATTTAACAAAATATCAATATTTCTAAGATTGTTCCGATGTGAAGAATACAAAATATGTCTTTGGTTGTGATTTTTGTATCATGAATTTATTTATTTTATCAGAACCTTAGCCATAAAATCCCAAATTTTTAATAAAAAAAAAAACCTCCTTTGAAATAATATAAATATTGTCTTTCATGTTATTAGTAGGGATAATTTTAGTGGCGAATATTCATAATATGGTGAATATTCTATTTTTGAAATTTTTGAAAAGGTGAATTTTCCGACGCGGATCGCTGACTGCTCACCTAAAAATTACGCTTAATTTTTTTAGAGGTCATCTTTTCCTACCCTTAAAACTATCCCCTATATAATCCTGGATTATTCACCGTGTAGAACACTACTAACTCACTCATACCACCTAGGGGCATATGTATTATCAAGTACAATAAACATGTGACAGGGAGGGAAGAGGCTACAAACGCGCGACATGGAGAGTTTGTTGACGTGTGATAGGAGGGTGAAGGATGCAAATGCATGATAGGGAGATTTTGTTGATGTAAATCAACAAGGTTATCAGGTGCATCAACAACCCGTTGTTGACGCGTGTTAGTGAGATGCATGGTATAGAGATTTTGTTGTCGGGCGACCAGAGGGTGGAGGTTACAGACGCGTGACAGAAGATTTGTTGTCACACGTCAACAAGGTTGTTGTCATGTGATAAAACCTTGTTGACATGTGACAATAAATCTCCTGTCATGTGTCTGCAGCCTTCTGTCATGCCACTTGAAAATTAGGAAAAAAAATTGCATATAACCCCAAAAAAAATCACCTTCTCGTGAAACTGGTTCCGAGGACATTCACCAGGTATTTTCCACCTCCGATTTCCAAGAGGTCTCTTAAAATGAACCACAGTTATTAGCCAAAATAACAATAATTGGAAAATTAGTTTTCTGGTCATCAGTTAAAATAGAGCCAACCTGTACATGAGATTGTGTTCTTGATCTATCATGTCTTCCTAGAGAAGACTTCCTTGCCACATGAATCATATCTTTGGGATTGAATGTTCCATGCTCCTAAATTCTAATTTCAATCCCAAGATACTCCTCATATAAATCAATATTGTTCAACACTGAAACACCTGTCCACTAGGAAAATTTCCCACTAACAACGTTGGAAATTCAAAGGAAAAATTAAGTGTGCCCCTACTTGCAATTGGCTAAGAAAATGAAATATTCTTTCTAGTGAACATTGTCCTCATATTTATTTGTGGGGGTGGCGGAGGTGGCATGTGCATTTGTGGTGGATGCTGTAATGGAGGCCCTAAGACATTGAATTGTAATTTTGTTAATAATATGATGAAATTCAAAATTCAAACATAATAGAAAGGAAAAATAAATAAATTCATATAAGATTATTAAAAATTAAAATTACTTTGATCAGAGGAATGTTGCTGAGGTGCAACTGAATCCTGATTCTGTTGATGTTGTTGTTGTATAGGAGTAGACTAGAAAGACTGGTATATGTGATCTAAAATATAATTTAGAATTATCAATTAAATATCTATCAGTCTTCAGAGTGTTGAATTTTATATCATCAATTATCAGTAAACATATATAAAACAAGTGATTCAAACTTGGGGCAACAAACTGAGGTATTGAAGAAATTTCTACGTCATGCGTTTGAGGCCAATGATACCCTATTCTACAGTAGTTTTTGCAAAAATAAAATAAAATTGCATGAAATTTTGAAACACATACAAGTTTTATATAATTAATTACATTTATTTTTAAAAAATTGAAACATATATACATTATAAATTAAAATACCTACGATTAATGCTTGTGGTATTTTGGCTGATTGGGTATGAGGGTTTATGGAACTCATATTTTTAGTAGGTGGAGGGGTGTCCTCCTCTATTTTCTGATCATCATAAATAGTAACAGAATCTCTAGAACCTAGTAGCAAGTGACCTCTGATAGCAGCATCCCTTCGTGATGCAGCCACAACTGCCACCTTCTGTTATAATTTAATAGTAAATTGTTAATTCATTTAAAATATTAAATTTAAAAGTTATATATTAATAATTACAATATGAAAAACAATAATTAAAAACCATCTAATAAAAAATTAGGACTCACCTCTTGCTCTTCAATTGTTAGTGTTAAATTCAAAGTTGTTAGCTTTGAATGCATTTTTGTCGGAGGAGGGGTGCCGCGTAAATTATATAGAGACTCATAATATAAAGCAAGAATAAAATTTGTGGAACTGATGGTAACATTCTCATTCAAATGAATATTTTCCAAATCAGCTCTTATCCTAGAGGATAAGTAGCTACACCAGTCAAATTGTTGCCCATTTAAGGTATGAATGATATATGCTAAATCCCACCAAGGAATATTTGTATATCGACCTTGCAAAATTATTCGGCCTAGAATAACTACACAACAACCTATAGAAATGGGTGATTGAAATCCTTGAGTTGAATCCCTCTTTTTGAAGGGTTTTGGGAAGTTGTAATTGTCAATAAAACAAAGAGAAACATTTTGTTAGTAAATTTTAAACATAAAAAACTTTGTTAAATTAATTTTTTTGAAAATGTAATATTGTAAAATAGAAAATAAACTTACAAGTAGAAGTAGCAGCAAATGCATCAATAGAAAACTAAAAATTTGACTCCAGATACTTGCATTCTTCATCCGTTAAAACAACCTTTATCGAAACAAGATCCACATTTTTGTGTGGTAGTCCTGTGAGACGCTCAATATCATCTGGTGACGTTCCAAAGGACTCTGCATGAGATGGGAGTGTATAATGAAATGTGAAAGTGGATGTGTTGTAGCTAAGAAGAATATTGTTAAGCGATCTTTTCTCTATCTTAAATTGAGGCATATACAGTAGCCCAGTGAAACTGGTTGCTTCGATCCATTGGGAGTACATACTAGGATCCTCAAGAAATTTGTATAGTTGTGGAAAAATGAGGCTCTTGTACAAAAACTTCTTCATATTAGTTGTTGAAGCAAATGGGCTCTCGGATCTCTGGAAGAACACTTCTTTCTTCATGGCATTAGTTCAAACTATTATAAATTTCCTGTTTGTAGTTGTGCTTTGGCGTTCTTGATGGTTTCTTTTTGTATGTCTGATGTCCTTTGGCATTCAAGTTTCTTCTTGTGTTTTTCCTCATATACTCATAGCTCTAATGCTCTAGCTTCTCTATTATATGGTGTGAAAATGGTCACCTTTTATGTATTTATAGGAGTGAAAGTGGGCCACTGAAGCATTTAATGTGCCACCTTCCAAAGAGTAAATAAGATGACACCACCGGTAAAATAAAAATGCTACCAACCGGTAATATTCTTCATACCATAAGTTGGTGGCATTCAACATGCTATCGACTGAAGAATACAAAATATTGTCAGTTGGTAGCATGTTGAATACCACCGATGGGTAGCATAATGAATGAGACCAGACGATAGCATTTAGAATGCTACCAACTGGGTAGCTCTATAGCATAGTGTATTCTGATGGTCAGCATTATCTATGCTACCGCCAGTGGCTAGTGGCATAAAGCATGCTACCGAAAATAGAATTATTTATACTACTAGTTGGTAGAATTTTGATGCTGATGGTGGCTATCATATATCATATTACCGGATGACAACATTTTGTATGCTACCATCCGGTAGCATGATTAATGCCACTAGTTGGTAGCATAGATAATGCTATTGGTTGGTAGTGTTCTGTATACAATCTTGTTGCTTAAAAACATCTTTAGAAAATCACCTCATGCGAAAAACAACTTTTCCTGCAATTCTTCATACAAGCAAAAGTGGATTTACCAATATTCGCCAAATATTTTCTAAGGCTTTTTTTGGAGGGACCCTTAAAATTTTCCCTATTTGAATGTTAACTATGTTTAAGTCTAAGCGAGGTAAATGATAACTTGAGGAATATAATCCTGAAATCTGCTCAAAACATGTAAGTTAAATTTCAAATATGGATTCCCCTAGAGGATCTCCTAGAGAGACAATGTATTTAGAAATAGTCTTCTGTTAATATTTTATGGAAATGAAGAGTATGGTGGAAGAGTTATACTAAGAAAGGAAGAAAATATTTGATGGTAAATCAAAATAAGGAAACAGAGTGGTAAGGATAAAGGTAAAGGAGAAGAACCTCCTAAAACTCCTCCATCTCCTTCCAAACCTTCTAGTTATTTCATTGATGATAAGAAAGTTTTTGATGTTTCCTTCATTTTAAAAATTGATGTTAAGTTTTATTTTTGATTTATAATTAAGAGCTTAGTGGAAATGAATTGGATCATTGGATCAAGAAGATTGAAGTATACTTGTGTGGTTCAAACAATGTGTATGAGGAAGAACAAATTTAATTAGCTAATGTTTGGTGGGTAGTAAAACACTCATTTTGTGGGAGAGTAGCATATATGAAGAAATTTTGAAACATTGTAAAGTGATTTATCAAAGAGCAGCAACAGATTAACAAAGGAAATATAAATTGATATTGTATTCAGCATTTCTGAATTACATACACAGGCTATTAAATAGCCATATACATAGGAAAACTGACTTCCTATAAAATAGGAAAGTCAACAAACCACTTACCCGTTTATAACTTTACGGGTACAACAAAACTCTATAATAATATATTGTTAAAACAATATATTATAACAATTGTAATATCAACTCAACATAATTATAATCTAACTTTTATAATAATGTGAGCACTAATAATAATTCCTAACATTCCCCCCCTTAGTGCGAACATGGTAGAAAAACATCCACACACTCAACTGCAGTATGCTCACCCCTGTGGCATGTCCAACTCTGTGACTCATGACCTTGATCCAAAAGAAAGGCTCTCTCCTTCCATGGTTTTAAACAGGCTTACCACAAACCTTGAAGTGACAGGAACCTCATCAACTATCGACCTCGTGTGGTTTTCTGGATCCTCCCACAAACCCTTTCAAGATCCATGAACTGACTTACTCTGGTGCTACTGTTCACCACTATGCTTATACATCAGGGAATTATGTAGGAAACACAACTTGCATATCGAAAAACTGTGCAATAGAAGATATACTGAAAAAATTTCACATTACTTCCTATAAGAATCGTAATGTTCTTAATCGTAGTCTCTGTCATCGATCTCGAACAAGATAGAAAAATGCCACCGCTTGCTCGGAAGCTTTCCTTGACTAAGCCGTTTTGGGTGCAGAATGGGAATGGAACATTGGTATGTATTCCCCCCCACAATGTGAAATTCCACTCATATAGATACTGAGAAGCAAACTGCATCGAAGAACATACTCCTGAATGGATCTTGCTAGTTAGGTCTTGCTGCACATGGTCACTAATGCTAGTGAACGTATTCTTCTAGCTGACCATCTTCCAACGAAGTACGGCAGTCAGAGGACCAAGTCAGTCAGAGGATCACTGACAGTCATCTGTGCTCCAACACAACTTTCTTTCCAACATCCATCAAATACCACACAAAACAGGAACACTGCAAACAGAAGCACTCTGAGAAAATGGAAACCACACTGAAAATCATATACTCACACTGCACACCTGTGCCACCAAATCATTCTGTGCGGCCCCGTCGTTGGTGACTGACGAGAGGTCGCTGTTCGACCTCCTTCCTCCGATGCCTCCTTCCTCCATCGATCTGCTGCTAACTCAGCCGAATGTGATCATGGGGCTCAAATTTATATACTACAATCAGACGTCGGATTCCACCGAAAATGCGTCTGTGAGGCAAATTTTTTTTTTTTTTTGGACTTTTACAATGACACGAATTTTGACTAAAATGTCAAAAAATAAATATCCTAAAATCACCTATTTATTTTACGGACTTTTATATGACATAAGACATACAAAATAATATTATGAGACAAGACAAAAATAACCCAAATGTAATAAGACTACACTTAACTTTCACAATGATATTTTTAAATTTTGAATACCAAATATTTAATTTGACCAAAGTAACACCGAACACTCACTAAGAATGACAACATTCATCATCCTAATGCCCTCTATCCTTTGACATTAAAAACATGACACACATGCATGTTATAAAAAATGGGTTGATACACTAAAGACAATCGAACTAAGATAACTTCAAATTCCAACTATCTATTGTAAACGACTTCAACACAACTCGCAAACTACCTATCGACTATTCAAGCAAGCAAAATTCGACAACCAAATTTTAACACATACGATTGCATGTAGACACGGGCCGCCACGTGTTGGACTGTGCTGGTAGTTGACAGGCTCGAACCAAACCAGGTTGCTTTGTATAGTTTGCATGTTATTTCCCATGCGTAGCAGATCCAGATCCGGATACAGTCATTTCTACCTCTGTCTTGACAATCCTTAATGTGGCAGATTCAAGGATTTTTCCCCAAAAATACATAATAATAATACAATCGACTCAGATTCGGTGTTCGAGTAGGAGGAGTCGTTTCTGCTCTACTAATGAGTTAGATGCTGCTGCTTCAACCATCTGAAAGGCTTGTTGGCTAGTACGCCAATGCCACGTCCCTTGCAAAAAAATAGTTCAGTCCAAACTGAATGTTGAGAAACAGAGGCAACATACGGCTAAAATGCTTCATTCATCAGCTCACGCCAAAATCATAAAAATGTTTCAGGTGCAGTCAAATCTGGCAGATGAACGTTTACGCAACCAAATCATCTTCCATGGCCCGAATATAATGTGCATACAATACGTTGATGTCTTGTTTAGATAGACACTAGAAAAATCTATATTCTGAAATACTAATTCTCCTGTATAAAATTCCTCTCATTCACAGGGCATTAAATAGCAGTCTGCCCTTTAAAATAAATTACGCTTCCATCAGAAATCAAATTCACTCTGATACCAAATCAAAGAGCAGCAACAAATTAACAAAGGAAATATAAATTGATATTGTATTCAGCATTTCTGAATTACATACACAGGCTATTAAATAGCCATATACATAGGAAAACTGACTTCCTATAAAATAGGAAAGTCAACAAACCACTTACCCGTTTATGACTTTAACAAAACTCTATAATAATATATTGTTAAAATAATATATTATAACAATTGTAATATCAACTCAACATAATTATAATCTAACTTTTATAATAATGTGAGCACTAATAATAATTCCTAACAATTTATTCTTGAAATGAATTTATTTCTACTTTTAAAAAGTAATTTTATCCTTTGGGTTATATGTAACAAACTACTATGGATTGGAAAAATTAAAGAAAAATAAGGGTCAAAGTGTACAAGATTACACTCAAATTTTAGGAAAAGGGATTTTATTTTGGGAATTCCCCTTTATACTTATGAGACTCTTTTAAAATACATTGGTGGGTTACATTTTTTTTTGAGGAATACTATACTCATGTTTAATCCCACTAACCTTGATGAAGTTTGTGTCCAAGATACCCACATTGAATCAAGGGGTAAGAACACTAAGAAAAATCTAGAAAGTAACAAATTTTGCTTCTCAACTCTATTGTTAATTAACTCAAGAACATAGATAGAAAAAATAATTATTTTTTCTCTTTGTTTTTGTTTTAACACTTTGTATGATTTTTTGTTGATTCTTGATTGGATCTTAACTATATTTTGACCATTTTTGAGTTGGTTTTATGTTGTATGCTCTAGTTGTTTTTGATGTGTGGTTTAGTTTTGACTCATGATATGTATATGGTCATATATGTATTAAAGATCCTTATTTTAATAGGGTAGGTCCCTTTTGAAAACCCTCCTTTTACCAATTATCAAAAAATAACACTAAGGAAAACTCCACAAAGAAAATAGGAAAATAATATCATGAAATCAATGGTAATGGAAAGGGTAAATAAAAACACACTTCCATGGTTAAGAAGGAAGATGAAAATTCTATTTTATCACATTGGAAGAAATAAGGACATGTATAAGCTAAGTGTTGGAAGCTCCATCAGGAAATAAAGCCAAAGGAGTTCAAGAAAGGTGATAAAAATCCTACTCGCATTAGTGTAAGATCTTGGATGTGATTCAGGTGATGAGACCAAGATCATAATTATGGGTTTGCAAATTTATATTCTTCATCCTCTAGCACTAAGTATCATACTTCTTCTAAATCTAAATCTATGCATATAAATAGAAGAAATTATTTTTTTCACATTAGAGTAATCTCTAAACATACTAAAATTGATACTTTTTTAATAGTGGATCACAAGATAATATTATTTCTAAAGAATTTGTTAATAATTTGGGACTTAAGACTAAACCACATCCTAAACCTTACCCTTTGGGTTGGGTATGTGATGATGTTAAACTACAGTCACTAAAATATGCAAACTTAGATTTGTAATCACCTCTAAATTCATTGATGAGGTATAATTAGATGTGGTTCCACTTGATATTTGTGGAATTTTCCTTGGGAGTTCATATTTTTTTGACAAAAAATAAATATATATTTTTATTATGGGTAAATAGTTTTGAAGGGACTATACCCTGTGTACAAAAAGGCTCAAAAGCCAGATACCAAAAGAGGAAAAACCAACTCTAAAAGAGCAAAACATCCAACATTAGGGGGCTCAACAGCCAAATAATACAATATAGTAATCGTACGTACCCAAAATTTTAACGTCTTTGTCATCTTTTAACAATGTAACAAGTGCCCCAATGATGATAAAGGTCTCCGCAAGGTGTTCAGGATCTGGAAAAGCTCTCTAAGTATGCGTTAACATCCCGCATGCCCCGCTTAGCTCCCACGTGCTTTGTTTTTCCTTTTACCCTATTTTCTTAGCCTTTTTCTCACCACTTATGAAACCGCCGCCCGCTGGTGGCGGTCTTAGATCGCCGCCTCGAACAAGGCGGCGGTCCTCAGAACCGCCACCCCGCCTCGGAGCGGTGGTCCTTTACGTGTTTTCCAGAAGGATATTTTTACATTATCACGTAAATTCAATGTTTTACCTGCTTTCTTTTACTGCCATGAGCTTGCATTTATGATTCTGGTTCCCTAGAATAGTGTTTTGCCATTGTTTATAGTTTAAGAGTTCTATTTGGCTTTTACCTTGGGTAAATGCAAATGCTATAAATAGATGGCTTGTGCTCAAGAAAATGGCCCCTCATTTCACTTCTCATCTTCTCATTTTAGTAGTTCAGTCTTTCATTTTGCTTAGAGTTTTAGTTTAGTTCATTACATGCTTAGTTAGCATTGTTTTACTGTTGGTAAGCCACATATCCAGCTTGTGCAAGCAGTGTTGTTGTTTTATCCAATCCATTGGAGTAGAATAGCTTAGGAAGCCATTAAAGTTGCAGGTTTGCTCCTCAAACAGGATAGTTTCAGGTTCTGGATGCTTTATGTTGCATGACTCGCAATAAATCCCACTAGGAATTGCATAAGCCAAGCTCTGTACTCTTGTGCTATCCCTCTCCTACTCGCATTGTATTCGGTGTGTATTTTGAGCTGCCTTTATCCCAATATCTACTTCTGTTGATGCTAGAATTACACGCTTTTCTAGATCCACGTGAACATGAAAGAATGAGGAGATCACACTGAGGGGACAAGATCACACACACCATCGGATTCGCCACTGTTCTGTGGAATCCAGGTTCTAGCTTTCAAAGTTCTAGTTAGAATCATATCAAATAGAGTAGTTAATTGCTTCATTTCAGTAAATTCTATTCTCGATATTACCAGGGAAGTTGTGGGGATTGATAGTTTATGAGAAACTATGATTCACTCCTCACTTCTGAGGTAGGATCGAGAATCTTACAAATAGATTAGATGAGCTATTTTATTGTTTAGAATAGATCTACAAATCGCACGAGTGCAAATAACTACACTCGGTTATTTTGTTTGTTTTAAAATTATTATTTAGTTATCATTTCTAGATATTTTAAATAGCTACTTTCTTAAAATCATATAATTCATCAGAAAATACAAAAATAGAGGAATCATATATGCTATAGATATATTTCACATAGTTAAATTTCATTTTACTACAGTTCGTTTATATTGTTGCTTTTGCATGACAATCACGGGACCTAGAGAGCCCAGAGAATACATATTCGAGCCAATCGTGCCTAAACCCAATCTCATCACAAAAATAACTGATATAGATCAAAATATTAGGATTCAAGTCTTCCGAACAACGGTAAGCTTGTAAGAAATCAATTCCCAATTGAGTGGGTTAAACAGAGAAGACGACCAAGCATACATGTTTTGGTCAAATCATCCAAATTATAGATTACCCTAGGTATATATGACTGTAAGAGAATTAGAAAGGAACAAACCTTTGGTTGTGATGCTTTGGTCCCACAGCCAGGTGCAGGAGACACCCTCACGGACATAGATACCAGTTTAAGGATCCAGGTTGCACGAACGCCTGTAAGATATTATGAGAAAATCACACAGTTATTGGTCTTGAATATAGAAGCTGAGAAAGCATACGATTACTGGATACTAGGGATTAGGACTTGATTCCATGCATGACCATAAGCAGTCCACAACAACCGCGAATCTACGGTTGTGACCCACAAATCCCACAGCCCAATGAATCCATAGGAAAATTAGACATAGACACTGGCCTACACACACTAGTATTCCAGTCCACTCCACTTCCACCCATCATCATCGAACAATTATCCTTGCTGGACACAACAGCTAACAAAGCTAGAGAGTTCTGGACTAGGCCAGAGAACCGTCCATAGAATTAACTACATTTACCATCCACCATATGACCCTGTCCGGAGAAATACACGAAACTATCCCGGTCATTTTCCACGTATTCCACAACCTATAGATTGAATCACGCCGAGCTCGATATTGATTAGAGCCTTCAAGCTAGCGGTCATCCTTGCTAATCGATCTATCACACCACCCAAGTTAGAAGGGCCTTCTTTGCCTTAGATTTACAAATTCCATTAGGGCATGTCAAAGACATTAGATCACCAAACTAGCTTGTCTGCACTCTCGTACATATTCCATCCCCACCAGCTGTCTCGGCACGACCTCGGGAGGTCGGGTACACGGAAGAGTTACTTGTAGATTCCCACGCTTGCATGTCACTTTTCAAGCGTACAAAATTAGTGAACCCGACGTGAAACAAACAAAATTAGTGAAGCTGACGTAAACTTCCTACTTTATTGTCCGGAGTCATAGTATTACGTTTTCTTTCAAGTTTAGTTTACTTTTCATCTTCTCTGCCTCATTAGCTTTCATGAATCATTTTCGATCTCTCCCATTATTCTACGGGTATTCATATACCCGCCTAATATGTCAGGATTTGATGCATATGGCGAACCCTCTTGGGTCTTGAGGCATACTACACCCAATGTAATAGAAAATCATCACCCTTACTCTCGGTATGGGGCAACAACTATTCAACTAGTCAGTTGTCAACACAAACTCCAAGGATCAAATATAGCTCATCCTTCCAAATAGAGTTGGAACAACTCTCTCAAACGCAACAAACAGAGCCTTCAGGCTCGAACAATATGACGTTCACCGGAGAATCTGGATCATCTCCTCAGGTATTACTTAGACCACACATTAGTAGACAATCAGACTCATACCAAGGTTTAGATGATGAATATTCAATACGTTATGCTAGGAATGATCAATGTTCTTGAGGTATATATCCACCTGTGGAGGTTTACAACCACAACCCGAGGTCTCTTTTCAAGAAAATACCTCCATACCACGTCATATAGAAAATGCCCTCGGGAAACTTGGCAGGACACCGATCAGTTCATAACAGGATATCATAGACCTATACAAAACCATGGTATACAACAAATGCCACCAAGGCAGAATATCGTGACTTCACCAAATGAAGTCATTTCAACTCTAATAGAAAAGGTTAGAGGGTTAGAACTTTCTCAAGCAAGTCAAAATTCGCAATTCATGCAAACAAGGAGTTCCAATCCTCCACTCCATCCTAGCCAAGTAGATCTCCTCACAGGAGTAGGCACGTTAGGCATGACTCCTCAGCATTCACAACAAACGCCAACTAGACCCACCATCTCTAGCACTATTCCTCCCGGTCTAGTACAGAACAATCCATTCCTGGACAGTACCCGTCATACTTAAACATGTACTCCAAATCACCACAAGGGGATATGTTCTCCTCTCCCGGCATGTTTGCTCAAACACAGGGGCTTCCTTACGCCCCTGCCAATGCGTACGCTACGCCATATCAACAACCCATTCCAACGCCACTTCCTCAACAGGCACCATCAATGGTCGAAACATATGCAATAGGGACTTACTCAGAATATTTGAAAGAGCCCTTAGATTTCACTATACGAAGCGTCATGCTTCCAAGACCTCTTCCCGATTTGCCCAAATACAAAGGTGAGGGAGATCTGAACGCACATATTAAAGCTTACGCTACAGCCATTCGAGAGCTACTCCCATGGGATGGGGTTGTTGCTAAAATATTCCCAAAAACCTTGGAAGGCATCGCTCTCAATTGGTATTATAGAATACCTGAGGCTTCTATACATTCATTCAAACAACTTGTGTCTGAGTTCATCAAGGCCTTCGACATGAACAAACTATTAAGGACAGGAATCAGAGAATTCTTACACATCAAACAAGAGCACAATGAATCTGTTGCCCATTTCATCCAGAGGTGGCGTACAGTTCTTTATTCTTCAGCAAGTGCTCCCAATATGGATCAGATGGAACTATGTGATTTATTCCTTCATTCTCTCAGCAGAGAAGTGAAAGAAGAAGTCCAGAAGTTCCCATTACGAACTTACGATGAGGTACTGGAGAGTGCTCTTCGAATAGATCAAGCAGCGATTGATAGTGGTCGCAAAACATATGGAGCAAACGGGAGGTTAATCGCCCCAATCAGAACACTACAAATTATCCCACTACCACAAACGTCAATCAAGGACCTAAAATCCTTAACAAAAATCGGGGTGTAACAACAGATGGAGTAACCGACCAGCCCAAGAAGGTAAATGTTGTCAATACTCCATCACAAATAAACAACCAACGAAACAACAACTTTACCCCGACAATCAATACAGTGGATTTTAACCATCCACAACAACAACAACAACAACAACAACAACAATGGTGAAATCCCATACAAGGGCCAAGCCAAAATTTAACTAGGTATCAAACCCAGAATTCAAACCAAAGACAACAAATGCAAAATTTCAATAGACAACGGTTTGATCAAAATTATGGGCCATAATACACATCAAACCAAAAAACTAGGAATTACAATCCTAACTCATATTGTGGGCCATGACACTAGAACATGCCGTGACTACAATAAATTCATGCAACGCTTGCCAAATGAACAAAAACAACTTTTTATGGATATGTTCTTAGCAGATCCTACGTCACCAATGTCAAATACTTTCTCAGGGGTAGTTTCCCCTCAAAACGCACCCCTGAAGATCTTTAATGATCCACTCCCAAATCACGGTAACAACAAGCTAAATCCAACTGGGACGAACAAGGGTGCAATGATAGGAAACAATGATCATGAAGCCTCGACTTCACTAAATCCATTAGTTGCGCCGCAACTAGGAAGTCAACCACGACCTAAGGTAGTCGGTTTAGTAGAGTTAGACGCTGAGCTACCCATCGAAGCCATAACAAGGACACGAGAGTATTTCTCTCAGCCAAGTCCAAACCACCTGCCAGAAATGGATAACATCCAACAAATCGTAGCAAAGCCTCTGTGGGTGCCTATGATTTAATTAATGATCTAACAAAAACCTTCTCGCATATTTCATTTTTGGACTTACTAAAGAACTCTCCTACCCACAGGGCTGCTCTTTTAGAAGCATTGGGTTTAGGTCATTTAATCAACATCACTCCACCTCCTGAAACACAGGTAAATCATATAGACTTTGATGTTCATCCTCCAGGACAGGTGGATAGGGATGTCGAATTCATATTCGAGATAAACAAAATGCCAACAGACGCTGAGATCACACGTCGGGGTGATCCGGCTTTACATTTGCAAGTATGGGTTTATAACAACTATGTAAAGCATGTAATGGTAGATGATGGGGCAGTGGTTAACATAGTCCCCTTCTCTTTCCTTCAAAAGCTAGGGTATGGAGAAACCAATTGTTCCACAACTCAAAACATGCTAAGAGGCTATGATAGCCTTAAAGCCACTTCAATTGGAACTATAATATTACCAGTCACCTTAGGACCCAAAACCATTTTGACTGAGTTTTATATTATAGATCGGGAAAATAACTATAATATGATCCTTGGCCGACCATGGATACACCGCATGAAGGCAATCCCTTCTACACTATTTCAAGAAGTAAGGTTTTTACATTTAGGAAAGGTATTCATGGCCAAAGGTGATCCAAAACCATTTGATGTACACCTAGCTGACTTAAAAAAGAGACCAGGCGTACACTAGGAGTTTGAAATCCCAACAAATCAACTTAATAAACCTACCGATGCAAAAACAAAAGAAAATTTGGTACCTACGACAGATCTTGAAACTATCAGCATAGCCAAAACAACCCCAACTCCCGAAGATAAGGCTAACACTATAAAAACAGTGTCATTAGGAACTACTGCAAAATTGTTGAGTTGATAGAACAAGATCTACCAATGTTCTTACCATTTGATTCAGTAGGCATAGGATATTCCCTAGGTGTTGGTTCTCTTCCAGCAGAGGATCTCTGCATGGTGGAAGTAGAGTGCGCAAACGCAACGCAAATACCCCAACATCTATACTCCCAGCTAAGTATTGGACTCTCCATTTTGATGGGGCTAGATGCCGTTATGGAGCAGGGGCAGGTATAATTCTTACTTCACCCGAGGAGAAAGTCCTGCCATTTTCCTTTAAACTAAATTTTGAATGCACAAACAACAGCGCTGAGTACGAAGCCCTCCTCCTTGGCCTCACCTTAGCCAAGATAATTGGTGTTGATAACATCAGAGTCTTAGGAGACTCACAATTAGTGGAAAACCAAGTTTCTGAAGTATATGAAACCAAAGCCGAGCACTTGCAGCTTTACAAAAATGTTGTATTAGATTTAAGCAAGTCGTTTAACTTCATATCCATTGAAGAAATCTCGCGAGAAAAAAATCTTCTCGCCGATTCAATAGCAACTTCAGCATCACGTTTTACTCTAAGCAATGAGTTAAAAGATACCCATTTCACAGTATCCATTCGTGATGAACCATTGATAAGAACAATGACAAATCCCTTTCAAATGGAAATGAATCTACCATCCTAGACCATGTTGATAGTGATATGGCCACTTTGGATTACTTAAACGCCTATGCGGCATTACATCTCTCTTATCATATGCTAGATTTGTCCTTAATTCCACATTCGTCTTCCTACTTCGGAAATCCCATGATGGATTTTCCCTCACAAATGGAACCTAGCATATATGCAGTAGAAAATGGGGATGATTTGGATTTACCCCCAGCACCGCCTGAGTTTGAAGAAGGTAACACCTCTTTGATCGAAGAAACAATTGATGTCAACATCGGAACAGAGGATGAACCAAGAATTTTGAAACTAGGATCCTCCTTAACCCCAGAAGAAGTAGAAATACATACTCGGATCCTCAAAGAACATCAGAAGGTGTTTGCATTTAATTATAAGGAGATGACAGGCATCGCACCCCACATCGTGGTACACAACCTCGTCACTAAGTCTGATGCAAAGCCAGTTAAACAAAAATCAAGACCCATGAAACCCAAGGTAGCTCTCATGGTAAAGGAGGAGGTAATAAAACTCCTCCAAGTAGGATTTATCAAACCAGTCGACTATTCCCAATGGGTATCTAATATCATCTCCATTCTCAAGAAGAATGGAAAGATACGCATCTGCATAGATTTCTGAGACATCAACAAAGCATGTCCTAAGGATGACTTCCCGTTGCCATCTATTGATGTCATTGTTGATGCAACAGCTGAGTTCAAACTTTTGTCTCTCATGGATGGATTCTCGGGATATAATCAAATTAAAATATCTGAGCAAGATCAAGCTAAAACCACGTTTATAACTCCTTGGGGAACCTATTGCTATGTTGTTATGCCATTCGGTCTCAAAAACGCTGGTGCTACATACCAGCGGGCTATGACATATATATTTCATGATCTAATTCATAAAATCATGGAATCCTACATAGATGACTTGTTGGATAAGGCCAAGAAGCGCTCGACCATCCGTATACTTCGTGTCATTCTCTCACGTCTGATAGAATACGGAGTCACACTAAATCTAGAAAAATGCATCTTTGGCGTAATGGGAGGGAAGCTCCTAGGTTACATCGTATCGTCACGAGGGATAGATGTTGACCCAACCAAAATTCGGGCTGTCCTCGAAATGGTTCCACCTTTGGATGAATCTGGAATCAGGTCATTTCTCAGAAAGCTAGGTGCAATCCGAAGATTCATCCCGGACTTAAGCTTTGCCATTCATCCAATCAACAATTTACTCAAGAAAGACTATAGCATTGATTGGACCGAGGACTGCAATGAAGCTTTTGACGTAGTTAAGCATTTCTTGTTGTCACCACCTACGCTAATGCCACCTAAGCTAGATCGCCATTAATTTTATACTCACGAGCTACCAATGTCTCATTAGCTTGTATGTTGGCCCAAGAAGACGATGACAAGAGAGAACGTGTAATTTATTTCATTAGCCGAACACTGCTCGACTATGAAACATGCTATACACAAGTGGAACGAGAATGTCTCACCATAGTCTTTGCAACCAAACGCCTAAGACATTATATGTTAAATCAAGAAACAAGGGTCATGGTAAAAACGGACCATTTACAAACTTTCCTCACACAAGGGTCCTTGTCTAAAAGGGCTGGATGTTTTATAACTTTAATGGGAGAATTCAAATTAACGTTTGTAAATCAGAAGTCGGTTAAGGGACAAATCATTGTGGATTGGTTAGTTGATAACCCATTAGATGGAGGCGATCTAGTAGATTTAGATTTTTTAGATGAGTGCGTATACTACATCGAAACCCGACCTTCTATCTCTGAGTGTCCCTGGTACACTGATATCATTAATTATATCATGGACCATACGTATCCGGAAGAGCTACACCACAACAAAGAAGGTGGTTACGCATTATCGTAGCTAAATACGCCATTATAGAGCAAGTGCTTTATCAAAAAGTGTTCGATGAAATTCTCCTAAGATGTGTCAACACAAAGAATCCAAGAAGATTCTCCATGAATCTTACAAAGGGAATATGTGGAGGCCACTTCGGTGGCCATGCCACCGCTTGAAAAATACATCGAATGGGCTATTTCTGGCCCACTCTAGAACATGACGCAGTGGAGTTTGTACGTAGGTGTCATAAGTGTCAAGAATTCTCCCATGAAATTCATATGCCAGCACAAGCTCTACAACCAATTGCTACCCCATGGCCCTTTTCTACATGGGGTCTTGATTTGATAGGGAAATTCTCTCCCTCATCTATAGATGGCCATAATTTTATAATCACAAATGCACCGAATATTTCACCAAGTGGGTAGAGGCTATGCCTCTTACTACTCGTACTGTGTTCCGTAATCGCCAAGTTCATTTTGAACCAAATCATTTGCAGTACGGTATCCTAAAATCATCATCTCTAATAATGGAACTTCTTTTAAGAATGAAGAGGTTCACGAGCTATGCAATAAATTTAAGATAAGCCATCATATGGATTCCTTGTATTACCCTCAAGCCAACGGACAGGCTGAAGCAACAAACAAGACACTGAAAGCCATTCTCCTTAAAACGGTAAAAGAAAACAAACGAGATTGGCACTTGAAGTTATATCCGGCTTTATGGGCCCACCAAACCTCAATAAGAACACCCACGGAGCAACTCTTTTTCACTAGTGTTCGGGCGCAGAGGCGGTTCTCCCACTCGAGGTTGAAATACCTACTCCGCATTTCATTACAAGGATTCTGGATGAAGACACTTACAGAGGCACACGTCTTTCCCAACTAGAAAGCCTAGATGAAACTAGGTTAGATGTTGAACAACGACATAGAGTCTATGCTGAACGGATGTGCCGGCAAAAAGATAACAAGAAGGTCTATGAACATGACATATATGAAGGTGATCTAGTTCTAAGGCTAGACACCTGGATCGACAAGAAGACCGGCGAAGGAAGGAAATTTCGCCCAAATGGTTGGGCCTGCACGAGTCATGAAGGATTATGGAAATGGTGCATGCCTCTTGTGTATGCTAGAAGGTGAGGAATTTGGTGAAATAGTCAATTCCCTGCACCTCAAGCGTTTCTACACGTAAGCAGCTAGCACTACTTATATAACTATATACATTGCATTTTCATACAGATTAGGATCATGTTGTCCATTTTTTTTGTACACAAATTGTGATCAAGGAATCTATTTTCAAAAGCAATTCATTACAAACTCATGATGTTGTTGGCATAAAATCTTTAATCATATCTCTCCATTTTCATGATAGCATCATATTATCTCGGAATCTTTTTATCAGATAAAGCTAGACGTGACAAAGTCTTAACGGTAAACATACCAAGATCTGCAAGTTTATTCTTGCTTTGATTTCTTCTTAGGGTAGGTGTCTTGCCTATGGTCTGTTCTAGAAGCTTCATAATGTCACATCTATCCCATATATATATATATATATATATATCTTTGGAAATAAGCACATACTGACATTTTACTCAAATAAACAAGTCAAATGTTGATCAAACAGAAAATTTTAAATTTACACATTTCCCTGCCCCACCAACCTTTGGTGATGAGCTTGCATCTCTTACTAGTGACGTAGGGTTGGGAAAGGATGGAAATGCCCTTACTCGCCTATGCCTTTCCCACGGTGATAAACCCACGCTTCTTACTAGTAGCGTGGGGCAAAGTGTAGGGGGTCCTCTTGACAAATAAATGCAAATGGTCATACGCAAACAATTCAAACTTCAAAATTTTGAGTCAAAAACAAATGAATCAGATGTTCAAAATCCCAAGAGAGTTAAAATCCTAAAAACCCAGATTTTGTCTACTATGTGGCCATCTACGGTTCTAAGTCTGGATAAACCGCAAAGCAAGTTGCATCCAAAACTATGAAGTCACTCGAGTGGAGTTGACTTGTGGTGTCCTAATTTGGTTCCGCCAAAGCTTTGTCTGTCTTCCATCACTATCATTTCACCACATTTCATAACTTGCGCCCTTCTTGACTCTTGGTGATAAGCCCTCGCATCTTACTAGTTGCGTGGAGTTAGGATTGGGGCAAGTTTATCTGTTCATCATACTGGTTTATATTCATCACTTTGCAAAACAAACATGAGGTATCCAAAATTGCTTACAGAAACCAAGATTCAAAATCACATTATATCTACATTACCAATATCAGCATCATGAAACACAAAAGGAAAGTAAAACATTTACATTATTTGTTCACCATTGCATACATTCTAAAAAGCATATAAACATGCATCGTAGTATACACAAGAAGAAGCTGAAATAGAAAGGAAACCATGAGTGCCAAGATTTTGATCCAAAATGAATACGTATATATAAATGATCAAATGTTTATATACAATGCCATCATGCACTAAGCATGGTCAAAACACTCAAAGAGCCCGGGATATATAAAGAATATATAATACAAAATACACGAGAGCCAATTGGCCTCTCAATCCCTACGCGACCCTCCAAGGTGCGCGCCCTCGCCTAGGACTCCGGCTACGCCGGCGCTCTGAATGTATGGAGGGCTCAGGGTCTCGAGGAGCAGCCGTAGTCTCACCATGAGAATGGCTCCTCATGAGGCGCTCAGCCATCCTATAACCCGCTAACTCTGTGCGGAGGGTCAACACCATCCTGGCCACGTGCCAAATAGGAGCGAAGACATCGGTATGTCTACCGGGCTGCCAAGGCTCCTCAAAGATCCATGGACAGCTCTGCAAGCACGGGTCCTCTCCATGGGGATCATCAGGGAATCAGTACATACCCTGCGATCAAATCCCTCCACTCATCAACAGTCTCTGCAAACAAGGAAGAAAGTGAATTAGAAACCAAATAAGAAATTAGAAAATACAAGATAGCAACTAAGGAGAGCCTACAAACAAACATTAAAAGGGAGAAAGGGTAACTTACTCGGATCACCAGGCCTCCAGGATGGGTCGCTGGGGCCAGCACCTGCCGCAGATGCCGCTGCCAACTGAGGGGCTGCTCCTGTGGTGGGAGCAACGTATCGCCCCACAATGGACTCATCCTCTCTACCACGGCCCTGGGAGAGTGGCTCCTCTAAAACTAGAGTCACCCTCTCTGCGCTCTGCTCGGCCCTCTCTGCCTGCATAATATCCTGAGTGTCATGCCACTCAGGATCACTGTCATAGGTCTCCTCCTTTGACCCTCCCTCTGTGAACTCCTTAGACTCGGAATCAATAGCAATAGGGTCATTGTTGCTATGAGCAGGACCCACAGCAATCTAAAGTAAAGATGCCTGAGGTGCACCAGCTCTCCCTCTAACATGAACTATCCTCTTGGCTGCAATAGGAATGCCAAGAGTAACCACTGTCCAACCTCGGCCTCTAGGCCCCCCTCTGGCCTCACGGACTGATTTGTAGGCTGGCGCCACTGGGGGAAGCATACCCGTATATGGTAGGCCAAACTGCTGAGGAACTCGGCCAAAGGGGTGCACCTCCACTCGCCCCACCCTATCAATAAGCTGCCCTGTGGTGGAGCAGGAGATCAAGGTAAGGGCCTCCTCGCCCCATATGCCGGCCATGGTCTGGTATGGTGTCGCCTCCATATCGGCAGTAGTCAGGGAGGCAACTGGCTGATGAGGTGCTCTAAGCACCGACATGTCTATCCATCTGGCTGCCCTCACAGCCCCAGGATCTGCCACCTCCACACCCCTGCCATAAGGGATAAAATGCTCATAGACCCAACTCATGACTAGAGTTGGGTGGCTCAATGATCGCCTTCTATAAACGGACCACCCCAGTATAGATCATGGTAGGTGGTCCCAAGAATGTCTGCTCCCCAAGTGTATATCCGACCATGCCCCTCTCTTTGTGCAATAATGGGGGCCTAGCAGTATAATAATGTGTCTCCTCCCTTGTCCCCAATCAGTCTCGAGGCAAGGATCCCCATGATGGCCTGTCAAAGTATGGGGATGGGCAAAGAAGGAATAGATCGAACTCTCACCCCCTTCTTCGACCCCGTGGAGATGACTGCATCTCCCATATATGTCACCCACTATGCAATTTGTGCCCGTGAGCCTGCTGTCTCCAAAGTGAGTCACCTCCCGATGATCGGGACCCCTAGAATGCAGTATACGTCCTCCAATGTAATGGTCCACTCGCCACGGACCCCTGGTAATCGGAAGGTGTTCCGATCTACATCCCAGTAAGAGAATAAGTCACAAAGGATGTGACTAGATGGTGCAACATGGGGCACGCTCGATATGCGCAATATGCCAGCCCTCTGAAGTGTGTCCTCCTCATCCTGTGAGAGGGCATCTAATACCCCTGGGAGCCAATCACACTCCCTCTCTCTACTCCATCGATGTACTCCTCTCTCGCCTGCATACACCCAAAAACACACAAAACAGAGCAAGTTAGCATCCAAACAATACTAGAAAAATCATGTAAACACGTAGAAATGCTAGAAATACAAACACAATCTCAAAAAAGGATTCTTTTGCATTCTATGCAAAACCGCCACCCTGAGTAGGAAGGCGGTTTTGTAACCACCGCCTTAAAGGTGGCGGTTGTGTAACCGCTGCCCTGAACAACAGCTGCCACCGGTGCGGCGGTCGTGGTTCGAAAACCCACACGGGTTTTTAAACTAAAAAGGCCTAAAAAGTGCAAAAAATGCCATTTAACCTAAAAATAGGGCCTACCCAGTAGGCCCCCCCCTAGGTAGACCTTTTAACACTAGCATTTTCAAAAATGACCCCCCCATTGCAAAGAATTTAGCATTTCAAATTTAAGGGGGTAAAAACAATAAATTGAAGAAAACTAACTTGTGATCGCTGAGGGCGGTGTTCCGCACATGGAGGCATGATCACTATCTCGCTGCGGATGTTTCGACTCTACTCACGCAAGAAACCGTCACCGTGGGTCCCAGAGCTCAAAATCAATCAAATCAACTCGCGCAAATGAATAGGAAAATGGGCCCACTTTCATATATATAGCGCCCTGATTCATTTTAAAAGACTTTTTCACAGGTTTTGGAGCGCCGACGGAGGTAAGTTTCTATCCCCGCACAAATGGTACGTTCTCATTCCCTATTATTTTAGCGTTTATTTTCCAAATTATTGTGTCTATCTGCACTTGAGTTCTCTTTTCCTTTTGCAGGTAGCGGGAATTTTGGACGGCGTCATTTCGACACACGGACGTATCAGGTATGATTTCTAACTTCCCATTTCGGGACCGCCATACTCGGACCCACCGTTTTACGCCTCTTCATGGCTAAAATGCTTCTCCGAGGGGGCAATATGTACGTACCCAAAATTGTAAGTATCAGATCGCGAACAATGTAAAAGTTCCCCAATGATGATATAGGTCTCCTCGCAAGGTGTTCGAGATCTAGAAAAGCTCTCTAAGTATGCGTTAACATCCCGCATGCCCCGTTTATCCCCCATGTGCTTTGTTTTTCCCTTTTCCCCTCTTTTGTTAGCCTTTTTGTCTTCACACATGAAACCACCGCCCGCCGGTGGCGGTCTCGTGACCCCACCCGAACAGGGGCGGCGGTCCTGTAACCACTGCCCTACTCAGAGCGGAAGTCCTTTACACATTTTCCAGAAGGCTATTTTTACACGACTCACATAAATTCAACATTTTACCTACTTTCTTTTACTGCCATGAGCTTGCATTTATGATTCTGGTTCCCTGGAATAGTGTTTTGCCATTGTTTATAGTTTAAGAGTTATATTTGGCTTTTACCTTGGGTAAATGCAAATGCTATAAATAGATGGCTTGTGCTCAAGCAAATGGCCCCTCATTTCAGTAGTTCAGTCTTTCATTTTGCTTAGATTTTTAGTTTAGTTCATTACATGCTTAGTTAGCATTGTTTTACTGTTGGTAAGCCACATATCCATCTTGTGCAAGCAGTGTTGTTGTTTTATCCAATCCATTGGAGTAGAATAGCTTAGGAAGCCATTAAAGTTGCAGGTTTTGCTCCTCAAATAGGATAGTTTCAGGTTCTAGATGCTTTATGTTGCATGACTCGCAATAAATCCCGCTAGGAATTGCATAAGCCAAGCTCTGTACTCTTGTGCTATCCCTCTCCTACTCGCATTGTATTCGGTGTGTATTTTCAGCTGCCTTTATCCCAATATCTACTTCTGTTGATGCTAGCATTACACACTTTTCTGGATCCATGTGAACACGAAAGAACAAGGAGATCACACTGAGGGGACAAGATCACACACACCATCGATTCGCCACTGTTCTGCGGAATCCAGGTTCTAGCTTTCAAAGTTCTAGTTAGAATCATATCAAATAGAGTAGTTAATTTCTTCATTTCAGTAAATTCTATTCCCGATATTGCCAGGGAAGCTATGGGGATTGATAGTTTGTAAGAAACTATGATTTACTCCTCACTTTTGAGGTAGGATCGAGAATCTTACAAATAGATTAGATGAGTTATTTTATTGTTTAGAATAGATCTACAAATTGCATAGGCAAATAACTACACTCGGTTATTTTGTTTGTTTTAAATTATTATTTAGTTGTCATTTCTAGATATTTTAAATAGCTACTTTCTTAAAATCATATAATTCATCAGAAAATACAAAAATAGAGGAATCATATATGCTATAGATATATTTCACATAGTTAAATTTCATTTTACTACAGTTCGTTTATATTGTTGCTTTTGCATGACAATCACGGGACCTAGAGAGCCCAGAGAATACATATTCGAGCCAATCATGCCTCAACCCAATCTCATCACAGCAATAACTGATATAGATCAAAATATTAGGATTCAAGTCTTCCGAACAACGGTAAGCTTGCAAGAAATCAATTCCCAATTGAGTGGGTTAAACAGAGAAGACGACCAAGCATACACGTTTTGGTCAAATCAGCCAAATTACAGATTACCCTAGGTATATATGACTGTAAGAGAATTAGAAAGGGAACAAACCTTTGGTTGTGATCCTTTGGTCCCATAGCCAGGTGCAGGAGACACCCTCACAGACATAGATACCAGTTTAAGGATCCAGGTTGCACGAACGCCTGTGAGATATTCTGAGAAAATCACACAGTTATTGGTCTTGAATATAGAAGCTGAGAAAGCATACGATTACTAGATACTAGGGATTAGGACTTGATTCCACGCATGACCATAACAGGTCCACAAAAACCGTGAATCTACGGTTGTGACCCAAAAATCCCACAACCCAATGAATCCATAGGAAAATTAGACATAGACACTGGCCTATGCACACTAGTATTCCAGTCCACTCCACTTCCACCCATCATCATCGAACAATTATCCTTGCTAGACACAACAGCTAACAAAGCTAAAGAGTTCTGGACTAGGCTAGAGAACCGTCCATAGAATTAACTACATTTACCATCCACCATATGACCTTGTCTGGAGAAATACACGAAACTATCCCGGGTCATTTTCCACGTATTCCACAACCTATAGATCGAATCATGCCAGAGCTCGATATTGATTGGAGCCTTCGAGCAGTCATCCTTGCTGATCGATCTATCACACCAGTCCAAGTTAGAAGGGCCTTCTTTGCCTTAGATTCACAAATTCCATTAGTGCGTGTCGAAGACATTAGATTACCAAACTAGCTTGTCTGCATTCTCGTACATATTCCATCCCCACCGGCTGTCTCGGCATGACCTCGGGAGGTCGGGTACGCGGAAGAGTTACTTGTAGATTCCCACACTCGCATGTCACTTTTCCAAACGATGCAAGAACAAAATAGGATCAAGACAGACAGTGATCTGAACAAAAGTAGAAGAGACAAAATACGAACAAGAGATAACCATCACTGGTCTTCCCAGCCAAAAAACAACACCAAAAATGCTAGTCAACAACAACTTCACCACCAAGAACATAGCAAAGCTCCGCATCACTTGATAGCCCGGTCAATCTTGGCTTTAATCATTTGGAGTGAGACGAAGAATGCAATGGCGGTGGCCTGGGAAGGGTCTTTCAAATCTACCTGGGCAATTGCAAGATCTCTGTTCTCCTTGGAGCCCCAAATATCCTCAGTAATACCACTGAGACTGCAAATACTATGAACATGCTGCTCGATAAAATTGTAGATACTTTTAAGGGCAGAGAGGATACAATCATTACGCCCTTTTGCATTTCCAAGCCTGGCATCCAGAGATTGAAGCTTCTTGAAAAATTTAGCAGTGATATCATCATCTTCATCATTTTGCAGTTTCCTTTTGCCCTTAGTTTTATCCATATCCCTAATAACACTCTTTAGTTCCTGAATTTCCTTTTCCATCTTTCCAACTCTGACCAACAAGTCCTCATCTTTAGGCTCCTCCACCGGATTACTAATGTGTAGTAAATTCACAGCAAGCTCTAGGTCTTTATGACTTCTAAGAACCCTCTGAGAAGCAGGGACCTTAGTTTTCATCTCTTTCCTTTTCTTGCTAGTTGAAGTAATGTCAAGTTTCCTATCGGGAAGGGGAGGGATGGAGGTAGGGGAGGAGCAGAATCTAAGTGGGGACAGGCTGAGCAGTGGTGGTGAATAAGAAGTATTAACCCTTGATGAAGGGGAACAACCCTAGTGTGATTTTGTACTTCTAGAACAGATTTCTCCAGAGAATTCAACAAGTAATGAGGAAATTTTATGGTGAGGTTTCTATAGAAGTGATTAAGGAAGATCAAGTGCTTTTGGGGAATAGTGACAAATCTCCCCTCTAGAGTAACATACCTTACTACCATCCTTGTGATCTCAAAGAAAAGGCTCAAACAAAGTAAATTTGATGCTAGCCATACAAAATTCTAGATTTTCCCCCTCATCAAGAAAATTCTTGGCCTCCACCTCTCTATCCACACACTTGTTGAAGAATTTGGTTCCATCTAGACTGAGCCCGGTGACCTGGGCAATAATCTCCTCGATATCTCAACCTTGATATTACTGTACTTAACCACATGATTCCTCCATCCCTGAGCAAATTTAATTGAGAGATCCTGATCAAAACCTTGGATTTTTTTCAATAAAGTTTGCTAGACCCCTTTTTGAAGATAGTTCCAAAGAACTGTATCATCTTTCCAAGTTGGATTATGGGTGGGCTCTGTCTTGCAAGGTGGTCCCCCATTTTTCCTGTGATATTACCTCTTCCCATAACAGTAAAAATTTGAAAACTATACAAATCATCCTCAGCTCTACTTTTGAAGCCCTCCCAATCATGTGAAGAGATGTAATTATTAGTCTTCACTTTGCAATTAATTAACCACTCCTTAGCATCCGCCCTATAACTATTAATGATGATGCTCCAAGTCATGTAAATCTTTGATGATGTCATCATTCGCACTTAAAAGCCACTCCTTAGCATCAACACTACAACCATTAGTGATTACATTCCAAGCCATGCAAATCTTTGATGATGTCTTCATTAACTTTAGTAGGAAGAATGTCACCCCTTAACCAAGTTTGAAAAGTATTATTAACCCCAAAATTTTCCAAACCATCTGCCACACTATTGCCTTCACGGTAGGTATGTTTGATTTCAAAATTTTCAAAACTCTTGCAAATATCAGTAGCTTCAGCAATAAAGTCCCTGATTGACCAACTGGGGGGTTGTTTTTGATTTAAAAGATTGATAATGTTCAGCGAATCACCCTCAATTATAATATTGGAAATATTACAATCCCTGGCTAGCCTTATTCCCCAAAGAGTAGCAAGAGCTTCAGAGTAGTGATTAGTTTGCCTACCCATTTTTCTAGAAAAAGCAGCAACAAAATAGCCTCTGTGATCTCTAATGACTCCCCCACCTCCAGAATCCCTAGGATTTCCTTTTGAGGCCCCATCAAAATTCAACTTATGCCAAGCACTGGGAGGCTTAATCCATCGAGACAATGGATCTATCAATACTATTATTATTCTTGTTCAAAACAGTGCCAATATTCCAAGCAGCCAGAATGTGCTCTTCTTCCTCAGGGTAAAGTCTATTTTTGGGAGGTTTAAATCTTTCAATGTTGTCTTTCACAGCAATGATAATTTCTTTGTAGACTTTTTTGCATAACTTTCTAGTATTCCTAAAAATGACATCATTACGAGCTTTCCAAACTCACCACATGGTGTGAGGTAGAACCAGTTTCCATAATCTCCTCACCACACAATGTTTGTAAGGAGAGTTCCATTGTTCCCAGGCCTGAAGAAAAGTATGGGGAAAGATCCATTCCTGATTAAAGTTTTCAAAAATAAGATGCCAAATTTTGGAAGTGTACTTACAATGAAGAAAGAGATGTTTGATGTCTTCTACTTCTTCCTGACACATGCAACATCTATTCGGCATGATGAATCCTTTCCTAATGAGATTGTCATTAGTTAGGATCTTGCCTTTAATGATGAGCCACCAGAAAAATTTTACTCTAGGGGTTAGCTTGGGCATCCACAGACTTATGCCACTCAGTATCACTTTCAATAGAGGCAAAGAAAGAGTTGTAGCTAGATTTAACCAAGTACTCTCCATCAAAGGAATATTTCCAAATGAGTTCATCCTTATGATTTTGAGGACTGATATGAATTAGGGAGAGATGAATCTACATAGATGAAACATCAGACTTGCACATTATCCTCATCTACTTTGAACTGTTTCCATTTCCTTTTATTTTCAACCACCTCAATATATCCTGGACTTTGTGCCCATAATTTCTAATTAAGCTATCTTTAATGTGACCATAAGAGGAAATCCAGTTAATATCCGACCATTTATCAGTCTAGAAATTAATGTCTTGACCATCCCCAAGCTTCCAACTACATCCCTGAGAGAGAATATGTCTGATGTGGAGAAGATTGTTCCAGAAAATAGAACCATTCGGAAGAAACTGATCAAAAATAAAGGAATTCTTGCTTTGATTGGAAAGGTATTTGATTTTGATCAACTCGGTCCAAGGCTTGTGCTCTTTTATAAGTCTCCAACCCAACTTTGCAATAAGAGAAGCATTCATATGTTTGATATCTTTGATTCCTAAACCCCCAATCCTCTTTGGTTTACAGACCTACTCCCAAGCAACTAAATGGTACCTAAACCTATCTTCAGTACCATGCCATAAAAAGTTCTTTTGAATTTTTTCAATGCTATTCATCACTGCTATTGGAATGCTGAACATTGACATGATATAAATAGGTAAGTTCTGAAGAGTGCTTTTTATCAATAAACACTTGCCTACACTTGAAAGTAAAGCTCCTTTCCAACCAGCCAGTTTTTTTTTAAATCTCTTAAGAAGATCATTCCAAACCTCATTAGAAACCTTACTAGTACTCAAAGGGAGCCCTAAATAAGTAGCAGGGAGGGAATTAATAGTACATCCAAGAATGAGAGCAATCTTTCTTTTCCTTTCAATAGGAGTATTGAAAAAATAGATTGAGATTTTGTCAAAATTAACTTTCTGTCCCCGAGGCTTCCTCATAAAATCTAAGAATAGTTTTGATAGCCTTCGCCTCAATTATTGAGGCCATCAGAAGTAGGAGAGTGTCATCAGCAAACTGCTGGTGAGAGGAAACCTGATTACTAAAAGTAGGTTGAAAGCCCTTTATCATACCAATATGAATAGCTTTTGAGATAGATTTGCTTAAAATGTTAGCCATTATAATGAACAACAAAGGGGAGATGGGGTCCCCTTTCGAATTCCTCTATTGCTAGAAAAAAAACCAACCGGTTCCCCATTAACAACCACTGAGAATCTAGATGAAGAAATGCAAGAATGTATAATTTTCCTAAATTTATTTTGAAATCCAAACTTGGATAAAACCTCATCCATGAATTTCCAGAGACTCTGTCAAAAGCCTTATGCATGTCTAACTTGATAGCCATCCCTAATTTTTTACTTTTATCCATTGAATGAATTGTTTCATGGACCATAATAACTCCATCCTGAATAATTCTACCTTGAATGAATCCGCTCTGTTGTTGAGAAATAATTTCCATTAGTATAGGTTGCATCCTAGTGGTTAAAATATTTGTGAAGATCCGATAGATTACATTAACCAAACTGATTGGCCTAAAATCTTTGAAATCCTTTGCATCCATCTTCTTAGGAGCAAGCACAATATGTGTATTGTTTAACTCTTTTATGAGATTTCCAGTTCTATAGAACTCATTAACAGCTTTCAATAGATCTTCGAGCAGATTTCCCAACATCTTTGGAAGAAGTTTGCAGAAAAACCATCAGGGCCCGGAGCCTTATCCCCTTCCAGAGAAAAAACAAATTTTTTCAATTCCTCGATGGTGACTATTTTGGAAAGACTCTTAAACCTCTCAGTAGGCAGTAAATTATTAGGAATGGAGTCTAAGAGAAAGGAGGTCGCTTGCTCATTGTAGGAATTATTCTCTGTGAGTAGATTCTTGTAGAATTTGAGGGCTTCATCTTTGATGTCTTTAGAATCCATAGTAATGTTCCCATTTCCCTTTGAGACTTCAGTAATTCTATTACAAGCCCTATGTTTGAGGGTTGTCATATGAATTTTTTTGTATTTCTGTCTCCTGCTTTTAACCAGAGGGCTCTAGACTTCATTCTCCAAAAGGATTCCTCACAGCTGTTTATATTATGCAGGCGTAGAGAAGTTTTTTTCCTATTGATGATCCTCGAGGGTCATACCTTTCAAAGAAACTTTAAGCTCAAACTCTTCTAGTTGTTGTTTAAGCTCTTTCTTTTTTTCAAAAATATTCCCAAAAACCTCTTTATTCCAGATTCTAACCTTTTGTTTCACATTTTTCAGCTTCTGAAGAAGCCTGAATTGAGCCATCCCTGTTCCTTCCCAAGACCACCACTCTTTAATTCTATCCAGAATATCCTCATGTTCAAGCCACATCTTTTCAAATTTAAAATTGCAGTGGAAAGGTTTTGACCAATTGAAGAAATTAAGGGCAATAGGATTGTGGTCTCAAAATAAATCTTCTATAGGGAAGAGAATAAATATTTTCTTGTAAAATATGGGATTGAATACATTTTAATATCTCATTTGGTAAAGGAAAATTATCAGTTGCATTTGTAGGAGAGATGAATAGGATTGTAAGTGTAAGAAAAAAACTTTGTACTCAAGATTTTAAATTTAAAGCTAAGGATGATGATAATTCCAATAATGTAGATGTTTGTGATCTTAAACATAAGAATAAAATAGTTAAATTTATATCTAACTATGATGATGTGTTTTAAGAGCCACAAGGTTTACCTCCTAAAATATATATACAACATGAGATTCATCTACAATAGGATGCACCTCTTCCTAATATTGGAATATATAGGTTGCCTATGGTAGAGAATGAAGAAATAAATAAGTAGGTTATAGAGTTTCTCAAGAAAGGAATCATTTGGCCAAGCACTTCTCTGTGTGGTTCACCAATTGTTTTGGTACCCAAGAAATATGGCACTTGGTGGATATTTATATATTATTGAGCACTAAATAAAATAACAACGATAAAAATATACCCTCTTCCTCGTATTGATGAATTTTTTAGAAATTTGAAAAATGTTGTTTATTTCACTAAGTTAGACTTGAGAATTGGTTATCACCAAGTGAAGGTGATATTTAGAAAAATTATTTCAAAACTAATAAAGGTTTGTTTGAGTAACTTGTTATGCCCTTCGGGATTCGTAATTCACCTACCACTTTATGTAGGTTTTGTGTAGACACTCATTTTTGTAATCCATGTCTTGCAACAAAAAAACTGCACAATGCCTTTGCACTAGTCCAAAATTGTCATAATTAGTCAATCCAGCTTATTTATATCTAGACCCCATTCATTATTTCTCACACATACAAATAAAATTTCTAGATATTGGTCATATTAATACATAAAATCAATCTAATCACTCGCATAGTACAATCCTAGTTTTCAAAGCACTTGCACATGCATCCCATACCAAAGCAACCAAAATGGTCCATAACGTATGTACATTATAGTCATTCCCATATGATTTATCCCCATTCCCTCCAATGACACTTTTATTAATTTAAATTCCTTTGGGACACTTCTATTTAGCCTTATATGAGATTTCTAGATCTAGAATTCATATATAAGCTAGTTATTCATCCATTATACAAGATGAGATCATGAAAACTTGAAACACAAAAATCCTAATGAGCATGCACTAAGAGTAATCACCAACAAGGAAAATTTAAGACTCCTTGAAATCTACATAAATTACATACTCATTGTAGGTAAATCATCCACTTAGATATGCTAATACAAGAAACATATAATCATTCCAAGTCAAGTTAGGGAAAATATGCAAGTAAAATCATATTTTTGTAAGATCATGGTTATCTATTTTGATGCATAAATTTTATAGATCACATGTTATGTGAGAATATGTGAGGTTTGAGACCTATTTAGAGAA
The DNA here is from genome assembly GCA_018340775.1 of Taxus wallichiana var. yunnanensis. Classification (NCBI taxonomy): domain Eukaryota; kingdom Viridiplantae; phylum Streptophyta; class Pinopsida; order Cupressales; family Taxaceae; genus Taxus; species Taxus wallichiana. The sequence continues at coordinate 422,371,151 of CM031235.1, forward strand.
GTGATAACGTCATTTCTATACAGGGATTCCATAACCCACCTAATGTATTTTATAGAACTCCTTCACGGTCTAGGGTTTTGAATGTTCAATCATGTACACAATGAACATCACCTAGTGTCAAAGATCTAGGTTACACATAGGAGAAGATCAGGGAGAAATACATCGAGCCATAAAGTATCATGAGAAGATAGGGAGAAAATGATACAAGTGTATAGAAAGGGCCATAATGGGGATATGGTTTGGCCCATGCCATAAGCTTTGGTCCATACAACAGCTTTAGAACACAATTTAAATAATGATCCTCTATTAGGTCATTTCCATATTGTTGCAATCATCACACCAAAATAAATCATCAAATAGAATAGGATATCATATAATTTTTCTTCTCCCTCTCATTGTAAGTTCTTTATCTATTGCTTGTTATAATTGATTATAATTGCTTATTTGTTATCCTTGATATTATTGAAAATATATTTGGAAACTAATTTATTAGGATAATATATCATCATTTACTACCCCTATAAAATATATTAAGCAACTTAGGTTAAATCATTTGGTGAACCCCTATTTTCTGAACCCTTATTTTCCTTAAGATCCCCTACTTGTTTTGTTTAATTTTACACATTCCTAAGATCTACTTCATTCTAGTTTTTAATGGACACATATTTGTTATCATATCTTGAGAACCACCCTACATGTATGAAAACCCTCATAGCCTCCCTCAAGGATACCCACATTCATCCAAATACGTCCATTACATATATCTCATCCTGAATCTCAGTTGGTCTTGTCATGAATGATGAACATATTACTTTAACACCAACTGATATTCCTTGTCAATATATTGTTGATTTTTTTTCTCCATTATATATCTAAGTCAAAATTTGTAATGTATTAGTAAAATATTCTCTTGTTAGTAATGGATCCATCCTTTAACATCTGTAATATTTATTTTCTACATCAAATAGGACTTTCTACTAAATATCTAACTCCCTCTAGCCTATGTATTTATGGGTTTGATAATACACCTAAGTGGGTGATGGGGGAGATCACTTTTCCAACTATAGTAAGGCTTTAAAATATTAATGTTAGATACCAGGTCATTCCTAATAACCTTAATTATAACATTATTCTAGGCTAACCTTAGTTAAATGCCATGTATGTTGTACCCTCTACTCTACATGTATGGGATTAAGTATTTGTAGGATGGTGTTGTATATGATGTTCTAGATGATCTGTCACCCTTCACTTTCTACAATATTGTTGAGACTAAGATCACACATACCACCATTATTAGGCCCAAAAAGCACGTAATTGACTACAATACATATGGTAAAGGTTATAAAATTTTCTACAACATGGATTTTTTGGGAATGGTCTTGGAAGATATAGTCGGTGTATTCATGGGCTGGTATCCCTTCCCAAAAAAATCGATAAGGGTGGAATTGGATATGATCCATGTCATCCCCAAGCCATCTCTTCCTATACACATTTTTTCCCACTAAATGTCTCCAATATTTATGTACTACTTCTTAACAAAATCCTCTCATTGATCAACCCACACCTTATTGACAATACCATTTCTCCTAACTTACCAAATTTAGATATATTTCTTAATGATGAGGCCCTCCTTGAATACACTCAGGATTATAATTATCTTCCTTGCAATTTCATAAGAAAAATTTCCCATGCCTGATACAAAACCACATAATTCAGAAAAAAACCCTACTAATATCGATGGGGATTCACCTAACACTATACCAACACAACCATATGTTAAAGACTGATATACACTATTTAACAAAGAGAACATTCCATATAACTTTGAAACCACTTTGATGAAACCCATTTAGTCCTTTTGGTTGCATCTCTTAGAATACTTGAAAAGGAAAATGTCAAAAAAATCTTAAAGATTTTTGATCTCTTTTCATGGCACTAAATTGACATACCCGACATTGAACCTTTATTGGCCATGCATAACATTGTAATCCACGATGGTTCCAAACCTCTGCAACAAAAATTCATAAAATGCACCATCACATTGCCTAATTGGTCAAAATAATAAATATGACTATCGGATGTTGGATTTATTCAAGATGTGGAATATCCAAAATGGGTTTCTAACATTGTTCCAATAATGAAATTTAATGGGTAAATTCCTTGTTGCACTAAATTCCACACCCTTAATAAAGCATGCCTTAAGGAAAAATTTCAATTGCCACTAATTGACACAATTTTTTATTTTACTATTAGTCATGGCATGATTTCATTCACAAATGGTTTTGTGGGTTATAATCAGATAAATATTAACCCCACCGACCAAGAAAAGACATCTTTTAGTACCCCTCGGGAGCCTTTTCTATACTATTATGCCTTTTGACGTTAAAAATACTCGAGCCACTTACCAACGTGTCATGAATCATATATTTCATGCTTATATTCCTAAGAACATTAAGGATTATGTTGATGAAATAGTTACAAAATTAAAACATTGCATCAACCATGCTTTGAATCTCTTGAAACTTTTCATGTGTAAGGTAGTATAATGTAGAGATCAACCCTACAAAATGTTTCCTTGGTATCACTACTAGGAATATATTTTGGTACATCATATCAATATGAGGTATATAAATTGACCCACAAAATATTTGAGCTATTGTAGATATGCCTCTGCCCCATAATCGTCACCAGATTGCATTCATTACAAGGAAACATATAAGTTATCTATCATTTCATTGTACAAGTCGTTGATAAAACTCAACCATTTACATGATTAATGAAAAATATACTACATTTGTAAGGGATGACACATTTTAGTAAGATTTTGATGCCATCAAAGCTTATTTTCTCAAGCCACTTATTTTGGTACCTTTGGTACCCAAACAATATTTACTGTTGTACATATCCACAACCTTTTATGTATTAGGTTCCTTTCTTACTCAAAATGATGACACATACTGAGAAAACACTATATAATATTAATCACACATTACTATCATATGAGCACAATTATAGTTACATTGAGAAACTTTTCCTAAGCCTCATTTTCATAACATAAAATATACATCATTATACAATAAATGTAGAAATCCATGCTATTACTAAAGTAGATCTAGTACAATATTTTCTCTTATACACACATCTATCCAAACATTTATCCCAATGGGTAATGATTCTTATTGAATTTGACCTCAAGTTCATTCTAAAAATAATAATAAAAGGAAAATTTATTACTAATTAAGTAGTTGCATCTCTTGTAGATGACCCTTTTCTCATTTTTGATGATTTTTATGATGACTATACTACATAAAATATCAACTCAGAGGTTTAGACCATGTATTTTGATGGTTCTTTCTTTACCACTAGGGTTGGAGCTGAAATTTTATTCATTATACCCCATGGTGAGCCCATGCCTTTCACATACCACTTAGGATTTTCTTATACTAATAATATTTTCAAATATGAAGCACTCATCCTTGACCTCTATGCAGACCACACCATCTAAGTACACCATCTTAAAATATTAAGATATTTGAATCTCATTTTCAACCAGGTTGGTGATGTCTGTCAGATAAAGGAAGAAAAGGTAATTATGTATAATACATTTGCTAAAAACCTTCTAGCTACATTTGATTCCTATATTATTACTACTATCCCTCGTAAATATAATCAACACACAATTGATATGGCTAGTACTACATATCTAATCCCACTTAACATCATAGATGATCATGTTACCTTCAATATTCAATATTTAAATCAACGTTTCATATGGTCACACACAATCCAAGACCTATGGGTTCATGTGATCACACATAGTGCTTGATAATACTCTTGAATGGTATACTAACATTTATAACTTATTTATTGATAAGATTTTCCCAAAAGACTCATCATCATAAGTAGAACACTTGGCTACACCATGATATCTATCATTATGTTCTTATTTTGGGCTCATTATTTAAACGAAATTTCTATGGACACATTTTTTGTTTCCTATGGGTTAATGAAATTACCGTAGCCTTATAAAAATTCCATGATAGTGTCTATGGTGGTCACTTTAGTGGCAAGAGTATGTCTCAAAAATTGTTGTGAGAAGGATCTTTGTTGTCCTAATATGGAACACGATTTTCCTTAATATACCAAATGATGTGATCAATGTCAATGACATGGTAATTTCATCCATGCCTCGGCCTTTGAATTATAGCCTATTGTATATTTTTGGCCTTTCTCTATGGGTTTTTGACCTTTTAGTAAATTAAATCTCGAATTGGCTAATGGAAAAAATTGATCCTTACTACCACTAAATATTTCAATAAATGGGTTGAAGTATCACCTTTACACACCACCACTAGTGAGGATATCATCACAATAATCACCACACATGTTATCACTCACTTTTGGGTACTATATGTAATTACCATAGATAATGGGTCATCCTTTAAAAACCATACGATCAATAAATTTAATGTTGAATTCAAAATCAAACATATTTTCTCCACTCCATTTACCCTCAAGGAAATGATTAGTATGAGACTCGCTAATAATACTTGTTATCTCCAAAAAACAACACCCTCTGATTTTTCATGAATGGATGAATGAACAATCAATGTTTTTGGGTAACATGGGATTTTCTCCAAGTTTTGGGACTTAATACTTGAGACAAACCTCAAGAGAATGCTAGTTCCTTTATATATTAATAATGCTAAACTACTCATAAGGAAATAAATGCAGCTATATATTCCTATTCTAACATGATCCACAAGGACCAAGGGAAAAGGTTAGTGCATAAAATGGAAATCCTAAGATAATAGAGAGGTGACATCACCAAAAGAGGGTGAAGACAATCTAATGAGGGAAAAGGGAAAAGTAAAATGGAGAAGGGAGAGGTCAAACATGAGTGACATAGATCCAAAACAACATTTTACCTTCTATTCTCCATGAGACACAAAAAAATGAACTTGTAAAGGAGAAATACATGCAAAAAATACAACAATAATGGAGAGGCAAGGAAATGCAACAAAACATAAGTTAGGGTTGAGAAACACCACAAAATAAAGATTTTATTGCTTTCAAATTATGCACAGACCATTACATGTGAAGAAGAAGGCACAAGAACACATTTCCAAGATCAAATGGAGGTCTGTAACTTAGATCTGCTCAGGAAAATTTTTGACAGAGTTCCTTTACATTTTAGAACATCCTCCCTTTCACAAATGAGAGATTTTACATTATATAGAAGATGGGAAAGAGAGAGGAGGGAAAATAGAGGGAAACTTAGATCTCCCCTTTCAACCAAAAACAACATGCATTTAATGTCTTAAAATAGGCATGAGTGCCTGCCAAGGCCATTCCCCTAGGATAATTTTCTTGTGGGAGAAGGAATGGGCACCATACTTCATCAAATGTGGTGGTTGAGCTACCTGGAACTACATCTTTTAATACTATGATGTATTTCCTCTTTTTCACCCACATAACCTCAACTAATATAATAAATCCAATTTTTGGTGTATTACATGTTGAGATATTTCCAACAGGATCTGAGTTTGTGACATTTATAGTATCAAGGTGAAAGATATGGCCATTTGAAGTTCACGGGCTTAGGAGGTTGTGGACTGGGTTCCACGTGGTCTCCACAGTCCGCATTAATGTGATTTTTCTATGTGTGGAAACATCGTCGATCAAAAAATGGAGGAAGGGAGAACTTCTCCACTTGTTCTCATTAGTTTTGTCATATCCATATTGTCCGCAATACTCTTCCACCCTCCGCATAGTTCCCTTGTTACATTATTCGGTCGAACATCTGATTTGAAGAACTGCCAACCTAATGGAATGTTTTTCTTTCCTTGGTTCCCCTAAATCCTTCTTCTCCTGTAACATTATTTCCCCTACATTTTTCTCTACCTTATTTAGTCGAGATGAATTGGTCATGCAAATAACGTATGTCCCGATGGAAATATTTTGTCTGCTCCTAAAAGAGTCGATTTATCCACAATACATGCTTTGTCTTCCCTTCCACCTTTAATGTGGTCGATTGGCAATGTGGGGAACACAATGCCTAGAGGAACTATTATACATATGCTCTAAATATCAATTTTATCCATAATTAAGTCCCAAAACCCCTTTTATTGTTGATGTGACAAACACAAGGAACAAAATAACTATTTCTTCTATTCCTCGCAGGGGACGTATTTAACCGATTTAGCCCCAAATGACCCAAATTTTCTGATTTTTCTCTAAGTATGGAAATGAGGGGCTTTGGCTAGGAGGAAAGGAATGTCCCCAACATATATTTCCTCCATTTTGATTAATTTACCTTGTCCAAATTTGAATGAAAATTAAAGTTATCAAAATGTCCCCAAGATAGGGTATTATGGATAACAAGACTATCTTTAGGATCCTACATAAAACTATGGAAAAACATAGTGGTGATCGGAATAATCAACTGATATATTCCCTTTTGGGCCTACCGTACAAGTGTGTGTACTCTTACCAATTCCATCCCATTATCTCTTGTCTTTGGTAATGAATTTTTCATACCATTAGAACTAGATATACCCTCCTTACATGTATCAATCAAATGTGTTCTCATAGATAACGAGTACCATAAGAAATGCTTATATGAGTTGGAAACACTTGATCAATGACATGTACATGCTTTAGAGAATATCCACCAATACTAGGAATGTTTCAAATGAGCATATAATAATAAATTTCACCCATGAGAATTCAATATTGGTGACTTTATCCTTAAATAAAATTAAAATAATACTAATACAGAGGCCTTCATCAAGAGAAAATTCAAACCTAGTTAACTAGGCATGTTCCTTAATATGGAAAAAATATGAAATGGTTTATATCACCTCACAACTCTTACTGCAAAACCCACTAAAAACCCCATGATAATCATGCACCTAAAACAATACTACACATATGGGGCTCTTTAATGGGCATATATGACTATTCATAGATAACCCTTTCTTCTACTTATAGAATAGGTTTTTATGGCCTGTTTATAGACCTCAACGATGAGACCAATGCTACTCTAACATACTTGGGGCATCCAAATTTTCCCCTTAATTCCTGATGACACACTTGGTTTATATGTTCAAATTGACTATTGAGGGAGTAATTACACTCCTAAGTGTCACTTTGCACAAACACACATGGGGGAAACCTTTCTTTCTTGCCTCTTTTTATGCACTCTATACTTCATAAAAAAATTATGTATGTATGTATGTATGTATGTATGTATGTATACTCCTCTCCCTAGGATTCTTAGATCACCCTTACTTATCTTTATATAATAGGCTTTTATCTATTCCCTTAGGGGGGCTAAAATCCAAAAACATTTAAATGTGTTGAAAATTGAAAAATAGTTACATTGGTCTTGCTTGGTTATTTCTATTGCATTCTTATACTTTTCATGTTACACTTTACTTATCATGCTAGCTTGATACATAGTATGCTATATAATTTTTCTATAAACATGTGCATTCACATTGTATATTGATTTAAATTCAGGCTATAAAAATATTATTACACAATGCATGATGCTTGACACTGCTCTTTACTAGTTATTCTATGCAAACCGAGGGCATCAACTTTACACTTTCTTACAAACATGTGCTACTATTCCAATATTTACTATTTTACTTTCTCTTACCTCATTTACTCAATACATACATCATGTCATACTCTTTATTATGCTAACGTGTTAATGGGTACTTCATGCATAGTATCTATTTTGTAGATTTCTTCTAAACTATGGTCATTTTCATCTATGGATTGTTTCCTTTTTTACATGTTTGATTTATGTTTTCACCTGTTTGCGGGTGATGCCATATGTTACTTTCTTGTTTCTTGTTGGAATTTAGTTCCTCGATTGTCTTGCAACATCCCGAGTGGTTTCCAATGTATGTATCATATTATTGGCCATGATGGTTCTACTTATGAATCTTTGCACTCTTTTACTTACATCTACTACATTGTTTTGCTATTTCTTGTCAATATCACTTTTATAGATTTTATATTTTACTATTTTGTATGCATCAAAATATACACCATGAAAACATATTTTTCCTACAAGAATCCTACAACATGTGCATGTCAACTACATGTCCTCCTATTTGGGATTCACTCATATTTATCCATATCATATGACCCAAAAATGAGGCAACCATCAGATGATATTTCATCCTCACAACAGCTCAAAAATGGAAAAAAAAACAAGAACAAAATAAAACATATCAAAGGCTCAGAAAATGGCTCAAAAATATAATTGGGTCAGGAAATACAAATGAACCAAATTGTATAAAAATGCCATATTGTATGGATGTTATGGACCATTCCATATGCTTATGTCTTGGGGGCATGTCTAATAAATGTCTTGGTATAGTTTCTTAGTAACATCTATAGGATTTTTACTCAGGGTTTAATTATATAATTCATCATAAAGGTTAGATTATGCTAGCACCAAAGGTACATATAATATAGCATTTCCTCAATAAATTGTGTCATCATTTGTAAATCAATTGGGTTCATGTTCATATATAGTGAAACTTATCCATGAGTCTTAGGAAGTGTCAAGGTGATCTGTTTTTACGTGTAAATTTTAGTGTTTAATCTTTGTTAATTTCTGAATATTTGGGTTTTATAAAATTTAATTTGACTAATTTTAGGTATTAGGTCACTTCCTATTTCACTTAAATATTTTGGGTATAATTTAAATTTTTGAGTTGATTCAGCTAGTTTTTACAATAATATCCACATTTTTATATTAAAATCACCTTTATTGCATGCACAAAAGAGAAATTTTCTACTGAATGACAACATTATGTTATCAACAAACAATTGTTACTGACTGACAATATAATGTTGTTATCCAATAACATTATACTACTTGGATGACATTTTCTACCACCTAACAATGTTTCTTTTCAAATCGTGGCATTCACCAATATTTCAAAATTCATTTTTATAAATTCACCAAGTAATATCAAAAGTTATTTTACGAGGGTCTTAAAATTTACCCTAATCTGTTATCCTCATAGACTTTAATTCCCATTGATCATATTTAGTGAAGAAATGTTTAGTAACTAGAACACTCCACATATAGTTTTTTTCACCATGTAAGGTGCATTTTTACTTATTTATATCTCTTAGGCACATTCCACTTGGGGATTGATCACCCCAGGCAATTTTAACTATATATAACACAAAGTTTGTCAAATTTTCATTGCAATGGTAGAGATTACTATCCCTTCTCTCTCACAAATAAATTAGGTGTAATCTTTTCCTTATTTTGTTTCTCTACTTACATATCGCTATTTTCATACAAAGTTCAATTTTTTCATGTTAAAGTTCAATTTCTTATATTATGGACATTGAGTACGCTCTTTTCCATGTAAGTACAAACCCTAGAAAAATAAGCATAATGGGATCAAATACAAAGTCATAGCATAAGAAAAAGGGACTCAGAGTGAAGACAAAGTGTGTATACACACTCAGGTGACTTTTCCTTTAAGAACAAAATTTTTAATTTCATACTTAAAGGGGGAAAGTGTAGACATTCATTTGAGTAATTCACATCTTACAACAACAAAAATTATATAATACGTTTGCACTAGTCCATAATTTTCCAACTTAGTCAATTATGTTATCCCTAACTATACCACATTCATTCTATGTTACACACACAACTCATTTGTCTAAAAAAATTCCTATTAGTCCATAAAATCAAGATAAACCCTCGCATAGTACAATCCTAGTTTTAAAGCACTCGAACATGCATCTTAGATAAAAAAACCAATAATATTCCATAGAATCTATATGTTATGTTCTTTACCATCCACTATGGTCTATTTCCTCTAATAATAGTTTTCTTAATTAAAATTCCTTACAGACACTTATGGTCAACCTTATATGATATTTCTAGATCTAGCATACATATATAAACTATTTATTCATCCATTATAAAATAGTATATCATACACACTTGACACCCAAAAATGATAATGAGAATACACTAAGATAAATCACTAGCAAGGACACTTTAAGACTCCTTGAGATCCACATAATCTAAATATTCATTCTAGGAAGTCATCCACTTAGATATGCTAATACAAGGAACATATAATCATTAAAATTTAGGCTAGGGAAAAGGTACAAGTACAATCATATTATTGTAAGATCATGGTTAACTACTTTTTGTATACATTCTAGAGATCACATGCTAGGTGAGAATGGCATGATGTCTGAGCTCTCTTTAGAGTAGTGGAAATGACAATGGTGTATGGGGATGACCATAACCCACCTAATTTTTGTTTTGCATGAAATATTTTCCATATATGGTTTTGAAGGTTTAATAAATTACACAAAAAGCATCACATAGTGTCGAGAGATCCAAGTTACACATAGGAGAAGATCGGGAGAAATATACATACCAATAAATTATTAGGAGTAGAGGGTAGAAAATGATAGGAGCATATATAAAGGGCCATGGTGGGTGTATGCTTTTCCCATGCCATATTCTTTGTTCTATATAGTAGTTCAGAAATAGTTTAAACAATGAGTGTCATTAGGTCATTTCTAGCCTATTTTAGTTCTCGACTATCCTAGTTCATCAAACTAAGTAGGTTATCAAATAATTTATATTCTCCCTCTTATTTTAAGGGTTTTATCTATTATTTATCGGGATAATCAACCATCGATTACTTCCCCCATATAAAATATATTAACCAATTTAGGTTAAATAATTATGATTGATGTATTTAGGACATTCATAGATGATTTATTTATTATATAATTAGATTATGTTTTGATCTTCAATACAAGTTGGGAAGATCGTGATGAACACATTAAGAAGGTCTTGAATACTTAGCTTTAGAAAATAATTGATTAGGGTAATCTAACATCAGTTACTTCCCCATATAAAATATATTAACCAATTTAGGTTAAATAATTATGAATGATGTATTTAGGCCATTCATAGATGATTTTTTTATTGTATACTTAGATGATATTTTGATCTTCAGTAAAAGTTTGGAAGATCATGTTGAACATATTAAGAAAGTCTTGGATACTTTGCAAAAGGAGAAATTGTATTTGAAGATGTCAAAATGTGAATTTGGTAAAACATATTTGATTTACTTAGGATTTGTATTAGGGGGTGGTGAATTGAAAATTTATCCCTCTAAAGTTATATCCATAATGAAGTGGCCTAACCTAATAATGTAACTGAAGTTAGAAGCTTCCAATAGAAATTCCAATATTAGAGGAAGTTTATTGCTAAATTTTTAATTCATTGTAGCTCCTTTACATTCCTTGAAAATTTATAAACATATTTTTCTATGGGGAGGAAATTACAAAAAAGCATTTGACATACTTGAAGGAAAAGATAAGCATGGCCCTAGTGTTAGCACTACCTGATTTGTAACATCCATTCGAGATTGAAATTGATGCACATGATTATGTCATGGCTTCCATGTTAATGCAAAATAGAAAATATGTGTGTTACCATTCAAATAACTTTATAGGTGTGGTAAGGAATTTTCCCACATATGATAAGTTATATGCTTTGGTATAGAGTGTGAAAAAATGGAAACAATATTTGATGGGAAAAGAGACCATAATCCATATTGATCATTAGACTTTGTAAGATCTTTAATCGTAACCCAAGTTATAACACTCAATCTAATTTTATTGGATGGGGTTTTTGTAACAATTCCATCCCATGATCAGGTGCAAAAGGATACACAAAATAAGGTTGTTGATATGCTTTCTAGACCTCATATTATTGCATACATTTATTTTGCTGCATAGTCCATTGATGCATGAAATTTATAATGAGAAATATGTTTGATATGATAATTTTGAGGATGTATAAGATTTAAATCATGGTAACCAAATGGAATAATTATACTATAATTTATATAAGGGATTTCTTTATCATCTTGGAAAAAAATTATTCTTCAATATGAAAGAGTTTATTTGATTATGGAAGCACACATGTTTTCTATTTCTAGTCATTTTAGAATTGGTAAAATAGTTTCCTAGTTACAAAAATATTATTACTGGCCTTTGATGTATGAAAATGTGTCTAAATATGTAAAAGGTTATATTATTTGTGCCAAAATTAATACTAATAACAAAAATTTGGGCTTGTATACCCCACTTCATGTAACAATATGACTATAGAAAATTATTTATATGGACTTTATTGGAGCCTTTCCTATGAAAAAAGAGAACACAACTATTTGTATGTGGTTATGGATATATTTAGTAAAATGTGTAGGTTGTTTCCTGTAAAAAATAGCTAACATGTAAGGAAACTATACATTTGTTCTTTAATAATTTTGGGTTCATTTTTGTCTTCCCACATCTATTGTATCTGATCATATTTCTCAAAATTTTGGGAATTTTTGTCATATTTTGGGACTTTATGGATACCAAATTTAAGAAAATTATTAATTTTCATCTATATATTGATGGGGAAATACAAGAGTTTATCCATACGAAGTGTGAATTTTATCCAAGGATAATGTAGCAAACATCCTAAGCTTCAGGGATGAAAATTTATGTTATGTGTAACATACCTACACATGTGTCATGCATTATTCTATGCAGAAGTCTCCTTTTAAGACTTGTTTCAATTATTTTCCCAAGTCCCTTTTGGAATTTAATTTTCAACAAGAATCGATAGAAGATGGACAAGATGATGGTGATAAGGATAAAAATTTCATTTCAAAGATAAAAATATGGTTCATCAAGTTGTCAAAGAGAAATTAAGAAAAGGACAAGACAAATATAAAACAATACATGACCAACATCATGTTGATCATCATTTTCAAATTGGTGATAAATTTTGGCTACATATCAATGAGGAAACACTTACAAGAGAAGGTAAAAATATCTAAACAATCGGTATGGAATATTTAAGATTTTGGAGAGGATTGGTAATAATGAATTTTATTAGAATTACTCCTATATCCATATGTATTCCATTGTGAATGTTGAAAATTATAAATTATATGAGTCTCTTATGATCATTGATCAAGATGAGTGTATTCAAGTACCTTAGTTATGATTATGCTCCTAAATATCTTGAATAATTACAAGAATATGTTATTATTGAGAGGAGTGTAAGGAATTTCTGAAGAGGTGATGTGGAATATATTCATGTGGTTCTAAAAGGGTGAATTCAAATAAGGAAATGTGGAAATAAATTGGAAGTGAAAGGGATCTTTACCATCACTTATTGTCAAAATATAACCAATTTTGGTGGTCTAAAAACATCTTAGTAGAGAGTGATCCAGGAAGATCCAAAACCAATTCTATCGGATGATATACATTTGTTATGAAACTACTTGCACACAAAATATCTTAGTGAGATATTTATAACACACTTTTAATGAGATAAAATGGATTTCGTATGTATAAGATACAACCCGCTAATTTTTTTCTCTAACTCGAAAAATAATTGAGCAGTTTGTGAAGTGTTGATATGGCATAATAAAATCTTGACAAATGGGTGAATGAGATGTCAACAAGTGGTAGAGTGTGCTTGAGTAAAAATAATGTTTTGGTTTTTCCCTCATGTATTCAAATTTTAATTTGGGTCCTAGACTATTTACCAGATGGGGGCTCAAGAGCTAGTGGGATCCATTTTTTATCAGGAGGGGGACCCCGTTACCTTTCCTCACATCACATAACAAGTTTTGTTTCTTATAAACAATATATAAGACCAATTTCCATTGCATTTTGGATTTAACCTCATGGTTTACCAAATCTCAACATAACCATCATGGTTGAGATCCACCAAGTCACAAACCAAGTTATAACATGGTGAGATGAATAGCCAACTAACTACCTCATATTGAGCTCAATACTCACCTACAAAAATTACACATTGCCTTATGGTGGCCAAACCACAACATACTAACTACTAACCATGACCAATGTTGAGTTAGGTTACGAGACTATAAATATCATTAAAAAAATAATGCACAAAGAGTGGCCAGATCCATAAGCTATTCCAACCCCCTAAGGATTTAAAAATCCTATTCTTGTGTATTTCCTAATTCATGTGGGACATTGAATCCATTTTAAAAATGGAACTCTAGGTAAAATGGGAAACATGAAGGTGGGGAGTCAAACCCATACCCCACACACTCCAAACTTAGGGGCTTAGCCATTAGGCCATGTGGCCTATGATAAATATAGTTAGGGATATGAGTTTCATCCTTTAGGTTGAAGATAAAAATAAAACACAATGAGCACTTGAGGGGGATTCAAACCATTGACTAGTTAGATAAAAATATAAGGCCTCTACCACTATTTCACACATTATGAAATAGTATAAAATGTGGAAAATCAGATTTAAGTGGATTTTTATATGTTGAGCCCCTAATTGGGAGAGCTAGAGACTTTTTGAGAGTTTTAATTACAAGAGGCTCTTGGAGATAAAAAAATTAGCTTCTTAGATAATGTGTAGGTGTTTTATTTCATTCAAAATAATTATTTTGATGTAATTAATATTGCACTGAGTGATTTTACACCAATAATCGATCGAGTTTGAGATATTTTCCAGGACTCGAAGACATATCCCACATCAGTAAATTTTTAATCACTTAGTTTGTATTGTCTTATATATTTTCCTTTATTTTCTTGTTGTTTTAATTATTTTAATAAAATTTTAAAGGTTTTAATACAATTTTAAAGGTATTAATACAATTTATATTGATTTATAGAAAAATTGAGAGTATTTTTAAAGTAAATGAAAATAATGATTTTTTAAGTGAGTCACTTAATTAATTTTATGAGGTCATAATTCTTGTGAAAGAGAGATGGTTTTATTGACCTGGTTTGGAGCTTTATACCTGATGTGGGTGCTTCCATAATTACTTCAAATGTGCTACTATGAGATTTAGGGAGCTTTAGATGTATTTTTAGTGTATGAAGTGATTGTTCTAGTGTATTGCCTTAAGAGTTCTAGGTTAGAAAAATGAGGTAATGTTGACCTACTTATATAGGTTCTTGTAGGTGATTTATCCAAGAAAGGATGACCCAAATGAAATATAAGACCCATCAAAATATATCAATTTTGAAAGCATAATTGGAGGAATTATCATTCCAAGAACATATAGGATGGTCAATACCAGCTGCAAATTATTGACCAAAATGTATGACCTTGACTAGGATTAAAAAATGTAAAATGAAGTTTGAAGCTTTTCAACTGATGTTTGTCTATGTATTTTGTGCATTGTATTCTCAATTTTTGAACATGTCAATGTGCAAGGGTAAACAAGCTAAAAATGGACCTCGAGAAAGTGGTAAGTGAGAATGGAGATATGGTATTTATCATAGAAAATTTCCAAATTTGAGTGTCTACAAATCCATTTCCAAAAGCATGGTACTTACATCAAGAGAGGATAAGAGAAACAAGTACTTGAATATAGGTACAATAATATTTAATTCAAACCACCACATTCAAAAATAGAAATTCTATGGTAGATGTGGCACTATAAAATATTAAAAATTTTCCTTCTATGGGACTATAAATGTTAAAGGAGGAGCTAAATTATTAGATTTAGAAGCCAAAAATTAGGGGGATTACATGGAGAATAGTATTAGAAGTTAAAAAATTTAGAAATATATGAATTAGAAAGTGGAATTATGTCATAGAGTAGGGAATAAATAAGAAGAAGATGAGCCAAATGTTTTCATGACCATGACTTCATAACCCAAAATAACCATCCAAATTATCGGCAAAAATAATTGGGACAAATGTTTTTGTAAATTTTAGCTGAGTACTAAACATGATTTAACCATAGTTATTCCAAATAAATTGGATTACAATGATATGCTAAACTGACTAACATAATACATGCACCTTGATACCACAGTTCATGTGACTTAAAGGGTAAATAAAACATCTACGAGTTATATAACATAAAAATTAACTATCTTATTTCATTAATCATTATTATTCCAACTCCAAAACTTCATTGATGAGTACTGTGTGTGGGAACAAAGTACCATAGTACTATTCATGTAATTTATTGTCATTATAAATATTCCCCTTATTATATTTGAACTATGAGGTTTTTCGTGATTTAACAAGGTGCAATGACCTTGGTATTCAATGGTTCGAATAATGATAAAGTTAGGTTATAAATCACAAGTAATTAATTTAGTCAATGGGTATGAGTTATAAATCATGCTATCAATTACAAGATAACATTATCTAAACTCACACCTAAAATCATTCTCACTAAGTAAATTTGTTATTTATATTTCCAACATCATATTGTGTTAAGGGTCATTGTATCAGGTTTAATAACATTTTTAAACATTGTTATCTCTCCAGGTATAACTTAATCATGGAATATAGAAAATGATCCATAAATCATATGCACCTGAAGAGGTTAAACTATTAAAATCCATTACCTAATTGTGATATTTTTACTAACCTTATATGATAAAGTTAATCAAGATGAAAAAATGTAACTCAGTAGTTTTAATAACACCAATTTATGGTTAATTAAATTGTTTTACGTCTTCCCCACCAAGGGGTTGATTTTAACAAATTAAGAAGTTTTATTTGTCTAAGTGTTAGGAGTGTAAAATTGGGCATGGGTTCTAACCAAATGGACCCATGTTCAATTTGTGTTAAGTAAAACTTAGTTTAATATAGTTAATTTATTCATTTACCTTAGTTAATTGTACCGTTATTAAATAGTTATTTTATTGTGTTAAATGAGTGGTTAATAACAAGATTATATTATTATATAGTTTCATAACAATATTTTTTTATTCATGTATTATTTTATTACAATATACATAGGTTTTTTTGTTACAATGTGTAACCTCCTGGTTGTTGGTATTAGGATGTTCAATATGTATAAGTATTGCATCTATCATATGATTTGTAATCTGATTGATTCCTAAATTAATAAAATACTACAGGATACCTCCCTGTTTCACCATAATTCAATATTAGTGCTGGTTTTGAAGAGACTGTACAAGTGAGAAGAAATTGTAGGAGGTTATAGAAGTGTGAAAAGTATTAGAGAATAATTATACCTAATAGGAGAGTCTATGCCACATGTAGTAGCTTCCCAATCCCACCACTGCATCCCCACAACCTCCAATTCAATTTCCACAAGAAATAATTGTAAATTATTTTTGCACTAGTGCCTCATACAAAAGGAAAATCAGTTACATTATGAAATATTAGGAGAAATACATAAGGTATTTTATATCTTCAATTTCCCTATGGGCCCTATAGGCATATTTTCAATGTTCTGCAAGGAAAATTGAACAAAAAATATCGTACAACGAGTTCATAAAAATCTGCAATATAAGAGTTGAAGAAAAGGAAAAACTCCGGTGAAGATCCTGTAGACTTAGTTGTGTATTTGTATTGGAGAGTTAGGGATTTTTAGGTTTCATTAGAGTCTTATCTTGGTTGTTTTCAAACTGATCTCCTACCAAGTTGTTCACTAGGCTACTACCCTCCTACGAAGTTTCCTGTTTACCCAGTTGAGCTGCATAATCTCAACCGATCCAACATTGTGTTGGGGTAAGGAGTTTGTGCATCGAGTTACGATCAAGGTGTTACCATTTGTAAATATTTTGGCAACATCAAGTTTGATGTGAGTCCACCGGAAAAGATTTGAGGCTGTGTTTAGATCAGGAAATCCATCTATCAAAACCAAGTTACACTACCACAAAACCCCCTATCTACTTGTGTACCAAGTTACGTTACAATCTGGGTGAGCAAGGAAACATCCACCGAGCGTCGGTGTCAATTATTTCACCATGGTTGTGTTGATTACTTATGCTAGATCCTTGATGGGATACCTATGTGTGGCACATCCAAACTACTACGTCACTCTAAACTGACTCCCATATACACCGAAATGATTCCTCTTTGAGCAATGGAGTTTTTTGAAGATATAAGGTAAAACATTTCAATCTAAAATAATGGCAAACAAATAGTGACTTGAAATAAAAATAATGTAAAATCATTTAAATGATAAAAAATAAAACATATTGAAAAAAAACAACAAAATTAAGAAGATCCACTTTGGGAAGAATCCTAAACAAACCTCTTTCAATGAGCTTCCATGTGGACCTCTATCTAACTACCATGTCAATTTTAAAGGTTAGGATTTTTGCAGTCTTTAAATATAATTTCTTCGTTTTACAAGCCATGCACATAAGGCATTAAGTTGTCTAGTGGGAGTTCCTTGAAGCATGAGGTCAATAGTTCAAACCCCTACTCCTTTATACTATTTTAAATATTTAGGGGCATTTTTGGAAAAACACCACATTTCGTAAAGAAAAACTTATAACTAAACCACCTAGTTAAAGCTAAAACCCCCATATTTAGTGATAAAATACTATTTTGGGCAAAAACCTTTCATCAATGGAACCTAAAAATTGATTCCGAGGTACTTTTGTAAAAGGAGGGGTGCACGAAAGGGTTGTTTTCAGCTATTTTTGGTAATTTTTGTGATGTTTTGCATTTTGTGCCATTTTGAGCTCCGAGGATACCATGGTCTCATAAAACATTTTTTTCCTACCATTCAATTTTTCCACACATTATGTTATAATTACAAATTTTCGAGTGTATTTTGCATTGTTTTGTGCTAATGTGCCCTCTAGTTGGGAACAATCTAACCACCCACTATGGAAAACAATGCTCTAAAATTATTATTACCTGACTTACAACTTCTCGTTGTTGATAATTACACCACATGGAAGACCAAAAATAAAAATCAACTCAAGTTTGAATAAATTCGAGATAGTTGTAAATGGTTCAACAACTAGATTAATAGATGATATAACCCAGTAGTACTAGTTTGATAGGGACAATTAAAAGGCTAAGTTGATAATATTGTTTGTGATTTTCAATGATGTGTAACCCCATATTTGTGATGCCAAAATAACTAAAGAAGCATGGGAAAATTTGATCTTAGGGTGTTTGGCCCAAAAAATACCATTACGAATTTGTAAATTAAGTTGCTTACTGCTTTGGAATTCCATCTGAACTAGAAAGTGAGGGATTTCTTATGGAGAGTTACAACATTAATGGCTTCACTTCTAGCGTGGGAGAATATTGTTCTAATGATGCTCTTTTGATCATTGTTCTGATTTCACTTCCTCCCACTTACCAAATGTGTATGAAAACACTTAACTTATCAAATCATACCTTCTATTTTGAGAAGATGGTGAATTTTTTGAGTAAGAAGATGATTTATACGAAAAAGATGAAAAGGAAGAAGATCATAAACTATCTTCTCATCGAAATGGAAGGAAAAAATATTCCCAAAAGTCCCAAAAATAGAATCAACAAGGGGATAAAAAAGAAGAAATATATTATCTACAAACAAGGACATGACTCGAAATATTGTTGGCACAACACGTACAAGAAAGGTTCATTGAGAAATTTTGGATCTCAAACTCAAAAATCACAATAGGGATAGTTACACTATAAGTAAGGGAAGAAGCAGGGAACTAATGAGAAAAACCCCATCGAGAAGGAAATGTAGTTAAGTAAGAATACCATTAAGATGATAACAACTTCTTTTACACTACCTATTCTAGTGAACCATCCATATCATCCTATGTTATTTGGTTCATATATTCGAGGGCCATTCGATACATGACTAGACACGTAGAGACAATTTCACCACCATGAGGGACACACCTTTGAAAAATCATGTTTCATTAAGTGATGAATCTTCTTACATAGTAAAAGGTATTGGGAACATGTCTATACCTCTTGGTTTATGACATTATATAATATCAAATGTATTGTATATCCTTGGCTTACCAAATAACTTACTATAATTTACTCAACTTCTAGATCATAATATAAAGTCATTCAGTAATAAATTGTGTTTGATTTAAGATAAATAAAGAGGCTTGAAACTTTTTGCAAAAACCTCAAATATGGGATAGATGTTCCATCTTGATTTTATCCATAGGGATGATCAAACACTAGTGGTTAATAATAATTCCTCTGCACAATTATGGCATTGGAGACTTGGTCACATCAGCTTTGGATATCTCGATACACTTTGTTAGTACAATATGTTGAGACATTTTCCATCTCAAAAAAAGGATACGAGAAAAGTTTCCTAACTTGTTGTTATGTCAAAAGTAGTACCCAAGGATTTTAACATTACAAAAACCTAATTTTGACTAACATGGGATTTTCTCAAAGTGTGGGACCCTTGCAATTGAGACAAACCTCCAGAGAATCCTAGTTCTTGTACCTATTCTAATGCTAAAAATACTCCTAGAAAGGTAAATGCAGTTATTCTAACACTAACCTAGAATTTCAAAGGGACCAGGGAAGGAACATGTGCATAAGATAAAAATCCTAAACTAAGGGAGGTGATAACACCAAGAAAAGGGGTGGAGATATTCTTAGTGAGTGAAAATGGAAGGAAATGAGGTAGAAGAGGGCATAAAAAGTGCCACATTCCAAAGAACACATTCAAACCTCCAATTTCATGGAGCACAATGAATTTAGATCTTGCAAAAGAATATAACATGCACAATATACCTAAAAATGCAATGAAAGGAAAAGGATGAAATACAACTCAAGCTAAGGCAATAAAAGCCACAAAACACTAATTTTATTGCTTAAAATGATGCACAATCCATTACAATATAGGCACAAGGAAATAATCCTTTACAAAATGCATAAATTTGAGGCATGCAGCTCATAAAAGTCTTTGGAACAATTTTGGTAGAGTTCCTTTACATTCTAGAATGTATCTCCTTTCCAAATATAGGGAAAATACATATATATATATATATAGAAAAGGAGCTACTTACCAACACATTTCATTAATTTCCCATACAGAGGTATGGGAAACCATACTAATTCACTTTCTAATGGTGATTTTCTTACACGATGAACTTGGGTGTAACACCTCATTAATCTAGTTATTGAGGTACCATATAAGGTGCCATTAATGTCTAGCCATATCTAAAACTCCTTGTTGTATCCCGACATGAACCACTAGTTGACTCCGACAAGAACAGAAGAGTCTCCACGATAAGGAAAATATTTTTCACATGAAAAGAAGAAATGATTTTCATGACTACAAGAGGAGTTTGACACACACCAAAAATAGGTGATTGAAGTATGAAAGGATGCAATTTTGACATGTGACAAGAAGGAAATGATGATTGGGAAGGTAGAATGATGCACAAAAAGGAGGGAATATTTCAAGTGAAGGAAAATTACATTATTGCACAACAAGAGGAAAGTGGTGATGCACCTCAAGAAGAAATGACTGACACATGTTAGGGAGGAAGTGGTTGAATCACATCAAGAAAGTGGCGGTGACACTTGATAGGGAGGATGTGGTTGACATGCATCAAGAAAGGCATTTTCATGTATCGGGGAGGATGTAGTTGAATTAAGTTAAGAAAGGCCTTGATGCATACCGGGGAGGATGTGGTTGACATGTGTCAAGAAAGGCATTGACACCCATCAAGGAGGAAACAATTGAGGTAATTTAAAGAAAGGAGTTGACATGCATTAGGGAGGATGTAATTGATGCTCATTAAGAAAGGTGTTGAAATGCATTAGGAGGACATGGTTGACATGCATCAAGAAAGTGGCGGCAACACCGTACACCGGAAAAGAGACAAGCGAGCGTGGGAATCTACAGGCAACTCTTCCGCGTACCTGACCTCCCGAGGTCGTGCCGAGACAGCCGGTGGGGTGGAATATGCGTGGGATGCAGAAAAACTAGTTATGAAATCTAATGTCTTCGACACGCACTAATGGAATTTGTGAATCTAAGGCAAAGAAGGCCCTTCTAAATTGGAATGGTGTGATAGATCAATCAGCAAGGATGACTGCAGAAGGCTCCAATAAATATCGATCTCTAGCGTGATTCGATCTATGGGTTGTGGAATATGTGGAAAATGACCTGGGATAGTTTCGTGTACGTCTCCAGATAAGGTCATATGGTGGATGGTGAAAACAATTGACTCTACGGACGATTCTCTGGCCTAGTCCAGAATTCTCTAGCTTCGTTAGCCGCTATATCTAATAAGGACAATTGTTCGATGATAATGGGTGGAAGTGGAGTGGATTGGAATACTAGTGTGCGTAGGCTAGTGTTTATATCTGATTGACTTATGGATTCGTTAGGCTGTGGGACTTGTGGGTCACAACCGTAGACTCTTGGTTGTTGCGGTCCTGTTATGGTCATATACGAAATCATTTCCTAATCCCTAGTATCCAAAGAATCATACACTTTCTCAGCTTCTATGTTTAGAACCAATAAATGTGTGATCTTCTCAGAATATCTCACAGGTGTTCATGCAACTTGGATCCTTAAACTGGTATCTATGTCTGTGAGAGTGTCTCCTGCACCTGGTTATGGGATCAAAGGATCACAACCAAAGGTTTGTTCTCTTTCAAACCCTTCTACAGTCATGTGAATGTTTGCCTAGGGTAATCTATAGTTTGGTTGGTTTGACCAAAACGTGTGTGCTTGGTCGTCTTCTATATTTAACCCTCTCAACTGAGAATTGATCAGTTGTAAATCTGTTGTTGTTTGGAATACTTGTATTCTGAGATTTTGGTCTATGTCAACTATTGCTGTGATGAGGTTTGGTTGAGGCACGATTGGCTCAAATATGTATTCCCTGGGCTCCCGAGGTCCCGTGATTGTCATACAAAATAAAATGTAAATCTAACTATAACAAAGCAAATTCTAACTATGTGGAATAAATCTAAAACATATATAACCTCTATTTTTCTGAGAAACCTTTTAAGAATTTAAGGAAAGCAACTATTTAAACGTATCTAGAAATAACAACTAAATAACAATTTAAAACAAACAAGATAACCGAGTGTAGTTATTTGCCTGTGCGATTTGTAGGTTTATTCTAAACAAATGAAATAGCTCATCTATCTGCAAGATTCTCGATCCTACCTCAGAAGTGAGGAGTGAATCATAGTTTCTCAGAAACTATCAATCCTCACAGCTTCCCTAGCAATATCGAGAATAGAATTTACTGAAATGAAGCAATTTAACTATTTTATTTGATATGATTCTAACTAGAACTTTGAAAGTTAAAACCTGGATTCCGCAGAACAGTGGCGAATCCGATGATGTGTGTGATCTTGTCCCCTCAGTGTGATCTCCTCGTTCTTTCATGTTCACGTGGATCTAGAAAAGCGTGTAATGCTAGCCTCGACAGAAATAGATATTGGGACAAGGACAACTCAGAATGCAGACTGAAAATGCAAGTAGGAGAGGGATAGCGCAAGAGTACAGAGCTTGGCTTATGTGATTCCTAGCGGGATTTTACTGTAAGTCATGCAACATAAAGCGGCCAGAACTTGAAACTATCCTGCTTGAAGAGAAAAACCTGCAACTTTAATGGCTTCCTAAGCTATTCTACTCCAATGGATTGGATAAAACAATAACACCGTTTGCACAAGCTGGATATGTGGCTTACCAACAGTTGAACAATGCTAACTAAGCATGCAAATGAACTAAATTATGGCTTCTAAACAAGATAACAGATCGAACTACTGAAATTAGGAGATGAGAGCCAAAATATCGGACCCTTTTCTTGAGAATAAGCCACTTATTTATAACTCTCCATTCACCCAAAGAATTAAAACCAAACAGAACTCTAAAACCATAAACAATGGCCAAACACTATTCTAGGGACCAAAAACATAAATGCATGCCCAAGTCGAAAGGAAAGTTGGTGAAACGTTGATCTTTTACGTGAGTCGCGTCAAAGCACTTTCTGGAAAACACGTGTAGGACCGCCACTCGAGCGGGCGGTGGCGGTTACAGGACTGCCGCCTGATCAGGGTGGCGGTCACGACCACCGCCCGAGGCAGGGCAACGATTTCATAATCAAGGGAAAAGGCCAAGAAAAGAGGAAAAAAGGGGAAAACAAAGGACGCGGGGGCTAAGCGGGGCATGCGGGATGTTAACACATACTCCGAGGGATTTTCCGGATCCCGAACACCTTGCGAGGAGACCTGTATCATCATTGGGGCACTTGTTACACTGTTTCCGGATGATAAGTACCTTACAATTTTGGGTACGTACATATTGCCCCCTCGGAGAAGCATTTTAGCCATGAAGAGGCGTAAAACGGTGGGTCCGAGTATGGCAGTCCTGAAATGGGAAGTTAGAAGTTATACCTGACACGTCCGTGTGTTGAAATGACGCCATCCAAAATTCCCGCTACCTGCAAAATGAAGAGAGAACTCAAGTGCAGATAGATACAATAGTTTGGAAAATAAACGCTAAAATAATAGGGAATGAGAACGTACCATTCGTGCGGGGATAGGAACTTACCTCCATCAGCGCTCCAAACCTGTGAAAAATTATTTAAAATGAAACAGAGCGCTATATATATGAAAGTGGGCCCATTTTCCTATTCATTTGTGTGAGTCGATTTGATTGATTTTGAGCTCTGGGACCCACGGTGACGGTTTCTTGCGTGAGTAGAGTTGAAATGTCCGCAGCGAGATAGTGATCATGCCTCCATGTGCGGAACACCGCCCCGCTAGATCACAGGTTGGTTTTCTTCAATTTTGTGTTTTTCCCCCTTCAAATTTGAAATGCTAAATTTGTTGTAATGGGGGGGTCATTTTTGAAAATGCTAGTATTAAAAGGTCCATCTAGGGGGGGCGCCTACTGGGTAGGCTCCATTTTTAGGTTAAATGGTCATTTTTTGCATGTTTTAGGCTTTTTTAGATTAAAAACCCGCGTGGGTTTTCGGACCATGACCGCCGCCTGGCTTTAGTGGGTTACATGTGACCGCCGCCTTTAAGGCGGCGGTTACAAAACCGCCTCCCTGCTCGGTGGCGCGGTTTTGCACAAAATGCAAAAAGAACTTATATTTGAGATTGCACTTATATTTTTAGCATTTCTACGTGTTTTTATGACTTTCTCAATGTTGCCTGGATGCTAACTTGCTATGTTTCGTGTGTTTTTGGGTGTATGCAGGCGAGAGAGGAGTACATCCGATGGAGTAGAGAGAGAGAGTGTGATTGGCTCTCAGGGGTACTAGATGCCCTCTCACAGGACGAGGAGGACATACTTCAGAGGGCTGGTATACTACGCATATCGCGCGTGCCCATGTTGCACCATCTAGTCACATCCTTTGTGACTTATTTTCTTACTGGGATGCAGATCGGAACACCTTCCGATTGCCAGGGGTCCGTGGTGAGTGGACCATTACATTAGAGGATGTCTACCGCATTCTGGGGGTCCCGATCATCGGGAGGTGACTTACATTAGAGACAGCAGGCTCCCGGCACAGATTGCACAGTGGGCAGCATATATGGGAGATGCAGTCATCTCCATGGGGTCGAAGAAGGGGGTGAGAGTTCGATCCATTCCTTCTTTGCCTATCCCCTTACTTTGTCAGGCCATCATGGGGATCCTTGCCTCGAGATTGATCGGGGACAAGGGAGGTGACACGTTATTATACTGTTGGGGCCCCATTATTGCACAGATAGAGGGGCACGGCTGGATATACGCCTGGGGCACAGATATTCTTGGGACCACCTACCACGATCTATATAGGGTGGTCCATTTACAGGGGCAGTCACTGAGCCACCCGACTCTAGTCATGAGTTGGGTTTATGAGCGCTTCATCCCTTATGGCAGGGGTGTGGAGGTGGCAGATCCTGGAGCTGTTAGGGCAGCCAGATGGTCAGACATGTCGGTGCTTAGAGCACCTCATCAGCCAGTTGCCTCCCTGACTACTGCTGATATGGAGGCGACACCATACCAGCTCATGGCCGGCATATGGGGCGAGGAGACCCTTACCTTGATCTCCTGCTCCACCACAGGGCAGCTTATCGATCGAGTGGGATGAGTGGAGGTGCACCCCTTTGGCCGAGTTCCTCAGCAGTTTGGCCTTCCTTACACGGGTATGCTTCCCCTGGTAGTAATTTACAGATCAGTTCGTGAGGCCAGAGGGGGGCCTAGAGGCCAGGGTTGGAGAGTGATTACTCCTAGCATTCCCATTGCAGCCAGGAGGATAGTTCATGCTAGAGGGAGAGCTGGCGCACCTCGGGCACCTTTGCTTCAGATAGCCGCGGGTCCTACTCATAGCAGCGATGACCCTATTGATATTGACTCCGAGTCCGAGGAGTTCACAGAGGGAGGGTCAGAGGAGGAGACCGAGGACAGCGATCCTGAGTGGCATGACACTCAGGATATTATGCAGGCAGAGAGGGCTGAGCAGAGCGCAGAGAAGGACACTCTAGTTTCAGAGGAGCCACTCTCTCAGGGCCATGGTGGAGAGGATGAGTCAGTTGTAGGGCGACATGTTGCCCCTGCCACAGGAGCAGCCCCTCAGTCGGCAGCGGCATCCGCGGCAGGTGCCGGTCCCAGCGACCCATCTTGGATGCCTGGGGATCCGAGTAAGTTACCCTTTCTCCCTTTTAATGTTTATTTGTAGGCTCTCCTTAGTTGTTATTTTGTATCTTTTAGTTTCTTGCTTAGTTTCTAATTCGTTTTCTCCTTTGTTTGCAGAGACTGTTGATGAGTGGTGGGATTTGATCCACAGGGTATGTACCGATTCCCTGATGATCCCCATGGATAGGACCCGCGCGGAGCTGTCTGTGGATGCTGGGGAGCCTTCAGCAGCCGGTAGGCATACCGATGTTTTTGTCTCCTATCTGGCACGTGGCCAGGATGGTGTCGACCCTTCGCACCGAGCTAGCGGGCTATAGGACGGCTGAGCACCTTATGAGGAGCCATTCTCATGGTGAGACTGCAGCTGCTCCTCGAGACCCTGAGCCCTCCGTACATTCAGAGCGCCGCGTAGCCGGAGTCCTAGGTGTGGGCGTGCACCTTCGGAGGGTCGCGTAGGGATTGAGAGGCCTCTTGGCTCTCGTGTATTTTGCATTATGTATTCTTTGTATATCACGGGCTCTTTGAGCATTTTGACCATGCTTAGTGCATGATGGCATTGTATATAAATGTTGATCATTTATATATATGCATTCGTTTTGGATCAAAATTTTGGCACTAATGGTTTCCTTTCTATTTCCAGTTTCTTTGTATATACTATGATGTATGTTTATATGCTTTTTAGAATGTATGCAATGGAGAACAGATGATGCAAATGTTTGTTTCCCTTTGTGTATTTCATGATGCTGATATATGTAGATGTAATGTGATTTTGAATCTTAGCTTCCGTAAGCAATTTTGGATACCTCATGTTTGTTTTGCAAAGTGATGAATATAACCAGTATGATGAACAGATTAACTTGCCCCACTCCTAACTCCACGCAACTAGTAAGATGCGAGGGCTCATCACCGAGAGCTAGAAAGGGCACAAGTTATGAGGTGTAGCTGAAATGATAGCGATGAAAGACAGACAAAGCTTTGGTGGAACCAAATAGGAAACTACAAGCTTACTCCACCCGAGTGACTTCATAGTTTAGAATGCAACTTACTTTGTGGTTTATCTAGACTTAGATCCGTAGATGGCCACATAGTAGACAAAATCTGGGTTTTTAGGATTTTAACTCTCTTGGAATTTTGAACATCTGATTCATTCATTTTTGACTCAAAGTTTGAATTGTTTGTTTATGACTTTTAACGTTTGCTTTGTCAAGAGGACCCCCTGTACTTTGCCCCATGCTACTAGTAAGAAGCATGGGTTTATCACCGTGGGCAAGGTATAGGTGAGTAAGGGCATTTCCATCCTTTCCCAACCCTACGTCACTAGTAAGAGACGCAAGCTCATCACCGAAGGTTGGTGGGGCAAGGAAATGTGTAAAATTAAAATTTTCTGTTTAATCACTTGTTGACTTGTTTTTTTGAGTAAAATGTCAGTATGTGCTTATTTCCAAAGAGATGTACATATGGGATAGATGTGACACCATGAAGCTTCTAGAACAGACCATAGGCAAGACACCTATCCTAAGAAGAAATCAAAGTGAGAATAAACTTGCAGATCTTGGTATGGTTACCGTTAAGACTTCGTCATGTCTGACTTTATTTGATAAAAGATTCCGAGATGATTTGATGATATCACGAAAATTTATGTAGATGTGTATCTTCCAAGAGTCTTTATGCCAACAACATTCTTCTCACAATTTATGAGAATGGACAAAATGATCTTAATCGATGTTAGATACGCATTGGGAGTAGTCAAGGTTCCTACCTTCTAGTGTACAAAAGAGGAGTTTTATTACCTCCTCCTTTACCATGAGAGCTACTTTGGGTTTCATGGGTCTTGATTTTTGTTTAACTGGCTTTGCATCTGATTTAGTGACGAGGTTGTGCACCACAATGTGGGGTGCGACTCCTATCATCTCCTTATAATTAAATGCAAACACCTTCTGATGTTCTTTGAGGATCCGCGTATGTATTTCTACTTCTTCTGGGGTTAACGAGGAACCTAGTTTCAATATTCTTGGTTCATCTTCTGTCCCGATGTTGACATCGATTGTTTCTTCGATCAAAGAGGCGTTACCCTCTTCAAACTCAGGTGGTGCCAGAGGTAAATCCAAATCATCCCCATTTTCTACTGCGTATATGCTAGGTTCCATTTGTGAGGGATGATCCATCACGGGATTTCCGAAGTAGGAAGACGAATGTGGAATTAAGGATAAATCTAGCATATGATAGGAGAGATGTAGTGCTGCATAGGCGTTTAAGTAATCCAAAGTAGCCGCATCACTATCAATATGGTCTAGGATGGTAGATTCACTTCCGCTTGAAAGGGGATTTGTCATTGTTTTTATCAATGGTTCATCACGAATGGACACCGTGAACTGGGTATCTTCTAACTCATTGCTTGGAGTAAAACGTGATGCTGAAGTTGCTATTGAATCGGCGAGAAGATTTTTCTCTCACGGGATTGCTTCAATGGATATGAAGTTAAATGCCTTGCTTAAATCTAATACGGCTTCTTTGTAAAGCTGCAAGTGTTCAGCTTTGGTTTCGTATACTTTGAAACCTGGTTTATCACTAATTGCGAGTCTCCTAAGACTCTGATGTTATCAATACCAATTCTCTTGGCTAAGGTGAGGCCAAGGAGGAGGGCTTCGTACTCAGCGCCGTTGTTTGTGCATTCAAAATTTAACTTAAAGGCAAATGGGAGGACTTTCTCTTCGGGCGAAGTAAGAATTATACCTACCCCCGCTCCATAACGGCATTTAGCTCCATCAAAATGGAGAGTCCAATACTTAGCCGGGAGTATAGATGTTGGGGCATCTGCTGCATTTGCGCACTCTACTTCTACCATGCAGAGGTCCTCTGCTGGAAGGGAACCAACACCTAGGGAATATCCTATGCCTACTGAATCAAATGGTAAGAACATTGGTGAATCTTGTTCTATTAACTCAATGATTTTTGCAATAGTTCCTAATGATACCGTTTCTTTAGCTTTATCTTTGGGGGTTGGGGTTGTTTTGGTTATGCTGATAGTTTCAAGATCCGTCGTAGGTACCAACTTCTCCTCTGGTTTTGGGTCAATGGGTTTATTAAGTTGGTTTGTTGGAAGTTCAAATTCTGAGTGCACACCTGGTCTTTTCTTTAAATCAGCTAGGTGTAAATCGAAAGGTTTTGGATCACCTTTGGCTACAAATACCTTTCCTAGATGCAAGAATCTTACTTCTTGAAATAAAGTAAAAGGGATTGCCTTCATTCGGTGTATCCATGGTCGGCCGAGGATCATATTATAATTAGTTTCCCGATCTATAATATAAAACTCAGTTAGGATTGTTTTGGGTCCTAAGGTGACCGGCAGTATTATGGTTCCTATCGAAGTGGCTTTAAGGCTATCATAGCCTCTCAATGTATTTTGAGTGGTGGAACAGTTTGTTTCCCCATATCCTAGTTTTTGGAGGAAAGAGAAGGGAACTATGTTAACTGTGGCCCCATCATCAACCATTGCCTGTTTTACGTAGTTATTATAAACCCATACTTGTAAGTGTAAGGCTAGATCACCTCGGCGTGCAATCTCAGCGTCTGTAGGCATTTTACTTATTTTGAATATAAATTCAACATCCTTGTCTGGCTGCCCCGAGGGTGGATATCAAAATCTACGTGATTTACTTGTGTTTCAGGAGGTGGAGTGATGTTAATTAGATGACCTAGACCTAATGCTTCTAAAAGAGCAGCTCTGTGAGGAGGAGAGTTCTTTAGTAAATCCAAAAATGAAATGTGTGAGAAGGTCTTTGTTAGGTCACTAATTAAATCATAGGCACCTACGGGTTTTTCTACTATTTGTTGACTCTTATCTATTTCTGGTAGATGACTTGGGCTTGGTTGAGAGAAATATTCTCATGTTCTTGTTATAGCTTCGATAGGTAGTTCAACGTCTAATTCTACCAAACTGACTATCTTGGGTCTCAGTTGACTTCCTAACTGTGGCGCAACTGATGGATTTAGTGAAGTCGAGGCTTCATGATCATTGTTTCCCGGCATTGCACCCTTGTTTGTCCCAATTGGATTTAGTCTATTATTATCATGATTTGGGAGTGGATCATTAAAGATCTTGAGAGGAGCATTCTGAGGGGAAACTGCCCCTGCGAGCGTATTTGGTGGTGATGACACAGGATCTGCCAAAAACAAATCTGTGAAGAACTGTCTTTGTTCTTCTGGTAAACGTTGCATGAATTTATTGTAGTCACGGCATGTTCTAGTATCATGACCCCAAATTTTGTGGAAACCACAATAAGAATTGGGATTGTAATTCCTGTTTTGTTGGTTTGGTGTATATTGTGGCCTAAAATTCTGATCAAACTGTTGCCTATTAGGATTAAAATTTTGCATTTGTTGTTTCTGGCTTTGGTTTTGATAACCAAATGAGTTTTGGCTTGGCCCTTGTATAGGATTTCACCATTGTTGTTGTTGTTGTGGATGGTTAAAATCCACTGTATTGATTGTCGGGGTAAAGTTGTTGTTTCGTTGGTTGTTTGTTTGTGATGGAGTATTGACAACATTTACCTTCTTGGGCTGGTCGGTTACTCCATCCGTTGTTACACCCTAATTTTTGTTAAGGATTTTGGGTCCTTGGTTGACATTTGTGGTAGCGGGATAATTTGTAGTGTTCTGATTGGAGGTGATTAACCTCCCGTTTGCTCCATATGTCTTACGACCACTATCTATCGCTGCTTGGTCTATTCGAAGAGTGCTCTCAAGTACTTCATCGTAAGTTCTTAATGGGAACTTCTGGACTTCTTCCTTCACCTCTCTGCTGAGAGAATGAAGGAATAAATCGCATAGTTCCATCTGATCCATGTTTGGAGCACTTGCTGAAGAATAAAGAACTGTATGCCACCTCTGGATGAAATGGGCGACAGATTTGTTGTGTTCTTGTTTGAATGTGCAAGAATTCCCTGATTCCTATTCTCAACAGTTTGTTCATGTCGAACGCCTTAATGAACTCTGATACGAGCTATTTAAATGAATGGATGGAGGCTTCAGGTATTCTATAATACCAATCAAGAGTGATGCCTTCCAAGTTTTGGGAATATTTTAGCAACAACCCCATCCCAAGGAGTAATTCTCGTATGGTCATGCGCGTAAGCCTTGATATGCGTGCGTTTGGGTCTCCCTCACCTTTATACTTGGGTAAATCGGAAGGGTCTTGGAAGCATGACGATTTGTATGGTGAAGTCTAAGGGCTCCTTCAGATATTCTGAATAAGTCCCTATCGCATAGGTTTCGACCATTGATGGTGGTTGCTTTGAGGGAGTGGCGATGGGATGGGTTGTTGATACGGTGCAACGTATGTGTTGGGCAGGGGGCATAGGAAGTCCCCGTGTTTGAACAAACATGCCGGAGAGGAGAACATATCTCCTTGTGGTGATTTGGAGTACATGTTTAAGTATGATGGGGTATTGTCTACTAATGGATTGTTTGATACTATACCGGGAGGAATGGTGTTAGAGATGATGGGCCTTGTTGGCGTTTGTTGTGGATGCTGAGGAGGCATGCCTAACGTGCCTACTCCCGTGAGGAGATCTACTTGGCCAGGGTGGTATGGAGGATTGGAACTTCCTGCTTGCATGAACTGAGAATTTTGACTTGCTTGAGCAAGTTCTAACCCTCTCACTTTTTCTACTAACGTTGAAATGACTTCATTTGGTGAAGTCACGGTGCTTTGCCTTAGCGGCGTTTGTTGTATACCCTGGTGTTGTATAGGCATGTGATATCCTGCTATGAACTAATCGCTATCTTGCCAAGTTTCTCTAAGAGTATTTCCTATATGCAGTGGCATAGAGGTGTTTTCTTGAAAAGAGACCTCGGGTTGTATTTGTAAACCTCCTATAGGTGGGTACATACCCCGAGAATGTTGTTCACTCCTAGGATAACGTATTGACTATTCATCATCTAAGACCAGGTATGGGTCAGATTGTCTACTAATTTTTGGTCGAATTGGTATCTGAGGAGATGAACCAGATTCTCCGGTAAACGTCATATTGTTCGAATCCGAAGGCTCTGTTTGTTGCGTTCGAGGGGGTTGATCTAACTCCCCCATTTGAAAAGACGAGTTATATCTGTTTCTTGGGGTTTGTGTTGACAACTAATTAGTTGAATAGTTGTCACCCCATACTGAGAGTGAGGGTGATGATTGTCTGTTCTGTTGGGCGTAGTATGCCTCAAGACCCAAGAGGGGTCTGACCATATGCATCGAATCCCGACATATTCGGGGTATATGAATACCCACAGAATAATGGGAAGGAGCGAAGGTGATTTGTGAAAGAACACGTGATACTATGACTCCGAACGAGAAAGTAGGAAGTTTACGTCAGCTTCACTAATTTTGTTTGATTGACATTGGGTTCACCAATTTTGTACGCCGGAAAAGCAACAAGCAAGTGTGGGAATCTTCAGGTAACTCTTCCGCGTGCACCCGACCTCCCGAGGTCGTCCGAGACAAATTTGGGGTGGAATATGCGTGGGATGCGAGACAAAATAGTTAGGAAATCTAATGTCTTTGACACACTAATGGAATTTACGAATCTAAGGCAAAGAAGGCCCTTCTAACTTGGACTGGTGTGATAGATCGATCGGCAAGGATGACTGCTCGAAGGCTCCAATCAATATCGAGCTCTGGCGTGATTCGATCTATGGGTTGTGGAATACATGGAAAATGACCTGGGATAGTTTCGTGTACGTCTCCAGATAAGGTCATATGGTGGATGGTGAAAACAATTGACTCTACGGACGATTCTCTGGCCTAGTCCAGAATTCTCTAGCTTCGTTAGCCGCTATATCTAGTAAGGACAATTGTTCGATGATGATGGGTGGAAGTGGAGTGGATTGGAATACTAGTGTGCGTAGGCCAGTGTTTATATCTGATTGACTTATGGATTCGTTAGGCTATGGACTTGTGGGTCACAACCGTAGACTCTTGGTTGTTGCGGTCCTGTTATGGTCATATACAAAATCAAGTCCTAATCCCTAGTATCCAGTAATCATACGCTTTCTCAGCTTCTATGTTTAGACCAATAACTGTGTGATCTTCTCAGAATATCTCACAGGCATTCGTGCAACCTGGATCCTTAAACTAGTATCTATGTCTGTGAGAGTGTCTCCTGCACCGGTGTGGGATCAAAGGATCACAACCAAAGGTTTGTTCTCTTTCGAACCCTTCTACAGTCATGTGAATGTTTGCCTAGGGTAATCTGTAGTTTGGTTGGTTTGACCAAAACGTGTGTGCTTGGTCGTCTTCTATATTTAACCCTCTCAACTGAGAACTGATCAGTTGTAAATCTATTGTTGTTTGGAATACTTGTATTCTGAGATTTTGGTCTATGTCAACTATTGCTGTGATGAGGTTTGGTTGAGGCACGATTGGCTCAAATATGTATTCCCTGGGCTCCCGAGGTCCCGTGATTGTCATACAAAATAAAATGTAAATCTAACTATAACAAAGCAAATTCTAACTACGTGGAATAAATCTAAAACATATATAACCTCTATTTTTCTGAGAAACCTTTTAAGAATTTTAAGGAAAGCAAGCTATTTAAACATATCTAGAAATAACAACTAAATAACAATTTAAAACAAACAAGATAACCGAGTGTAGTTATTTTCCTGTGCGATTTGTAGGTTTATTCTAAACAAATGAAATAGCTCATCTATCTGCAAGATTCTCGATCCTACCTCAGAAGTGAGGAGTGAATCATAGTTTCTCAGAAACTATCAATCCTCACAGCTTCCCTGGCAATATCGAGAATAGAATTTACTGAAATGAAGCAATTTAACTATTTTATTTGATATGATTCTAACTAGAACTTTGAAAGTTAAAACCTGGATTCCGTATAACAGTGGCGAATCCGATGATGTGTGTGATTTTGTCCCCTCATTATGATCTCCTTGTTCTTTCGTGTTCACGTGGATCCAGAAAAGCATGTAATGCTAGCCTCGACAGAAATAGATATTGGGACAAGGACAGCTCAGAATGCAGACTGAAAATGCAAGTAGGAGAGGGATAGCGCAAGAGTACAGAGCTTGGCTTATGTGATTCCTAGCGGGATTTTACTGTAAGTCATGCAACATAAAGCGACCAGAACCTGAAACTATCCTGTTTGAAGAGAAAACCTACAAATTTAATTGCTTCCTAAGCTATTCTACTCCAATGGATTGGATAAAACAATAACACCGTTTGCACAAGCTGGATATGTGGCTTACCAACAGTTGAACAATGCTAACTAAGCATGCAAATGAACTGAAACTATGGCTTCTAAACAAGATAACAGACTGAACTACTGAAATTAGGAGATGAGAGCAAAATATCAGACCCTTTGCTTGAGCATAAGCCACTTATTTATAACTCTCCATTCACCCAAAGATCAAAACCAAACAGAACTCTAAAAACCATAAACAATGGCCAAACACTATTCCAGGGGACCAAAAACATAAATGCATGCCCAAGTCGGCAAGGAAAGCTGGTGAAACGTTGATCTTTTACGTGAGTCACATCAAAGTGCTTTCTAGAAAACACGTGCAGGACCGCCGCCCAGGCAGGGCGGCGGTTTCGTAACTGAAGGGCAAAAGGCCAAGAAAAGAGGAAAAAAGGGGAAAACAAAGGACGCGGGGGCTAAGCGGGGCATGTGGGATGTTAACGCATACTCCGAGGGATTTTCCGGATCCCGAACACCTTGCGAGGAGACCTGTATCATCATTGGGGCACTTGTTACACTGTTCCGGCAGTACAGTACCTTACAATTTTGGGTATGTATAGACACGTAACAAGGGGAAGATAAATGATGCGTGGTTGACATGCGTCAAGAAGATGTGGCTCAAACCATCACCGTGCCTTTCCTATTTGATGTGAAATCCCCTATCAACTGATCCCATTAACTATCAATGCCTAGATCTTTATGTTAATCCATCTTGTAGGGTGGTACAAATATGGTTAACAATTTGACAACTTGTGGGGTGATCTTCCTGTTAGATTTGAAAGATCAGTGATTTTGCATCTATTGGGAATGGAGTCATTCTAATTTCGATACTAGTATGATGTTTAAAACCTCGTAAACCTCTAAAACAATGCTGGGACATTATTTCATCACCAAACCTTGCCTGAAACTAGAAACTGCAATAGCAACAAAGCACAACTATGTATGAATAAAAAAATCCTACATATACCAAATGGAACATGCAGAGAGTGCACACGAACTTATCTAAAAGAAAACCTAACTACAATAGAACAATGTGCTACAAGCACTTGGAGGAATTAAGAACCTAAACTAGTATGTATAGAAATGAGAT
The DNA here is from genome assembly GCA_018340775.1 of Taxus wallichiana var. yunnanensis. Taxonomy (NCBI): domain Eukaryota; kingdom Viridiplantae; phylum Streptophyta; class Pinopsida; order Cupressales; family Taxaceae; genus Taxus; species Taxus wallichiana. The sequence goes on from CM031235.1 coordinate 422,406,928, forward strand.
TCATCCTTAACAACAATGCTTTAAGTAGATCCCATTGACTGGAATCTATAATTCTTCTCCATCCAACTTTGAAAATTGGAAATCATTGTTTTCTTTGCACCCTGAGATCAAGTAAGGGCCACTCCATATTACATAAAACTTGGAGTGCCTTCCTAGTTTGGCTCTATCTACATCCCATTTCAAAACTAAGTCTCCTTCCTGGAAAGTTCTATTTTTGGCTTTTCTATCAAATCTCATCTTGATTTGAGCTTGGTCCTTCTCTATTGTTTTCATGTCTTGGTTCCTTAGCTCTTCTAACTCCATGAGTTCTACATACTTGACTTCCATAGCTGGAACTTCAAACAACTCTAGCTACTTGATAAGTTCTAAGGCTGGTAATTCAAGGAATATTGGCAGCCTTGCTTCCCTTCCATAAACCAATTTTAAAGGGGAATAACCAATTGAATTCTTGGGAGTGATTCTATTAGCCCACAAGGATGATTTCAATTTGGTATGCCAAGTCCTCTGATTCTCATCTAGGGTTCTTCTTATGATCCTGAGAAGATTTTTGTTAGTGGAATCTGCTTGACCATTACCCTGGGGGTAGTAATTAGAAGAAGTTCTCAAATAGATGTCATTTCTAACATCCCAATTAGATATCTTTTCTCCAATGAAAGATAAGGAATTATATGATATTATAGTGAAAGGAACACCAAACATTATTGCAATACCTTTGTATAAATCCATAATGCTAGCTTCATTTTCTTCATTAAGTGTAACTGCTTCTGTCAACTTAGTGAAGTAGTATGTGGCTGTAAGAATCCATTTGTGACCTAGGATAGAACTTGGATTGATCACCCCAATAAAATCCATCCCCCATTGCACAAAATGTTGTTTAACTGAGATAGGATAGAGTGGGAGGCTGCTAGCTTCTCTTTACCTATGAATAAGGCACACTTCTTGAATTTCTTGATCCATGAGTAGAAATCATTGAAAATATTAGGCTAGTAATAACCAGCCCTCATGATTCTAATAGCTGTTACTTTTGGGAAAAAATGACCACCTGCCTCTCCATCATGAAACTTGTGCAATACCCTCTCTATCTGATCTATCTTGATGCACCTTAGGAGGACACCATTCACATCCCTTTTGAACAAAATATTATCTACAAGCACATATGGGATGCAATGAAGTCTAAAATACCTCCTTTTGGACTTACTTAATCCCTGAGGACTTTGACCCGTTTGAAGAAAATATACAATATCTTGAGTCCAACAAGGAATGGGTATACCACTTGTAATCTGTTCTTGATTATCTTGCAACACCATAACAACTTCTACCTCCTCTCTTGATTTAGCATGTTGGTTAGAGTGCGCTGCTCACACAACCCTTTCCCTAGCTAATTTGGTCACATTTATATCAATATCATACTCCATGACCTTGGTTATCCAACCATCTCTCTTTTCATTAAGGTCCTTGTTCAAAAGAAAATCTTTTACACCAACATGTGAAACTAATAGATGAATTATGTTATTTGACACTAGATTCCTAAATTTATTTAAACTTCTAATCATAGCAAGGACATGCTTCTCAATGAATGAATATATCACCTCATAATCCTAAAGACCTTGACTAAAGAATGCAATAGGCTTCTCTATTCCTTCTTGATTTAGTTGTACTAGCATGACAGGTATTGCATCGGTGCCTCCAAAAGCATATAAGATGAAGTCCTTCGAGAAATATGGATTTATGAGGTCTAGAGCCGTTGTAATGGCCTGCTTTATAGCTTAAAAGATTTCTTTTCCTTCAGCAGTCCATTTGAAAACCATGTTCTTTTTCAACATCAATGTGAGTGGCTTGAAAAGATGAGAAAAGTTAGGAATAAACCTCCTAAAAATTTAATTTTCCCTAAAAAACTTTGGATAACTTTAACTCATTTTGGATCCATTTCCAACCCCTTCATAGACATAGTTTGGCCTAATAGCTTACCTTCATGAGCTAAGAATATGCACTTTTTTAGATTCAAAGACACTCCAAATCTTTGGAATACTTGTCTGAGGTGAAAGAGGTGACTTGTTGCATTCTTGGAGAATATAGTAATGTCATATAGATAAACAAGAACTATCTTATTGATCAGTCCTTTGAATGCCATATCCATTTCCCTTTGGAAAGTGGCTCCGGTATTTGATAGTCCAAATGAAATATTCCTATAAGCATATGTGTCCCACTTCATAGTGAAGGTTGTCTTGAATTGGTCTTCCTCTTTCACCATGATTTGATTGTAGCCTCGAGTAGCCATCTAAAAGTGAAAACCTTTCTGATCCAACTACTACTTGTAAGATTTGCTCCATGGAAGGAAGTGGATAGTGGTATTTGATAGAGGCCCTATTTAAGTCTTAGAAATCCACACATAATCTGATTTCCCTTTTTTATTCCTAACCAGCGCTAGATTTTCTACCGATGAAGACTACTTTATAGAAAAAATGATGCTTTCCTCTATGAGCTTTTCCAGTTCCTTCTTCATGAGAGGCTCAATGTGAGGGTTTAATAGTTTTTTATTTTGTCTGATGGGATTTGATTATAGATATAGCTCAATGGTGTGTTGTGCCAATTTTGTATTAAAACCTCTTGAATATTTGTATCTCCAAGAAAATACATCCGGGAACTCTTGAAAAAGCTGTATGAATTCATTTTTTCTTGATTCGTGTTCACCATGCCAACTTGGAGCATTTTACCCTCTTTAACTGAAATGGATTCTAAATCTTCCCTTTTTACTTGAATGTTGATCTTCTCTCTCTAAAATTGATCATTGGGATTGAATATTGACTCTAGAGTCACTAAACCTTTGGAAATTTGTTTGTATACAACTGTACCACATGATCCCCATATTGCTGATCCAATTTCTCTTGATTTTTAATGGAGAACTTAGCCTCCTCATGCAAAAATTAATGACATGTTGATAATTATCAAATAATGCTAGCTTGGGTTATTGCCTGGTAAATTTTGCCTCATAATTACATGAATATGTGGCTACACTTTATCTCTTTTAATATTGTCCACCACATCAAATGTTTCTCCAATTTCCACAAGCCTGTCCATGGCCTCATTCTTTTTCCTCAGTATGTCTTAAATATTGAACACTTCAAAATCATCAATTCGATCCCATACCTGATGCTTGTAAGATTTGAGTAGATCATTTTAAGTAGCATGTTTTCCCCTAACCTGGTTGACAATTACCTCACTATCCCCAAACACTTGCAAGTATCGTATACCCCTCTTTATTGCCCAATTCAATCCATGCATCAAAGCTTCATACTTAGCTATATTATTTGAACAAGTAAACTAAAAATGGTAAGCTGAGTAGGACTTTATACCTTATGGTGACAAAATAATTTCTCCTCCTCTAGTGCCTTGCCCACTCCTTGAGCCATCAAAGAATAGTTGTCATACTTCATTATCACCCTTATCATCCAGTTTGGTGAGGCTAGGAAGAGGTTTGTTTTCCTCATGTAAACAATAAAATCCCAATTTAGCCTCCTCTATTTCCTTGTATGGATCATATCCATGTATTTTGTTTTCCCATTCATCAAGAGTCAAATCTGGGATGCCCCCAACTTTGGTATTTATTTCCTGAGTGTTTGGTAAATCCTCTTGATCAAAGGCTGAGAAATTTGCATTGATTGGGCATGATACATAAGGCTCAATATGGAAATTTACAATAGGTTTATACCAGATTGTATCCTTAGCTCCATACCTTTTTAAAGGTGAAGTCTCTTGACAAGCACAATGCAAAGAGTGGTGGAAAGTCAATCACTAATATATCCTACTTGAACTGTGACATTAGGACATGCATGTAATGTGAGGTTTAAACCTTTTATGATCCCAACAGTTCCCACTATTGTCCCATCTAACTATACCACTCCTTTGGTGTATTTCAAGCCCAACTAATCTGTAATTTTTTCCGGCATTACCAAACTGCTAGCCCCTAAGTCAATCATGCAATTATGTACAAGGTTGTTCCCAATAATAAAAGATATATATAATGGATGAGGCTTCATGTTTTTACCTTTCTAACCTCAATGAACTCCTTCTTTTGGAGCTGCATTAGTGAGCACCTTCTTTTAATTTTTGGAAAAATCATTTGATGCTAGCCAATTTACCATGGCTGCTTATAACAAATCCCGTTGGCCTGGAATTTTCAATGATTCCCACATAGAAATGATTACATTTGTATTCTTCATTTTTTCATTAATGTTAAAAGGAGAAGGATTTTCCTTCTGTTGCCCCTTACTTGGCATGATTTTCTCCTTCACATGGTCTACTACAACCGGTACCTGAGTTGGCTTAGAAGGTAGTTTGGGCTGATCTTAAACATTTGGGGATGCACTTGGATTGCTAATACCCCGAAGTGTGATAGAATGATGAGAAGTACTTAAATTAGATGAATTCCCCTCCTCTATATTCCTCATCTTAGACTTCATGTTGGTTGTCGTACTTTGAGAAGGGCACTGATTTATTCCATAGAAATCCTCATCACACAAATTAACAAGTGTTGTCTCATTTAGAGATTATTCTTTATTAGCTACCTATTGCTAACTTTATTCTTGGTTTATTTCTTGAGGAACACCCACTGTAGTCACCATCAATGCTTTATTTAAAGCACCATTGAAGCATGTTTCCTTATTGTGTGGTTGGCTGCATGGGAAACACCATTCATATTCTTGTGCTATGTTGTTTTGAGTTGGAACTAAGGCCCTAGATGTTCAAACTGCATTAGGGTTATATTCTTGGAATGACTTAACAACTTGGTATTGTCCTTAGTTCTGGTTAGTAGCTTGAACATGTGGCTGTTTGGTTGATATGGAGGTTTATTGGGTTGGAAATGAGGCTGATAAGGTCTAGAATTTTGAGCTTATTTCCTCTTAAGAGTTACTAACTCATTTCCTAAGTTTTGTAATTATTTCATAACCTCCTGAGTTCATTTGAAGGGCTAGAAGAAGAAGTGGAAGCTTCATTTGAAATTTGATTTCTTGGAGCAAGGATGGGGGCTATTATAGGTGTTTGATTAGGATTAGGATTCCCCATATCTGGATAGAGAGGCATAGGTGGCCTAGGTGTAATTTTACCAACTTGAATTAGGAAATTCTCATCTCTAATGGCTATGACATAGGCATCTGGTAGGGTTATTCCTCCCATAGATTGTATCATAATAGATATATCATAATTTAGAGATTTAAGAAAATAGAGAAATGCACCTTCATCTGTTGGTCTGACCACAATTGGGATCCTCTCCCATGTTCTTTGGAATTTGGAATTGAAGTTTTTCATTTTCTCAGCTGGTGCCCTTTTGATTGTAGTCATCTACTCTAAAAGGGATAAGTTGTCATCCCTTTCCCCAAACTAGCCATAGAGATATGTGCATGATTGATCCCAATTTTGAATTGATCTTGCTCCTAAGATTTTGAACCACTACGATACTTTTCCTTTGAAAGAGGAAGCCAACAACTTGATTGCAACATCCTTCTTAGCAATCTCATGTATGGCACAAACATTTGTAATGTCTTGAATGTGGTGAATGGGAGTTGTGTGATTTTATCCAATGAAGTATGGGATGTTATTTAATATTTCTATCGAGATAATGTTTTGTGCATTAAGGGAAAGTGGAATACTTCACGTGAAATTTACATAGGGGTTTGGAGGTGGCTGATTTGGTGGTTGTTGATGAGCCATCATGAGTGGCCTGAGAATCCTAGTCAATTGAAGAAAGGGTCTACTAGGTGGATGTGTTGATAATGTTCTCGTTTGGTGGAGATGGAAACCTTTGTACTCTTCTTTCCCTCCTTCCTCTTCCCCGGAGATAACTACAAGTATTCAAAGATAATTTTTTCTTTCTCTAGATTGGGTTTACACTCTTCTCATGAACTTGATAAACTTGGGCTGCTAAAACCACTAGATTTGAATGATGATGTCACTAGGTGTATTTCTGTAAAACCTCTAAAGGATGGAAATTCATCAAGACACACACCCAATCTTAGTAAAAATGAAAATATTAACTTCAGTCCTACCAGCGTGCCAAAACTGTTATGTCAAAAAGTAGCACCCTAGGATTTACACATTACAAAACCCTACTTTTGACTAACATGGGATTGTCTCAAGGTGTGGGACCCTTACAATTGAGACAAACCTCTAGAGAAGGATGGTTCCTCTAACTATTTTAATGCTAAAACTAATCCTAGAAAGGTAAATGTAACTATTATAATACTAAACTATAATTTCCAAGGGACCAAGGAAGGAAGAGGTGCATAAGATATCAATCCTAAACTAAGGAAGGCGATAACACCAAGAAAAGGGGGTGGAGATATTCTTAGTGAATGAAAATGGAAGGAAAAGAGATAGAAGAGCAAAGACAAAGTGCCACAATCCAAAGAACACATTCAAACCTCCAATTTAATGGATCACAATGAATTTAGATCCTACAAAAAATATAGCATGCATAATATACCCGAAAATGTAATGAAAGGAAAAGAATGTAATATAACTCAATATAGTGTAATAAAAGCCACAAAACACCAATTTGATTGCTTAAAATGATCCAAAGTCCATTATAATATAAGCACAAGGCAATAATCCTTCACAAAATGCATCGGGAGGACGTGGTTGAAACATGTTAAGAAAGGGATTGGCGTGCATCGGGGAGGATGCCATTGGAATGCATCAAGAAAGGTTTTGGCACATGTTAGGGAGGACGTGGTGGATGCACATCAAGAAAGGCATTGACGCACATCAAGAAAGGAGTTGATGCACATCGGGGAGGATTTGGTTGATGCATGTCAAGAAATGCATTAATGTGCATTTGGGAGGACATGGTTGATGCACATAAAGAAAGTGGTTGCAAAGCGTGACAAGGGAAGAAAACTGATGTGTGGTTGATGCACGTCAAGAAGATGTGGCTCCAAAATGATCCCATTAACTATCAATAATCAGATCTTCAGGTCAATCCATCTTACAGGGGTGAAAATATGGATAAAAAATTCCTCGTAGGAAAACAACACAGAGCTTCATTCCGAAGAGTAATTTTTGAGCTCTAGGTAAGCTTAATTTGGTTCATACCCATGTTTGTGGTCCGATCCGACATATTCATTTTAGATTTCAGTATTTCTTGCTTTGTGTTGATCATTGTTTAAGAAAAATGTGGATTTTTTTCTTCCTAATGAAATTGAAGCTTTTGATAACTTCAAGAGTTTCTAAGTGGTTGTTGACAATGAAACTAGTTACAAAATAAGATCTCTCCACTCATATCGAGGGGGCAATTCACTAGTAATGAGTTCAAATCCTATCTAGAAGCTCATGGGAGTCATTGAAAAATCCTTCTTCACATACACCATATAAATATGGTGTTCTTGAGAGAAGGAACCATACTATCATGGAGATGGTGTGATATATGATCAATGATTCATAATTACCGAAGACATTTTGGGCTTAAGTAGTGAAGTATGATCGATGATTCAGATTTGGAAAAGACATTTTGGGCCAAAGTAGTGAAGACAATAATATATTTTCGACAGAGTTCCCATAGTTTTTCATGATGGAGTACACGAAGCATGGTCAAATTATAATCCATCCATTTAACACCTCAAAGTATTAAGGTGAAAATCTAACATCCACATACATAAGAAGAAAAGAAAGAAGTTAGATATGAAAATAAAGAAATTCATCTTCATTGCTACGATGAAGAGGATTTTGGTTACAAATTAATGAATCGATGACCAATAAATTCTACACTAGTGAAGATGTTGAGTTCTTTGAGAAGAAGGAATTTGAGACCCCTTCTATACACTCACCTGATGTAGATAGTACACCTATTATGAACATATAATTAGATGGCCCCACCGATGATGAAAGTGATAATGGGGATGCCAAAACGTGACCACAACCCATGGGAAAAGTACAACATATGCCAAATTGGTATACAAATTTGATACGAGATGTAAATTTGGATCTTCCTCTGGATACATCCACCACTGGACCACAGACTCATAATAAATCTCAATAAGAGGTAAATTTTTCTTTGATGAGTATATTTTTGAATTTTTTTGAGCCATGTCTTTGTCAATGAAGCCCTACAATCAAAATATTTGAAATATTTTATGGGTGTTGAGTATCAATCATTGATGAAAAAAGCACCTAATAACTCTTCGATATTCCACCAGAAATAATCCCTTTTGTTGTAGATGGATAGTCAAAACATAGTAAAAATTATATGGGACTATTGACAAGTAAAAAGTGAGACTAGAAGCAAAGGGCTATGAAAAAAGGAAGACATATACTATGAGGAGACATTTTCTCCCATAACTAAGATCAAAATGATCATGATGATATTTTCTCTTGCTTCTCGGTATGGATGTAAATTCCATTAGATGAACATGAAAAGTTCCTTTCGAATGGATATCTACAATAAGAACTCTACATGACTCAACTCGATGGTTTTATCATATCTAGATCAAAAATTAAGGTATGTAGACTTAGAATATCTCTATATGACCTTAAACAAGCACCATGGGCTCGACATCAAGATTGATGAGATTTTTATTCAACATAGATTTTGATAAACCTATATGATCCCAATATCTAAATCAAGATACAAGGAGGAGATATTAGGATAGTTTTTGTATATGTTGATGATCTACTCATCCCCGATAACATAATGAAGATGATCGATGCTATGAAGAAAAATATTAATCAATTATTTGACATGAGATATCTTGGGCTCATGCGAGACTATCTTAGAATGGAAGTATGTCGGAAGGAGAATAATGTTTTTGTTTCTTAGTTGAAATATAGCAAGAAAATTCTCGATAAATTTAGGATGATGGGTTACACACTAATTGTTACACCTATGGAGATAAGACTTCGGTTATCTCATACATATCGATATCCTCTGGTAAATGTATTTCTCTATCGATTGTTGATTAGGAATGTCATTTACCTAACTTATACTAGACTAGATATCAGCTTTTTGGTTAGCTATATTTCCCAGTTAATGTAAGAACTAAAATTTTGTCATTGGAAAGCAATAAGGTAGAGCTTGAGATATCTCAAGATTAATGTGGATCTTGGTCTTAAGTATAAGAAGGATGATCATTTCTTCGTGATTAGATATTTAGATTCGATAATGTAGGTAACATTGATGATAGGAAATCCAATTCTATATTTGTATTATTTTTAGGATCTAGACCAATATCATGGGGAAGAAAGAAACAATTTTTTTATCACTCTTCTATAGAGGCCAAATATTGTGTTGCAAGTGGAGCTGTCAACGAAGCGATATGGCTATGTTGCATACTTGAGGGTATTAGAGTACCATAAGATAAATCCACTACCGTGTATGTTCATAATGAGGGTGTTCTCAAACTTGTTTATAATCTAGTGTTTTTGAGATAACCAAGCATATTGAGTTACATGTTCAATTCATACCCGAGCATGTCTTGAAACACGATATACATATTTTATTTTTCCAAATAGTTGAACAATGAGTAGATATTATCAAGAAGTCACTTGCACATGACAAATTCAAGTTTTT
>CM031235.1:424218986-424553820 GCA_018340775.1 Taxus wallichiana var. yunnanensis
ACCTACAAGATCAAATCCTTTCACCTATTGTTTTCTGGGACAATTAAGGGAAGCAAGACCTCCTTGGTTTCCTTCCACCATTACTTGTTCATCAAACAAGTTTGACTTCACAATTGAAAGTAAGAAACTCTCAATAATATCATCTTCACCTAAAACCTTTAAATTTGACTTAGTTTCTCCCACATGCTCCTATCTTTCTTCATTCAATGAATATTGTAGATGATCCAAGTCTTCCAATTCAAGGAGATAACTTGAAACTACATGTGTTCCAAGTGGGTATTTCTATAGGATCTTTTGCATCCAAATAATCCTCTGAATCTGACAGAAAATATTCTTCTTTGTTCTTTGAATGTGTAAATATTTTAACCTCCCTTATGGTGTTTCATGAATTAGCAACTGATTCCCCATGACCTTTCTCATCTTCAAACATAAAACTTGCAAGATCAAAGTCATCTAAGAAAATAGATTTTTCAAAAGATGAAGAAGGGCAAGAATCTAAAAATTCCTGCATGGTATAATATATACTTGAAACTTCTAAGTCCATCATGGAAATAATCCCACTATGATCAGTTTTTTTATTGGATGATGATGTTGGAATGTCTCTACAATGCTCCAAAAGTGATGTAATTTCTTGACATGCTTGACAGATAGGATCATTACACTCATAAGAATCAGCTTGTACACTGAGAGTCTTTCTTCTTCAGCTTGCACATTCTCTTCTCCAATAGACTCTAGTGTTTGGTGATTCAAACTCCTCTGATGGAATTGAGCCAATATGAATATTGTATTACGAAAAAGTAGACTATTGGTCCTCCTTGTTCAACTCTAGATTTGTTTCTGTTTCCATCATGCATTATTAATGCTTGTTTACATCTTCTCAAATAATTAAAATAATATTTAAATAATAATAATAAATATTATTATTAAAATATTTAAATAAAAATATTAAATTAAATTAAATATTAGTGATTCCCATGTTGACCGGTTTGCGATGATGGAAAAAAACCAAACAAAATGGCCTAACTTGGTGGTTGGCTCACCGAGCCAACTCACCGAGTTGGATCGAAGCTCTATTGTTCATCGCATCTACCATGTTAGTTTTTTCTCGGCTAATTCCATCTCGTCCACGGTGAACCCGGCTCCCATCCTTTGACAAAATTCACCTCCCATTTTGGCACCATCAACTTGTGACTGAGCCTAGATCCATCACATCGATCTAAACACTCTTTTCCTTACCGCATCCAAAATGATGAGCTCAAGCTCCTTCATTTCCATGTGACCGAGCTCACTCTCAACATAACTCCTCTTTTTGTGGTTCTCGTAAACATTTCGTGAGATCAGCTAGTGCCTCACCCATTTATGAGTTGCTTGAAGTTCCATGTGCTCGATCGATGCTCTAAAGACACAAGCTTTCCACAGATGCCGACGAGATCCTCCCTTTACATAGCCGGGCTCACTTGTGTCAAGATCCCAAGCCGAGACAAGATCCATTTTGTATTTAACTCCCATTGTCGATTCCACCCCTTCAAGATCATGGAGAGCTCAACTCTAAGATCATGTCTAAGCATCATAACCATCTCAAGCTCAATGCATGATCTTGAGATCCCGCATTAATTTAATTTCCATGTCAACCTAATCTAGAACTCACTGAGTTTTCTTTTCTACGACCACCTATTCAGACCTAACTTACTTGGCACAAATCCCACATTCAAACGTCTCCACCTAGCTTCACTCTGAATGGATATCTTGTTATGAAAGGATGATTTCTTACGTAGATCATTACGAGCCAAGCTCCTTCATTACCGTGACCATGTTCCCACTCTTCATCAAATTCTAACCATTTGTCAAGTCATCAAAGGCCGAGGAACTCGGCGTAACCAACGACAATCATTAGCGGGTAAACCGGTTCCTATGACTCACCACAAACTACTCGGTGAAGGACTCAGACTCTCCACGTCTCACCATCCGAACCTATTGCCTCCCTCACAATTCGGCACATAACTTGGTCCTTCTTGACCGACTCAACCACTTTAGGATTTGGAGACCAAACTTCTCACCTACGTAGAGCTCTCAACATTCAAAATCTCTTAAACACAAATGCCAAAACTCCAAAATTCTAAGTTTCGAGTTTTAGGATTCAAAGGTATCCAACTCGCTTAATGTATTTGACCCCAAAAACTCTCGAATTTCTAAAAAGGATAGCTCAAAGAAAATCTCTAAAAACATGACTCAATTCGGCCTACTTCCAGCATCTGTGAGCTCAATCCTTCCATCGAGCTTCATATTTTGACATGAGCTTCTTCTCATTTGCCGATATCCATTCACGAATTAGACTTTTATGGTTGAGTTAACCACCAAATATGATCCACCTCACATGTTCTATCCAACTTGGTTCCTTGCATGAGCTACCAAGATTTGATCTCAATCCCAACCCTAATATGTGATCAACTTGTGGCTGAGCTATGAGTCTTGGTGGTCCTTTTCAACGAGCTAGCCTATATATTCCATATGAATCTAAGCTATGACTTGTCAATTCCTTCATCATGATGCCTACTACGACGTTGAGATCAATCTTAGCTTCTCTACGAACTAGCTCAGGAAGTCCATACCGAGCTCTTTGAAATATGGCAATCCCGCTCATTCCTTGGCCTAGCTCGTTGAGCCGAGCCATATATTTCTAACCTGTGCATCAGGATTTCATCATTATGTATCGAGGGATCTGTAGATCTTGGTTTCATCCTAATCTCTACTCACAAGCTCACCGAAATTTTGAACTCAGACTTCATACGAAGCTCGAAGTGGATGCTTTAGTTAACTCGCATATGATCCCTTTGGTGTTGATTCATTGGTGTATGCAGTGAACATGCTCAAACTCACCCATGTTATCCTATCATCTCCATGCTCAATATGAGTTCATCTATCATTCACCAAGCTTCAAAAATGATGCCTTGGGGAGTATTTTACTATCACGAGCTTTACATGTCAAGATCTTCCACCTTTGATGTTCGTAGTGCATAGTTCGATTCATTCACATTGAGCTCATTTGGACTTACAACTACCGAGCTCACATTTGAGTATTCCACCGGGTTTTCCTATGTCAAGCCCCACACCTAGCATCAATGCTACGAGCTCTAATTTAGGTATTTTTCCTAACTCGAAGATTTCCTATACTGTGTCGAGCACGATCCCTTTTAAAAATAATTTATCATTTTTATTATTTAACCAAGAGGTGAGCCCATTAGGGCTGATTTTCCCATTCTGAGACCAACTCGAACCTTCAAGACACGGAAAGAAGGAACAATCCCAGAAGATCCCGAAACAACATACAAGGTTCTCAAGGCTTGTAACCTCATTGTCCATTTTTGCTTAAGGGAAAAAAAGTTGACAACACTTCCCAAGGTGGTGAAAATGATCACACACCTTGACATACTCATTGTATCCTTGTACAATGTTTCCCACCAAAGTCAAGTCATTATAATATTGTGTGCGGTAGCATTACTAGCATAATGGCGTTCTACTATCCCACCATGAGCTTCTTCCATAATATGCTTGTGCTCATGCTCTACAACATACCCACACAAAACTCCATCAAAAACCAATTTGTACAAGTCTCCACCAATCAAATGATGATGCACCTCATGTATTACAAGTTACTTCCTCTCCAAGGTAGTCATTCCTTCAGTGCTACCAAGTGTGTAAGAATATAACATTATCATCCAATTTTGTGGGTGTACAATTCAATTAAAAAAACTACACATCAGTCATAGTGTTCTCAATACTCTATGTATCCTTGCCATAATTCATCATTGATAAATGATCAGGCCCTTAATTAGTCTTTCCTGGTTTCACAACAACTATGAAATCAAACTCCTGAAATATAAGTATCCACTTATATATGTGCCCTTACAAAATAGGTTTGTTGACCAAATAATTAAGTACCATATGCTCTGTAAGAAAATGAATGCTGTTGCCAATAGGTACTACATGAATTTTTGCAATATGTAGATCATAGAAAAATCCTCATGCTCATTGGTTGTATAATCCTACTCCATGGGTATCAACTTCCTAGTTATAAAATAAATAGGATGATACACAATTCCTTCCCCAGGTTATGCCAACATTGTGCTAATTTCCATGTTAGAGGCATCAACATGAACATGAAAGGGCTTATCCCATGAAGGAAATGAAAAAAATGTGTAGTGAGCATCCTTTCCTTTAGTGTTTCAAATTCCTACTATTTTGCATTACCCCAATAGAATTTCCCTTTAGCTTTCAACAATTCTTCCAAGGGCATGGAAATCTTGGCATAACCTTTGATGAATTTCCTATATTATCTTGTATGTCCCAAGAATCCAAGTACCTCTTTTTTATTGGTAGGTTATCCTAAACCCAAGATTACAACTATCTTGGCTGGGTCTACCGATAATCCTTCCTTACAAATTATATTCCCAATTAAATTTCCAAAAGGTGTAGGAAATATGTACTTATTAATGTTGAGAGAGATGATTAATTTCCTGCACCTCTCAAACATAAGCCTTAGATTATGACAATGATCCTTGAATAAGCCATATATTGTCTAATCATCTAGATACACCTACAATAATTTATCAATAAATTCCTTAAATTCTGTATAACAATGCGCGATAATATTGAATGATGCATTCTTTAACCCAATGGGCATAATTGTGTATGTAAAAATCCCCATTTATAGGTGAAATTTGTCTTTTCCAGATCTTACTTCATGATGTGCACTTGATGATACCCTAAAATTCATTTGTCATAGAATATATCTTACACCCAACAACTCCCTCTAGAATATTTATATGAATGGGGTGGGAAAGGGATCTATAACACATGAATCATTAAGTTCTCGATAATGTAAAAATTTTATTATCCTTCCATCCTTCTTAATTCTTATAGCCATGGGGATAACCCATTCATATTATTTGATGGGATCAATCATACAAAACTTAAGAATCTTGTCAATTTCTTATTTTACCTTAACACGTAGATTAGGATTCATCCTATAGTTACGCTTCCTAACGAGGAACACACCTTCCTTCAGTGTGATCTTCATCTCACCTAAATAAGGATGAACACCTTTCAATTCATGGTAACCTTATGGGAAGAAGTCTTGGAAGTCATGCAAGAGTTCAATAATATTAGCCACTTCTTACTTTGACTAGTAATCACTAATAATGGCATCCTTAGGTTATGGCTATGTACCAATGTTAACCTTTTTTGTCTTACATGGGATCATGATACATGTGTGCCTTGTCATATGAAGTGTCAATCACCTTGCCTGTACCTTCAATTTTGTTAACATCCATGTTATCAACCTCATCATCATCTATCATATATACAGTTTTCCCTTTTCTTTTTCCTTCTAGGCGTGAACCATTTCTTCTTCATCTGTTTCCTCAAGATCAAGTTCCCAAATAACTATAGCATAAGTGTTTCCACCTTCGGGTTATCTCCCAAAGTAAGGTGCTTCATATTCTATATTGCTTCATGGACTAGAGGATTAATAGAAAAGGAATCACATGTTTGAATCATACCTACAATCATCTCTTACCGATTCATAGTATCTGTTTCAATTCAGCATGGACATACCATGCACGCACACAACCACGTAATGTGGGTAGAAATTATACATCAAGAGTGATGGCAGTAATGCCTCTTTTCCTTATGACCAAGATATCTCAAACTCCTGGACGTGATGAGAGGTAGGAGAATTCCCATGAAATTCACATATTTTTGGAGGTGTGTTTCTCTCAAGGTAAACCTCATGGAGAAAGTGATTCTCACTTCTCACCACTCAAAATGGCCATCTCTATGTGTTTCCCACCAATGCGTCACTATCCCGTGTAAAGTATAGACCAATATATTTATTTTATCCCACTCATTCTTCCACTTTGATTCTCCATGCTATGCATAAATGCATCAAGATTCCCTTCACCAGTGTACCTTGGTACCTGAGTAAATCCTAACCACCTTACCATGCATGGCCTAATAATTCTAGTGAATGTTCCTTTGACCTCGCGCATGCCATCTCATAATTTTCATGATCCCTCCTTGGATGGTTCAACATTGACATACTATGCATGCATGTAACCATGTAAGATGGAGTAGAACTTATGCACTGAGAGTGATGGAGATAATTCCTCTTTTCCATGTGACCAAGATATCTCACACTCCTAGAAGTGATGAGAGGTAAGAGACTTCCCATGAAATTCACATGTTTTTTGAGGTATCTGCTGCTCGAGTAAAACTTATAGAGAAAGTGATTCTCACTTCTCACCAATCCAAATGACCATCTCTATGTGTTTTCCACCAATGTGTCATTGTCCCATGAAAATTATGGACCAACATATTTCTTTTATCCCGCTCAATTTGTCATTGATTATCCATGGTATACATAAATGCATTAGGATTACCTTCACTAGTTTACCTTGGTACCTGATTAAATCCTAACCACCTCACCATGCATGGCCTAATCATTCTGGTGAATTTTCCTTTAACCTTGCACCCAACCATCTCATAATTTCCATGATCCCAATTATCACAAGTGACACTAGTAGTGTCACTCACATACTACGCATCTTCCCAATGAATCACACCCTCCTTAGATGGTTCTAAATTCTTTAGGTCACGTATTGACCATACATATATTCTGTTGAGATCCTCCTCACTCAATGGTTCAACATAGGGCCCAACATTATTTTCATACAAAGGTATAATAACGTTTTCCTCATTGTTCTCAAAATTATGAAAACATAAATATGCATTGTTCACATAGCACCAAGGTTTCCTAAGTAATGATGGAAATTTATTAGCTTCAGTAAGATCCAATACCTCAAAATCTCCAATAAAATTTCCCCCGAATACTAATAGATGCATCCTTCGTACCCTAATAGTATTAGCCCTTTTTTATTCAAAGCATATACAACACATTCAAAAATGGCTGAAATTGTTGTCTACCCATCGATTCCAAGAACCCGAGTTAGAATATTCACTTCCACGTTGGTATTGATAATAATGTTACACAATAACCACCCATTACTTATCGCATCAAGTGTAATCTCTTTATCAAATTCATGGTTATGAGGTGGTAGGTTTACATGAAGTATCTACCTCTCGCACTCAAACCGAGTTCACGGTACTTTTTCTCGCAACCATTCTCCTAACAAAGGAATGATGTTATCCTGGTGCAACTTCCAACACACCTCCTTTAATTCATTTACATCCATCTGTGGATCTCAACTGTCTTTTCTCACTATATCTCACAAACTTTATCTTTTAAGCATTGTATCTCACCTGTAATTCTCTAATGGCTCCCATTATCTTTTAGTATACTTCCTTCTAGTGCATAACATTTCGATACTTAGCATGTACTAATTCTTACCTTATAATGAGTGGCTTATCCTTTAGATGATCACATGTGCATGTAGCCTTAGCATGTGTAGCTACTATTACTATTATCGTAACTCAAGATTATGTGTCTTCTTAGGAATATATTGATCGAAACACTTTGAACTATACCTTTATCATTCTCGCATCCTTTTCATTCTTTTGATTCTTACAAATGTACTCGTATAGATCCGGATAATATTCTAACTTATACTTCTTCCCACACCATGAGAAAATATCATTACGAGGGCCCTCGTGCTAATAATGATTAGGAGATCCAAAAGTATAACAAGTTCCTCTAATAAATCCTCCTCTGCAACCTCCATAACCATGCCGTCTATATCCTCCACATAATGCTTTATCCTTGTTATCTCCATGGTTGTGACCTTTATGAGTATGGCCTTCTTATTCCTTTGATCCACTCACCACACTAGTCTAGCACACTCCTATCTCAATGGCTTCATGAATATTATCAATCAATTTTTAATCAGTGGTGTCATGAGTTTTAGACTTACAAAACTTACAATACACTTGATAACTTATTTGTAAGCGTGTGATGCAATAATAGGAAATCTCAAACATCATGATTCAGGTGACAAACTTCACAATCTAATAGTAACATGCACACTGACCTACATGGGAAATTATCTTTAGTGTGTCCCTCTACTTCACAATATGTACACCATATTCCACTTCACGTCTCATGCACTGAGTTGGCAGAAATCTTCTCTAAGCTTTGTTTCACTATAGTTGAAATTTTCTCCTCTAATAATGGTCTCACACTGGTATCAACACTTCCAATAGCCTTAGCATGTAAAGTGTCTTCCAAAGCCTCGTATATATCTACATATGTCTTATGAGAGAGTATTCTTCAAAATGAAGTCAACAATCCTCCAAAAAACCACTGAACATGCTTACTATGATGAATGTCATAAGATAATTTAGACAATAGATTCTTAAAAATTACGTCATAATCCCTCATTCTTTCATCTAAACCTTGTTTTAGGTCCTTGAGCATGCTTATACATTTTTTCTCAAATTTTAAGACATGAAACTCTACCAGAAACATAGAGCATAAAACATGTAGTCAACCATAATCTAATGTGGGTCATAATTTTTGTACCAACTATGCACGTGTCCTTGTAGTGTAGTTAAAAACTTACTAAACTTTTGGTCCGAATCTGTAATTCCCTTGGCACACCATAAACATTTACACTTATGCACATGCTTGATTGAATCTTCAATACCTCTATACTCTAGTAGATGAAGGGACATCTCATAATATACTTATTAAAGTTGATGTGGGGGTTTTTGGGGATGTGGGCCTTGTCCACAAGATTCAAAACTAGAACTTCCACTAGTATTTCCTCATCCTAATTCACTTGATCCTTCTAATCCACCTATAATAGGTAGTGGACTAGTTGGTTTGCTTACTTATTGTTGTCTCCAAATCACTTCACACCCCAAATGGCCTAGAACTAATCATGATATTTGATGTGATTGGGACACATGGGATCAACTCTCAAGTTATGGGACTTGCACTTGATCTAAACCTCTAGTGAAGGTCATCTTCTTCTTCCTAAACTAAACACAACACTACTTCTAATGTAAGAAAGATGGCTAACTATACCTATGATAATATTTCATGGGATTGGGGAGAGAGAACAAAAAGAAATAAAATTTATTCTAGAAGTGGTGGTGCACCAAGAAAGGGGTGTTCAACTTCTGGAAGGGTTAATGTGGGTATGATGCTTGCATCATTGGCCACCTTCACCTATTGCAACTTGGAAAGGATATAAAATACCACAGACTAGAAGCACACGTTCCTTTGCTAAACTTTAAACATAAACAATATAAAGATCAACTTTGATTTGATACACAGATAATCTATCGGGATAATAATAACAAGAACATGTCAAGTATCCACTTGAGTGAAAATAATAATGTAACTCTTAATCAACAAGGTAAATAGTTTCTCACAACTGATGAAAATTAACCACACTATTCTTTTCACAACATGAAATAGATAATCTGAAATAAAGGTAAATTAATCAATAATGCCAAGGAATTGCATTCACAAAGCATATAATGACTAATCATTCAAAATAATAAAATAGATATTCAAGTGCAAGGAAACTCGAGAAAATAATTAAAATGTTTAAACAAAACTTTGGAAGCACTCTTCCAAGCTTGAAGAGCAACTTCACCAGAAATCTCTAAACATATATGTCTCTCTAAAACATAGGTATCTCATATAATGGAAGCATTCCACTATTTATAAGTTCCTAGGTTGAGCCATTACAGCCAGGCCTTTAACTAGAAATAGTAATCTCATTAATAAAAGGGAAAAGGCTCCCATAAAAATATCAAATTTGTTGCAAAACGTTGACCAAGTAAACCCCGCAACTTTGACAAATTCGAACTTGAACCTATCCTTTCATGGCTACTCACTTTGGCTTTGATTCACCTGCATCTCCTTTGTGTTTTCCTTATTCCCATACATCCATTCAGTGTTTGTACTTGAAGAAGTGCTTGATAAAACCCTGAGTTTCTTCATCTCCAGGTCCACACGCATAGAGATTCACTATGTCCACTATCTCAATTTATTTCGTGATCCTAGTTGAAACCTTTGAAGCTTATTTATGAATTTCTTTAGTCTCCTATGAAATTCGACATAGGACCAGTCACCAATGGAGTCACTATTGAATGTATTTGCAACATCATCATCCCGTTTCACCAAATCGTTAAAATTTTCCTTAATCTAGTCCTCGGAAGAGCATCGATATTTTCATTGAAGGACTTGCAGGTGGTGTTATCAAAGTCCTCTCGAGATATCATTGAGGGAATCTATAATCTCCACTCACCTCTCCTCCTATTTCTTAATCAAATCTTATAGCACCGATACCGAGAATTCCATAGCCTTTTGATAGTCAAACAATTTAGAGGCATCATCAATTACCTCTTCCTAAATAAGTAAGTCAAAATATTCCTCTCTAATGTCACTCCATGTTTCCAAAGTTAATTTAAATTATTATTATCTTCGGAGAAAGATTCATTCATCTTAGAATGGTGGTTTTTGCAACTGCAAATAATTATAAATCTCAACAACTTATTTAATAAAAGGATTGGCTTCCTACATGATCCTTTCAATCCATCCATTCACTATTCTCCCTTTCTAGCCTAGTTTCTTGAGCTCATGATAAGAAATATCATTGATTGTAGATGAAATTTTGATGGTCGTAGTAGTTGTGATGTTAGTGGATGGAGAGGGTTGGGTTACTCTAGGCGATAGTGCAGTGAGCTACTTGACTTTGGCCTTAATCTCATCCTTGGTGGCCTTTTCTTTATCATATTTCTCCAAAAGGGCCCCAAGAGAAGTGTGTACATCTTGCTTGGATCCTTCATGAGTAGCCTTCCCCAATGAGGACTTTGAGATACAATAGTCTATTTCTATGATGGTTTCTTTATTTTTCCCCTTAAAAGGGCTAGCCACTTCTATCACACGCTCTCCAGATGGATTAACCATCGAATTGATATGGTTCTTAGTCTATTGGCTGTCTTTTGGGCATGGACTCTAATATACTAAGATATATCACATCTCCTAGAGGAACCTTTTTCTTTTGCTTAGGATTCTATCTAAACAACCACATTGGTATGGCTAGAGCCGATGAAGATGGAGTAGCAGATCCGATACCTGAGGCATTAGTTAGAGAAAGATCACTAGAAATGCAAGTTGGTATCTGAGCGTAAGTAGAAATGATGGAAGGTTTGGTTGTGAGGATAGCCATAGGAATTTACAAAGCAATGTTGGGGTTGAAATTGAAGAAAATGGGATTTTCAAAGGAATTGAAGAGGAAATGGGTGACCATATATTTTCCCACCGATAGATCTCAAGTAAAGAAAATACATGGGCCATGGAAGGGGATGGGAAGGAAGAAATGATGATGGAAGTGGAAGGAACAAATTTTGGAAGTGATAATTGAGGAAGGGGAAGATGTGATGGATCTTGAATGATACTATGAGAGTCACTCACTTCAACTACCTCGATGAATCGACACTATAGATGTTGTAATATTGGGATCAGTAGACCTAGAAAGAGATGAGACACCAACAACAATTGAGATCTTCTTTGGAATAGTAGGAACCCTTTGAGTCGACCTATTTCCTTTTGTTGGTGTTGGTTGGTTTAATTTTGATGTAGACCATGTATTTATAGGTTGATTTTCCCTTTTGGGTGAGATTCCCTGGGTGTCCAACCAATTGAGAGTTCTCTTTAGAATGGGTCCCACCCTTTCTTTAGTATTGTTGCATTCTTCCACATACCAATCAACCCATGGTAGTGGCTGAATGGAAATATTATCATTCTTTTATGATGGATCTAGGACCTCATCATTGTCTTGCAAGTCCTTTGGCACATCATCCAACCAAAACTGCTGCACTTCATCAAGAGTTAACCTTTCATAATCCCTTTGCCGCACAATGTACTCGTCCCGACAATGAATCCATATATCTTCTAATTGGGGCACATGAGCACTGGAATTACCTATCTCCCCAAACTTACCCCAATAGTCAAAATTAGTTCACGAGATGGAAGGTTTACAGGGTTACCTCATCCATTTCTACATCCACATTTTTTACCTTATGGATGTTTAGGAAAGAATTCCTACTACTTGAAATAGGGAAATGCATTCCCTCCTTGTGATCCTTATTTTGGATTCTATGGTAATCCAACAACTACTAAACCAATTCCAAAAGAACCCATTTTTCAATGGGGCACCTCAAAAACTTGCTTGGGGCACCTATGAAACCTGGAATCAAAATGTAATTGAATGTGGGAGACCAAAGTAGATTGATCCTAATTCTCATACCTCTTGGAAAGCCTCATTGGAAACCCTCCGATTATATAGCTCTTTTTCTAAATGATAGAGGAAAACAACAAAGAAAACGTTGTTGATTCTTTGGAAGTGCTTTCTCCCCTCATCTAGAGTAAGTTGGGGATAAAACTCGTATATTTGGGAGGTGCTGCGAACACCCCTAGTATTCAATCCTACAAAATCCCCCATATTAGTAGCCACATATACTATAAAAGATATACTATAGAAAGTCTTAGTTTCTAACAGTTTTCCCAATTGATAGCGAATGTTGCTACTAATATGTTCATCCAATCGGATAAACTCATCATTCTTCTTGATAGTTGCTATGTACAAGAACATCCATTCTTAGAATTCCTTTGTAGAAGGAAGACCTAAAACTCTACTTAAAATCATAATGAGGTCATTGACTTCCTGAATGAAATTTGATTGATTTATAGTTATAGGAAACTTAGCGAAATTCTTAGTCAAGTAGGATTTCATCATAACCTTCAAGCGTACTTCTTATTTTTTATCCTAGTGTTAAACTACTATTTTAGGTGAGATTTTGGTGTAATATTCAACATATGGAAGTTTAAACAAGTCTTTGAAGAAATCTAGGTCCAATAGATCACCACCTTATCATCACTATCCCCTATTGATATAAATTCCTAGTCATAGTGGGATGCTATAGCTAAGACAAACTCTGGGCATTGCACATATATGGGAAAACTGGTGGTAAGGGAAAGACCACTATCGTAGATGGCCTGTACCCGTGGCTTCTTGTTCGGGGCATTTAATCTTTCCTAACTCGGGAAGATCAAATTTTGCTAGATCGGTTTCCCTAGTATTTCCTAAATCAAAGGTCAAGAAGGATTGGGAGCAACCCCACAAAATTTGTACTTCATCTTCTCTTTTCACTGAAATGGAGGTAGACATCAAAATCTATGTTTTGGGAGTTGAATGTTGCAGAAAATCTAAAATCTGAAAGAAATAAAACTCTGAAATTTCAAACCGAAAAAGTCCGAAAGGAATCACCAAATCAAAATCTCCAAAATAAGTTTCCTTAACTGAAACTTCTGAAATCAAAAGTCAAAAGAAATATTTGAAAAAAAGTTTCCTAACGCTAGAGGTCCCAAAGACCTGAAAGCAACAATTATTCGAAACAACAGTTCTCTAAAATTTTGAAAAGAATAAATCTCTAAAACCTAAAACCAAAAATCTCTAAAAACCAAAACCTGAAATTTCTAAAAACTGATAGTAAGAAATCCGAAGCTGAAAAACTATGAAGATTTTTTTGAAGGAATTCCCTAAATAGTTTTTCCGCCTTATGATCTCCCAAAAGAACTCTCCAAAATGATTTTTCTAAATAAGTCTTTCTCAATGATTTCAAGAAGAAACTACAAAAATAAATGTTAAAAATCTAAGTTGGAAATTGAGAAATGGGAGGAAGTACAAGGGATCTATAAAGATCCTTTGAAAAACCTTGAAAACTCGGAGAAAACTCACCAAAAAAACATGGTGAACTAAAAGAATGACATCACAATAAAACATAGAGGAAAACAAAAGAAAACCCAAATGAGGAGAAAGAGGAGGAAAATACCTAAACTAAAATAAAATAAAACAAAATAACATACCTTGACAAAGATGCCATGAATGTACAAGAATGAAATGTAAGAGCAAAAGTGTCGTAAAAATGAAAAGTAAAAATATGAGTTTATATAGAAATCTTGACATTAATGGTAAAAATCTGATCCATACGGAGGTAGGTGGAAATTAATTGCACATAGAATTTCCAAACCCGAAAACATGAAATTTCAAAATTCAAATTTCGACTTAAAAAAAAAATGGAAGCAAAATATGAATTGGCAATTGAGAAGTCTGAAACTTGAAAACCTGAAATTAAAATTCAGACTTTCAGAAATTCAGACTTCGGAAAACTTCAAGTAAAAATCCTAAAAATGACTTGGAGAACTTCAAAACTGAAACATTAAAGTCCAAAATTGGACTTTTGGATTTTCGGACTTCAGAAGTCCGAGTGAGATTTACACAAAATTAGCCAAAAAGTTTTGAAACACGAAAGTCTAAAATTCAAACTTCGAAAAACTTCAAAATAAATTCCGAAATTGATTTTAAAAACTTTAGAAGAGAAAAAAATTTGAAGTCTGAAAACTGAAAAAAATTTGGATTCTCAGCCTTAGCAAAATTCATTGTGCAAGAATTTCTTAAAAACATTAGTCTGACATATAGCATTCTTCTAGGTAGGGTAAATGTTTAACATTTTTGGTGATCTCTAGGGAAAGCTTTCCTGCTAATCTTTTAGACCAATAGCCTTAAGCAAAACATTGGGTAAGGGAGTTTAAAAAACCAAAACCAAAATAGAAAAATGCAAGTAAAAGAAAAGACAAATAAAACAATGTGCACTTGGAAGAAAACAGAAAAACTATAGGGGGTGGAACCTCCTTAAAAGCAAGCTTTGAGGTGTATCCCATTCACATGAATGGGCAATTATTCTCCATTGAGTTTGGATAGGAAAAATGAATTTTCCTCTTTGCATCTTGTAATAACATAGGGCCCGCTCCAGAGAGAATCAAACTTGGTATGCTTGCTTGGTTTGGCGCAATCTTCATCCCATTTAAGAACCAAATCCCCTTCCCTAAACAACCTATCAGAGGCTTTCCTATCAAATAATTTCTTAACCTGAGCCCGATGCTCACAACGTATTTATGGCGGTGTTTTGAATCTCCTTTAGTTCCATGAGTTCTAAAACCTCATTTTCAAGGCCTCATCCTCCATAACTTCAAGCCGATAAGCTAAATCTAGGGAAGGCGTTTCAAGGAGAGTGGAAAATTTTCTTCCCTTCCATATATAAGCATGAAAGGTGAAACCCCAATGGCCTTTTTAGATTTTATTCGATCTTCCCACAGAGCATTCTTGATCTGTGTATGTCAGGTTCTTCTATTGGCCTCCATAGTGTGCTTAATGATTCTTAAAAGATTTTTTTGTTGGATTCGGCCAAGCCACTTCCCTATGGATAGTAGTTAGACAAAGTCTTGAGATATAATTTTTTCTTGATGGCCCATTCACTTATTTTTATCCTGAGGAACACCATTTCATTGTTAGAGATAACAGTAAATGGAACATTGAACCTTGTCATGATACTCTCCAAGAATTCAAGGACAACTTTTTCATTTCTTTCCTTCAAAGCCACCGCTTTCGTCTAGTGGTTGAAATAATCTGTCGTAGTAAGGACCCATTTATGTCTTTCACTAAGTGGAGGATTGATTATAACAATAAAATCCAAGCTGTTCTTTGAACAAAGGGTTGATATACCTAAACAGGATGTAACAGGAGAGCTGACAGCTTCTGTTTGCCTACAAAAAGAGCACACTCCTTACATTTCCTTACCCAAAAATGGGTATATTTGAACAAGTCTGGCCAGTAGTAACTAGCTCACATGATCTTGGTAGCATTTGTTCATATCGAGTAATGTCCTCCTGATAGCCCATTGTGGAACTCCTCCAATATCTTGTTTACCTACTCGGTTTGATGTGGCATAAAAGAACATCATTAAAATCCTTTCTAAAAGAATTTCAACTACCACAACATATGGAATATACTAGAGATAGAAATTATGTCATTGAATCTTATCCATATTTTTAGGATACACTCTTGAGAGGAGGAAATTTTCTATCTTAGTTAACCAGTCAATCTGATCATTTCCATAATCAATATTGAAGAGCACAACATCCTTATCATCCTTAATTTCTATGTCTACAGCCAACTATCTAGCATAATCCCTTTCCTCTGACAAGTTTAGTAACTTTAATGTGTACATCATACTCCATTACTTTTTTGATCCACCCAACACGTTTCTCATTCATCTCCTTATTTAACAAAAACTCTTTAATGCCAGGATGAGAAACCATCAAGTGTACCTTATTGTTGGACAACATGTGCCTAGATTTTTTAGAGCTCGAATGACCACAAAGACCTATTTTTTGATGAAAGAATACTTGAGCTCATATTCCTTGAGAGACTAACTGAAGAAGGCAATTGGTTGCTCCATCAGATCATCGTTCTGCTGAGTGAGGATACCTGAAATACTCTCATGACCTGCGAAAGCATAGAGAATAAAATCCTTGTCAAACCGAGGGGTTTACTAGTGTAGGAGCTTGGGAAATAGCAGTTTTGATAGCCTCAAAGCTTTCTCTCCCTTCCTTTGTCCAGGAGAAAGGAATTTTCTTTTTAAGCATGGTCGTCAGCAGCTTGGCTAATGCTACAAATTGGGGAATGAATCTTGAACAAAGTTTATAGTTCCTAAAAAACTATGGAGACCCTTCTTGTGACTTAGGAGGGATAGAGACAAAATTAACTGAATCTTGGTTGGGTTGATTGAGAGTCCTTCAACTGAAACAATATGCCCTAATAACTTTCCTTCTTGAACTACAAAAATGCATTTTTAGGGTTTAGTGAGACCCCAAACTCTCTACACCTTCAAAAACTTTTCTTAGATGTGCAATATGATCTTTGGCATGTTTGGAATAGATAGTTATATCATCAAGGTAAACCAAGATCATATCATTGATGAGTCCTTTAAATGCCATGTCCATGGCTCTTTGAAAATTAGCCCCTGTATTGGACAATCTAAATGGCATTTTGTTGTATGCATACGTGCCCCACTTAGTGGTGAAAGCCATTTTGAATTGATCAGATTCTTGGACCAGAATCTGATTGTACCCTAAATAGCCATCTAGTAGAGAAAACCTTTGAGCTCCTACCACTATCTAGAGGATTTGTTCCATTGATGGAAGAGGGTAATGATCCTTTAATGAGGCACGGTTCAAATCCCTGAAATCTATGCAAAGTCGATCTCTCCATTCTTTTTCCTTACGGGCACTAGATTAGCTACCCATGATGAATGCTTGATGGGAAAAATTATGCAGGCTTTGATAAGCTTGGTTAGCTCTTTCCTCATTAGTGGCTCAACCTTGGGATTGATTGGCCTTTATTTTTGATGAATTGGCTTAGAGTTCGGATCTAATTCAATTGTGTGTTGAGCTAGGCCTAGGTCAAAACCATGTAGGTCTTTGTAGCTCCATGTGAAAATATCATGATATTCTCAACACAATTCAATGAAAGCTTCCTTTTCCTGAGTAGTGCATACCTTACCAATCTTTAAAAATTTCTCTTGCCACCACCTCAACTTCCTCAAAATCTTCTTCCTTGACCACCATATTCGTGCTTTGTCGTTTGGCCTGGTCATCCGAATTGAAGATAGATTCAAGCATGACCAAGCCTTTTGGAAATTTGTTTCCTTTTAACTAAATGACCTGGTCATCATAGGATTCTTGTTATTTTCCTTAGTGTTTGGTGGCAAACTCTACTTCTTGTTGTAGAAAAATGACAATTTGCTCATCACTATCGAAAACCTACCAACTTCTTACATTATCTAGTACTACGGGGTGGACAACCATTGTGACTATTTGTTTCCCTTCCTTCATGAGGTCTACAGGTATATCATATTAAAATCCAATAGTAGCAAGCCTATCAACGATCTTGATTTTTATTTCTATGAACCACAAATTCTGAAAGCTTTGAACTCCTTAATTAGGTCCCAAACTCGATTCTTATATGATCTTAATAGATCATTCTTTGATGCACTATGGGCTATTACTTGATGAAACACCAATTCACTATCACCAAAAGTGATTAGGGATTTGATTCCTCTTTGTTGGGCCAGCTACAACCCTTGTATAAGAGCCTCATACTCGGCGACATTATTAGTACAGTTGAACTACAATCAAAAATATGAGAAATATTTATTCCCTTCAAGATAAATTAACATGACTCCTACACCAGATCCATGTTTAATTCTTGAACCATCAAAAAATAGCTACCACAAATCCTTCGGAATCACTGGGTTCCTTAACCAACTGAGGCACAATTGTACCTTCCTCATGTATACAATAAGTTACCAATCTAGTCTCATCCAAAATAAAAACCAGATTCTTCATTAGCCAGTAAATCAGCATATGGGTCATATTGATGTTCTATACTTACCTCATTAAGCACTACATCAAGCACCTCTTCTACAAGAGTAGTTGGTTCATGATCTCGTAACCTCTTCTTCTGGGTCACAAATGGCATAGTTACCATATGTGGGTTTGGATGTGTATGGTTCCACATGGGTAAGAGAAATTGGTTCTACTCTTATAGTTACCTTCATCCCATAATGAGTTCTCAAGATCATATGTGACCAGTTCAGTTGATAAATAGCCGCCCATCTTGGCAGTGAAATCTCATGATAAAAAATGGCAAAAAGAGGGGGGAGATCGATAACTGATATGTCTTGTGTGAATGACAAGCTAGGACATGCATGAACAGTAAGATGAAGTCCTTGATGATTCCAACCATCTTGACTGTAGTACCATCCAACTAGACAACTCCTTTTGAAATTGGGGTATATGGGATCCCCAACACATCTGCAATCTATTTAGGCATGACAAAGCTACTGGCTCTAGAATCAATCATAAAATTATGAACCAAATGATCACCAATGATTAGAGAGATATAAAATGGTGGTGGTTTATTGGCCCTAGGAATCCCTTTTTCTTCTGGCTGACACAAACTTGTTGCTATGGATGCTCCATGACTTGAGGTTTTATCAGTAGTGCCGAAGTTGTTCAAAGCTTCTCGCAGCAAATTCCACTGCGACGGAATTGAGAGCACATCCCACATGGTGACACTCAAATTAGTCTTTTTCATCTGCTCCACAATACTGAATGGTATTGCCCCTACTTTGCTGATAACCTTTTGAGTGCTAGAATCCTCCTTTGGGAAATGTTTATTGGGCATTATAATACCTACAGGTCCATCCCCTTTGAAGGCCAACTGGTAGGTATTTCTAGTAATTTCTTCCCTACGTCCTTATCTGCCAATGATTGTGCTTGAGGATGTGAAGGAGATGCCTGCTCAATTTTGGAAGTTTGTTGCTTAGTCACATAATTTTGAGGATCTATTTCCCTTTTCTTAGAACGTGTATTTGCAGCTACTGTGGATGTGTCGGTATTCAATCCACAAAAATCATCAGCTTGCCAATTTAGTAACATGGTTTCCTTAGTGATATGGGCTTGACTATCTTGGGCTATTGGTTTAGCTGACGAGTCATATGGGGTTGATATACCTTAGACCATAAGATCTTGACTCAAAACTCTATTTGGGAAGAGATTCTGATTATGGGGTAGAGAACAGGGATAACACCACTCATAGTCTTGAACAAGGTTATTCGGACTAGAACTATGGCTCTAGATGAATTGGTAGCTAAGGGATTCTAGAAGTTCAAAGGCTTTACATTTGCAACTTGGGTTATGGCTTGGCTCTGTGACTAACTATTTCCTTGAAATGGAGGAGGATTTTTCGATATTTGGGTTGAAAGGGGCCAGAATCACGGGACTACCGCCTCTTCATTGCTATGAGTTCATTCTCGAAAGTTTGTAATAGTGATTTAACCTCAGCCAAATCATTTTAGGGATTAGATGTATGTTTGGCTACAAGAATAGAAACTATTGGAATTGGGGCAATGACTGGCTATTGGCCTACAAGCTCTACAAAAATAAGAATGGGAGGCCTAGGAGCAATTTTACCCACTTGAATCAAGCAATTCTCATCTCGTACAACAACTTCGTAAGCATCAGGGATAATGATGCCCCCATGGACTAAATCATGATGGTGACATCACTATTCAATTCCCATAAGTAATATAGAAATGCACTTTCTGGGGATGGCCTTACAAGTTCTAGGATCCGTTTCCAAGTCTTGTCAAAATGGAGGTAAAAGTCCGTCATATACTCTTGAGGAGACTGCTTGATAGTATGAAATTGCTCTACCAGTGAGAGATTATCACTTTTTTCCTCAAAATTTTTACACAAATTCATGCCTAAATCATTCTAAGTGGTAACAGACCTAACAGCTAAACTCCATAATCATTGAAGCACTCTTCCTTTGAATGAAGTAGTAAGGAGTCAAACTACCACGTTATCTTCCATGATACTGTGTATCACGCGTAGATGCTAGCCACATCCAAAGATGTGATCTTGAGATGAAACATTAGTCTCCCTAGTGTAAAACGGTAAACTTTTCAAGGAAGTATCCGGTATGGTGTCTCTTTGTGCTAATAACGCAAAGGAATGGTGGCATTGAATGGAGGACAAGTATTGGTTGCCATGATGTTCAAAATATGGTTGTGTCTTGATGGGAAAAAAATACCTTTCAGGAGGAGTTGAATTCCCTCTATGAGTTAAAGTGGCAGCTGATGATACTAAAATATTTCTTCCCCTTCTTTTTGGGGGAGACAAAGAAATCTCTATATGATTATGATTGTCCTACCTTGAAGAAGCTCTTGTGTGAATTCTTCACATAAGTTGATGTACTAAAATTTGAAATCTAGAGAGATGGAGTCACTAGGTACCTTGTGTCAATGGAATGAGAAGAGAAGTACCAACTCTTGTCCCACTAGGCGTGCCAAAAATGTTGTCTCTAGATCACTGTAACCCCCGAATGGCCTAGGAATTAATCACAACATTTGGTGTGATTGGGACTTATGCTTGAGGTGAACCTCTAGACAAGGCCGACATCTTCTTCCTAAACTAAACACAACATTACTTTTGATGTAATAAATATGGCTAACTAGGCTTATGCTAATATTTCATGGGATTGGGGAGAGAGAATGGAAATAAATAAAATCTATTATAGAAGTGGTGATGCACCAAGAAAAGGGGTGTTCAACTTCATAGGGTTAATGTGGGTATGATGCTTACATCGTTGGCCACCTTCACCTATTACAACTTGGAAAGGATATAAAATACCACAGACTAGAAGCACATGTTCCTTCACTAAACTTTAAACATACACATTATAAAGATCATTTTTGATTTGATACACAGAGATAATAATCACAAGCACATTTCATGTATCCACTTGAGTGATAATAATAGTGTAACTCTTAACCAACATAAGGAAAATAGTTTCTCACAACTGATGAGAAATAACCACACTATTCTTTTCACAACATGAAATAGATAATCTGAAATAAAGGTAAATTAATCAATAATGCCAAGGAATTGCATTCACAAAGCATATAACGACTAATCATTCAACACAATAAAACAGATCTTCAAGTGCAAGGAAATTCTGAATATAATTAAAAGGTTTAAACAAAACTTTGAAAGCACTCTTCTAATCTTGAAGAGCAACTTCACTAGAAATCTCTAAAAATATATGTCTCTCTATAACATATGTCTCTCAAATAATGGAAGCATTCCACTATTTATAAGTTCCTAGGCTGAGCCATTATAGCTGGGCCTTTAACTAAAATTTAACTAAAAATAGTAATGTCATTAATAAAAGGGAACATGCTCCCATAAAAATAGAAAATTTGTTGCAAAAAGTTGACCAAGTCAACCCTGCAACTTTGACTAATTCCAAAGCTTGAACCTATCCTTTCATGGTCGCTCAACTTTGGCCTGATTCACCTACATCTCCTTTCTATTTTCCTTCTTCCCATACAGCCATTTGGTGTCTATACTCGAAGAAGCACTTGATAACACCCTGAGTTTCTTCATCTCCAGGTCCACATGCATAGTGATTCACTACGTTTGTTGTCTCAATTTCTTTCGTGATCCTGGCTGGAAACCTTTGAAGCTTATTTGTGACTTTCTTTAGTCTCCCTATGAAATTCTGACATAGGACCAATCAGTCAATGGAGTCACTATTGAAAGTCTTTGCAACATCATCATCCTGTTTCACCAAATCTTTGAAATTTTCCTTAATCTAGTCCTCAGGAAGAACATCAATATTTTCATTGAAGAACTTGCAGTTGGATTTGTCAAACTCCTTTGAGATATCATTGAGGGCATCTCAGATCTCCACTCACTTATCCTCCAATTTGTTAATCAGATCTTGTAGCACATGACACCGGAATTCCATAGCCTTTTTATATTCAATAAATTTAGAGCCATCATCAATTAAGTAAGTCAATCTTCCTCTCTAATGTCACTCCATGTTGCCAAAGTTAAATTTAAATTATTATTATATTCGGGTAAAGATTCGTCCATCTTAGCAATGGTGGTTTTTACAACCTACAAATCATTATAAATCTCAACAACTTCCTTAATCAAAGGATTGGCTTCCTTCAAGATCATTTCCATCCATCCATTCACTTTTCTTTCTTTTTTTGTCCTAGCTTCTCCAGCTCATGATAAGAAATATCATCGATCATAGATGAAATTTTCATGGCCATAGTAGTTGAGATGTAATTGCATGGAATGGGTTAGGTTACTCTACGCATCAGTATAGTGAGCTGCTCGACTTTGGTCTTAAGCTCATCCTTGGTGGCCTTGTCTTTATTGTATTTATCCAAAAGGGGCCCAAGATCAGTGTGTACATCTTTCTTGAATCCTTCATGAGTAGCCTTCCCCAATGAGAACTTTGAGATCCGGTAGTCTGCTATTGTGATGGTTTCTTTAGTTTTCCCTCAACATGGGTAGCCACTTCTATCACATGCTCTCGAGATGGATTAACCGTCAGACTTGATATGGTTCTCGAGTATCTTAGCCTATCTTTTGGGCATGGACTCAAATATACTGAGATCTATCACATCTCCCAGAGGAACCTTTTTCTTTTGCTTAGGAGTTCTGTCTAAACAGCCACTCTAGTATGGCTAGAGTTGATGAAGATGGAGTAGTAGATCTAGATACCTGAAGTATCAATTAGAGAAAGATCACTATAAATGCCAGTTGATATCTGAGTAGAGGTAGCAATGATGGAAGGTGTGGGTGTGAGGACAGCCATAGAATTGACAAAACAATGTTGAGGGTTGAAATTGAAGAAAATGGGAGTGTCAAATGAAGTGAAGAAGAAATGGGTGACCCAATATTTTCCCAAGCTGATAGAATGTGAAGTGATGAAAATACCTAGGCCATGGAAGGGGATGGGAAGGAAGAAATGATGATGGAAGTGGAAGGAACTGATTTTGGAATTGGTAATGAAGGAAGGGTAATATGTGATGGATCCTGAATGATACTAGTAGAGTCACTCAATTCAACTACCTTAGTAATTGGCACTATAGATGTTGTAATCTTGGGATCGAGAGACCTAGAAAGAGATGAGCCACTAATAACAAATGAGATCTTCTTTGGAATGGTAGGAACCCTTTGAGTCGACCTCTTTCCTTTTGTGGGTTTTCGTTGGTTTACTTTTGATGTAGACCCTGTATTTATAGGTTGATTTTCCCCATTGGGTGATATTCCTAGGGTGTCTAACTAACTAAATGTTCTCTTTAGAATGGGTCCCTCCCTTTCTTTAGTATTGTTGCATTCTTCCACATACCAATCAACCCATGGAATTGGTTGATTGGAAACATTATCATTCTTTTATGATGTATCTTGGACCTCATCATTTTCCTATAAGTCCTTTGGCACATCAGCCAACTCAAACTACAACACTTCATCAAGAGTTAACCTTTCATAATCCCTTTGCGGGATGATGTAATCATCCCGTAATGAATCCTTATATCTTCTAATTGTGGCACATGAGCATTGGACTTACTTGTCTCCCAAACTTACCCTAATAGTAAAAATTGGTTCATGGATGGAAGGTTCATAGGGTTACCTCACCATTTCTCGCATCCATATTTTTTTCCTTATGGATGTTTGTGCAAGAATACATGCCAATCAAAATAGGGAAATGCATTCCTACCCTGTGACGCTTATTTTGGATTTCATGGTAATCCAAAACTACCGAACTAATTCCAAAAAAACCCATTTGTCAGTGGGGCACCTTGACAACTTGCTTAGGGCACCTATGAAACCTAGAATCTGAATGTAGGTGAATGTGGGAAACTGAAAGTAAATTTCTCCTCATTCTCACACCTCTTGGAAAGCCTCATGAAACCCTCCAATTATATATCTTTTGTCAAAACTATAGGGGACAACAACGAAGAAAATGTTATTGATTCTTCGGAAGTGCTTGTTCCCTCGTCCAGAGTAAGTTGGGGATAAAACTCGTATATTTGGGAGGTGCTACGAACACCCCTAGTATTCAATCCTGCAAAATCCCCCATAGTAGCAGCCACATATACTAGAAAAGATGTCATGTAGAAAGTCTTAGTTTCTGACACTTTTCCCAACTGATAGCGAATGTTGCTACTAATATGTTCACCCCATCGGATAAACTCGTCATTCTTCTTGATAGTTTTTATGTACAAGAACATCCATTCTTGGAATTCCTTTATAGAAGGAAGACCTGAAACTCTACTTAAAAGCACAATGAGATCATTGACTTCCTGAATGAAATCCAATCGATGTATAGTTTTGGGCAACTTGGTGAAATTATTAGTCAGGTAGGATTTCATCATAACCTTTGAGCATACTTATTCTTTTTTATCCCAATGTTCAACTGCTATTTCAGGTGAGATTGTGGCATAATATTGAATGTCTAGAAGTTTAAACAAATCTTCGAAGAAATCTGGGTCCAAACAGATCACCACCTTATCATAACTATCCCTTATTGACATAGAGTCCTCATCATAGTGGGCTACTGCAACTAAGATAGACTCTCGGCATTGCATAGATGTGGGAAAACTAGAAGAAAGGGAAAGACCAATGTCATAGATGGTCTACATCAATGGCTTCTTGTTCGGGGCCTTTAATATTTCCTATAACTTGGGAAGATCAATTTGTCCTAGATCAGTGTCCCCGATATTTCCTAAATCAAAGGTCAAGTAGGATTGGGGAGAAACCCCAAGAAATGTGTACTTCATCTTATATTTTCCCTTTGAAGTGAAGGTAGACATCAAAACCTATGTTTCGGGAGCTGAATGTTGCAAAAATCTGAAATCCCGAAAGTAAGAAAATTCTGAAATTCCAAACTAAAAAATTCCAAAAGGAATCACCGAATTGAAATCCCCAAAATAAGTTTCCCAAACCAAAAGAAATCTCCAAAAAAATTTCCTGAAGCCAGAGGTCCTGAAAACCTGAAAGAAAAACTTCTCTAAAATAATAGTTCTATGAAATTCTAAAAAGAAGAAATCTCTAAAAACTTGAAACCTTAAATCTCTGAAAACCCAAAACTTGAAATTTTTGAAAACCCAAAAGCAAGAAATCCGAAGCTGAAAAACTACGAAGATTTTTACCGAAGGAATTCCTCAAATAATTTTCCCTCCTTGTGATCTCCCAAAGAACTCTCCAAAATGATTTTTCCAAATAAGTCTTTCCGAATGATTTCTGGAGGAAACTACAAAATAAATGTTAAAAAGCTAAGTTGGAAATTGAGAAATGGGAGGAAGTATGAGGGACCTAAAAAGATCCTTTGAACAACCTTGAAAACCTGGAGAAAACTCACAAAACAAAACATGGTGAACCAAAAGAATGACATCACAAGAAAACATAGAGGGAAAACAAAATAAAACCCAAATGAGGAGAAAGAGGAGGAAAAATACCTAAACCAAAAGAAAATAAAACAAAAATATATACCTTGAAAAAGACACCAAAAAGTACAAGAATGAAATGTCAGAGTGAAAGTGTCAGGTAAAAATGAAAAGTAAAAATATGAGTTTATATAGAAATCCTGACATTAATGGTAAAAATATGATCCATACAGAGGTAGGTGGAAATTAATTGCGCATAGAATTTCTAAAGCTTCAAACCCAAAACCAAAAATTCTAAAAATTTGGAATTTCAGACTTAAAAAAAAAATTGGAAGCAAAAGATGAATTAGCGATTGAGAAGTTCGAAACCCAAAACCCAAAAGTATGAAATTTTAGACTTTTAGAAATTTGGACTTCAGAAAACTTCAAGTAAAAATCCTAAAAATGACTCGAGAGAACTTTGAAAACCAAACCCAAAAGTCTAAAAATTCAGACTTTCGAGTTTCAGACTTCAAAATTTCAAGAGGGATTTAGACGAAATGAACCAAAAAATTCCAAAACCTAAAAACCAAAAGTCCAAAATTCATATTTTCGAAATTCGACTTTGGAAAACTTCAAAATAAATTCAGAAATTTAGCTTAAAAACTCCGAGAGTGAAAAAACTATGAAGTCTAAAAATTGAAAAAATTCAAATTCTTGGCCTTAACAAAATTCAATGTGCGAGGATTTCTTAAAAACATTAGTCTGACATATAGCCATCTTCTGGGTAGGTTAAATCTTTAACACTTATGTCCCAGGTTGTGGTACTAGAATAAAGACCAACCTGTCTCGTGTGGTTGTAGCTTCTACTATAGTACTCCTAATGGTCTCATGCGTGTGAGCATTCTTTCTTCATGATGGGCCTAGGAAAAATCCAATCATAAAACTAATAAAATGGCACTTGATTGTGATGTCATGGGTGCACTATTAACTTTATTTTCTAAATTCAACACAAAATTATATCTACTCATCTCTTCCCCGCTTACTTACACTAGCTTGCTTCTCAATGACTACTTCTAGATTTAGAACACTAAGCACAAGGGCTAGGTGGCTACGTGGGATCAAATGTGCACTTGTGGTCCTCATGCCCTCCTCTGATGCACTCTCATCTTAAGCCAGAGGGTATTATCTTATTTTCTTTCCCAATTTTGGGATAATCAGGTGTTGTGGCTCCTTATCTTCTACAAGAGATTCAAACCCTTTGCGAGCCATCTCTCTCCTAAACTTCAGGTACTCCTCAATATCCCTTTATTTTTTTATTTCCCTCACTCACGCTTCATTATATCTTATTTTTCATTTCTCTCTTTCCATTACTTTTTCCAGTCCACCATCCTTCTCCACACCTATTTCTTCCCTGCGCATGATGGGGTTTAGGTAGCCATGGGTAGGCAATCTAAATCCAGCTTCTATTATCAAATTTTGTATTGATGATTGTATAGCGTGTAAGTAAGATCCTCTCGGGATCATGTAAGAAATGTAACTAAGCCTCTTTAAGACAAAGATACGTAGAAATAATTTACTCTAGAATATAATTGTATAATACTCCAGCCCACAAACGATCTACAACTCTAGTCCACTTCACATTAGCATGAATAAGATTTTTGATAATATTTTTGTGTCCAAGGTCTCACTATAGCTCTAACACTTCCCTAATACATATGTTGTCTTCCACTCATATAATCTACAGGAATAATTTGAATAACATCTCATATAGTGTATCATAAAGGTTGTTTTCCACCTACTTTCATGCATTGAAGTCAGATCTAGTGCTATATTTTTGCACAAAATTGTCTTTTCCTTCATCTATCGAACCTTAAATACTCTCCAAATTCAATCGATATGCTACGTGCAAGAAATATCCTAGCAGACAATTTGAATAGAGGTCCCAAAAAAGGAACCAAAATGTAGTCTTATTTTCTCTATCCAAACACCTAGGCATGATAGTACTTCATTTAGTCGATTTTGAAAGCTCACCCGAAGCACGAGAAGCTACAAAGTCCCTCATTTGTGTTATCTTGTCAAGATTTTAGCATGTTTATCCAAAAAGATAACCGAGTAGATCGATATTCAACCATAACAACTCATTGCATGTATTCAATTAAAAACACACATAATAATGAAATATATAGATAAAATCATAATTAATATCATTTGCACCAACATATCAACATGCTTAGAGACATTAATTATCAAAACCTTGCCACATTAATCCATTAATAACTAGAAAACTTACATATCAAAAGTTGTACATGTCACAATAGTAATATTAGTCTCCACAAAGTTATGCACGTCAAGACATCAAAGTAACATAATAGTACAAGTACATGTGTTCTCTAATACATGGTGTCCAAAACCTTCATGCTCAATAATAGCCATGCGTACATATAAAAGAAACTATATAGAATGTATGTTAGGCCTAATAATAGATTAGTCCATAAATACACCCTACTTTAATAAGATTATTAGGTTGATCCATGCACGACCTCTTATCTTCTCATCACATGTGATTTATCCCAAAATAGCTCTTGTTTCACTATCAAGCTTCCACACTTTTCTATAAATATGGAACATTTCTTGAACGAAACTCAAAATCAGTGTCATCTATTTTTATCTCGTGGTTCCGAAATAGTCTTAGTCTTGAATATTTCCTATTTGAGTGCAAACCTTAACATGCTACCTATTATGTCATATCCATGCCCCTTTGCATCTTCCTCACACACTCCCAAAATATTTATGTGCATCTTGTACTTAGTCAAAATAGGGCGTGTAACGAGTTTTGAAAGATGCTTCCTTTACAATACAATGAGCCAAGTTTACTACGGACTTTGAGGTATTAGAGATTTCTAAAGCAAATAACTTTCTAACATTACTTGGGTGACCATGGTGTTATGCAAAAAATGTAGACTTGCACTTCAATAGGGGATACATAAGTTTTGAGAATTAGAATGAGTGCATTATTATAACTCTAAATGAAGCAAAATCTACATGATACGTTTATCCATTGAGATAAGATGAGTTGAATAGGATTTATGTGTGCATGACATGAGATGCTAAAACTATGGAACCATAGAAGGAAGTCATGTTGTAGTGGGAAGATGCATACTCGATTAGCAATACCACAAGTGTTTCTTGTAATAGGTAGGCCCATGTCACATATGAAATGGTGGTGCAAGATGAAGTGAAGAGTGACTAGAATGATCAGTTTTTGGATGGTTAGGCACATGGGAAAATTTTAGTTACCTAGATATCTTGGTGAAGAAATGTTCGAGTCTTTCTTGTGTGCCATGGAAGAACATTAGAATAATGAAGGTGATTACAAGAAAACGTTGGTTTATACTCTATGCATTTCATGATGCACTTGTGGGTGACACACTAAGTCAAATTGATATATTGGTGAGAGGTGAGAATCAAATTTTGAACCAAGTTCACATGGAGCAATGCGCCTACACATATATGTGAATATCATGGGAAGACTCATGATTTATTACACGTCCATAATTGTGAGAGAATATGGACACAAGTCCAAGAGGCCTTACCATCATATCTATGGGTGCATAAGTTCTATTCCACTCTATGAGGATTTGTATGTGCATGGTATGTACATGTTAAGCTCAAGAAAGAGATTACAAGTGGTGGGATATGACTGAATGTATGTTCCATACATTTTATTATTTTTCTAATAAACCTCAAGTACATGAAACATTATAGATCATGAAGTTTATCATGTTGGGGATAGTGCAAAGGAAAAGGATCTCATGCTTGAGGTTTTGGAGACCCTAATCCCGAGGCATACACGGATTCTAAGGAAATGGAAGAGTTGCAATTAGGCAACATCCGGAAGGAGAAAGAAAAAGCTAAAATTTTATACATCATTAATGATGAAGAAGTGGATAATTTGTAGATTAACCACATATAAGGTGCTCATGAAGTGTTGAAAAATTCATATGAGAAGGCTCGTACATACCAAACGCCCATGAATACAAAGAAGGTAAACATTGGCTCTGAGGATATGCCTAAGGAGGCCATTGTTGGTGAATAATGTTTGGAATAAGAGGTAGAAAATATCATTGAGATTTTATCATTGATATTTATCCAATCACATTGTTGAGGCTTATGTTTCCTTCAGGGAGTCATAATTATTGTTCGGAAAAACTTTCGAGGTTGGAGGTTGAAGGTGACTCTCTTAATATCATAAATAACATTCTAAATAAGGGTACTACCTCCATCTCTATTCATGACTCCATTACTATCATTAAATACATGGTTGTTAATTTTGAAGGAATTAATTTCAAACACACATATATATATAGGAAATCCAACATTATTGCAGATCATGTTTCCAATAAAGGGGTCGTGAGTGAGGGAATGAAGTTGATTTCAAATTATACTGATATTGATGCTATAGTTCAAAATGAATTAGAAAAAGAATATGGTGACATAATCATCATTACTTAAGTGTTGTGATATGACTTGAAAGGGAGACCTAAATTATGATGATTTAATGGGTGAGATTATTGAGATCTTTGTAACTAATTGTGTAGGGTCTGTTTTAATCATGAAAAGAGAGGAATCACTCATGTAAATGTTTTATTACCTCGAGTCCCCAAAATCAGAATGGAAGGATTATATTTTTGAAGTTTAGCCTGTGTAGTGGTGAAAAGAGAGGAATTATCAAGAAAATTGTGGGTGACCTGGTATGAATAGAGCCATGAGATACAAACAACATTAAACCTAAGGATATGGACATGTTTTATAGAATGGGTATGGCCCCTTTTCTGAAAATTTTTTAGGGCCATAATGTGGAGCTTAGTAAATAATTTGGGGCTTCCTAGGATCCTGTTAAGAAATGGGTCGGTGGAAGTGTGGTCTTATGTGGTGTCAAGATTGATCTATCTATCTACACTATGGCTTATGTCATAGGAATTTCAAAGGAGGGGAATGAATTTTACAAATGCAAGAAGGATTTTGTGGAAGAGCTGAAATTTTTCTTGAAATTTAAGGAAACAATCACTACTCACTTTGCTAGATATTTAAGGGATTCTCTGAAATCCCCTTTCAATGAGGTTGTTTTAAATTTGATGAAGCGCTTAAAGTTCTCCAAGATGTTAAGAAAAATATGTTAAGGAACTGAATTTGAAATTGGTAGAGAAACATGAGACTAGCTAGCAAGAAAAACAAGTCATGGATAAACCCCGGGGAAAAACTCAAGTTGAAGCTCAAGGTGATAAGCAAGGAGCGGTGATGGAAAAAATTATTGCTGACCTTGAATATGTGAATATTGATACACACCTCACTAAAAATATTATCCAATTCATCATCAATGATTGGAATATCTTAAAACTAAAAGTGGATGATTTAACCTAGGTTATGTGTGGTTGTTGTATTGAGATTCTGAAAGAAAAATGCAAAGTCTTGGAAAATGATGTGGATCTATTAATTTTTTTGTTCTAGCGAGTTTATTGGGAGAATCATTCTAAATGTCAAGACAACTCTTCAACACCTCAAAAATTTGGGATGGATAGCTAACACTTATCGACAATGCAAGGATCAAGAATCTAAGAAAATAATGAGAGGAATGTCTAAGGAAGATCTCATCAATTTGGGCTCTAACATTGAAGCTTTGTCAAAGGAATGGGAAACTTCTCTTGTAAAATATGAGAAGAAGGATGGATGATGGATGTTTATTTTTATTTTTGTTTTTTGTTCGTTTCATTTGTTTTATTATTTTAGTTTACTAGATTTTGGTTAGTGTATTGTTTTTTAATAACTATATGTTTTGTTGATTGTTATTATCCTGAATATTTTATCTTCATGAGATTTGTTTACTATATGGGGTAGGGTCCCCTCAACCCTCTTTTACCTATAATAAAAAAATATCATTGAGATTTTTGTGACTTCCAAGAGTTGTTTCCATGAGGCTATCTTGATTTGAAGGAGCACACCCCATTGAGAGAAATAAAGATTAACCTAAAAGAAGGCACACACCTGATTTAGAAGAGGAATTACAAGATGCATCTAAACTCGCATGTGAAATTAAATGAGGAAATTCATAAAAATGCTTGAGTCTAAAATTATTGAACCAAAAGAGGAGTCTGATTGGGTTAGCCCTATGGTTATAAGCATCAAGAAGGATGGAAGCATAAGAATTTGTGTGGATTATAGAGAACTTAATACTTCATGTTCCATAGATCCTTTTACCACACATTTCACGAAGAAATCCTTGAAGGCGCGAGGGGTTCGAATATATTCTTTCATAGACGGAGTTTTCAAGATATCACCAGTGCGCATTACGCGTGAGGATCGAGAAAAGACTAAATTCACCATTAAATGGGAATTTTCACATATATAGTCATGTCATTTGGATTGAAGAATGCGTCATCAATATTCTCGTGCATTTATGTGTAGGCCTTTTATGAATTTATTCAATATTTTACACACATTTGTCTAGATGATTGGACTATTTATAGCTTGGTTAAGGATCACTATGATAATTTAAGGATGATGTTTGAGTGATTAACTAAATTTTGGAATTTATTTAATTCTATACTTAATCTAATATTAAGAACAACAATAAATAACAAATAATTGCATAGATAAAATGACCCAAGAAACTAAGAAAGTAGAAATGTAAAACCCTAATCTGCAAGGAGAGTTAGAAATAGATTAGTTGGTTCAACAATGCCTTGGGACTAGGTCATAAAATAAAATAGATGAGTAAAATGTTGGAACAAACACACATAAGCTCCAAAAAGCATAGATCTAGAACCCTAGGCTATATTAAGATGCCCAGAGACATATAGGGGCATCTGTGGGCATCTTGGTCTTAGATATGGGTGCCCTTGTCTATGAAAAATATTTACAAACCTCCTATGAGGTTTCGATGGATGTTTTCATGCCTTCACTTCTTGTCTCACTAGTGTTTCGAACTCATTTGTATGTCATTGGAAATCAATGGTGAAGAAGAGACCTATAAACCCTAAGATTAGTATCAAAACCCTACAAAATAAAGATGCATATGAAGGGGTCATACTATCCTCAGTGGCCATAATGGTGGAATTACTAACTGAGAACTGCATTACATCTTAGACATGATGTAGTTTTATATGTGTTTGTGTGGAATCATGCCCTACGTGCTCTTGTGCCAGTCATACTTTGTGAAAGTAGAGAGTAATAACTATGTGTATAAATGTAATAAAATGGTGGATGGAATAGAATAAACTTCCCTCCTATGTAGTGTGATGTAGATTAACTAGCCTTGTACCTTGTGATGGAGCTAGATGCATGCAAACAGAGACTTTGATGGATGCAACCTTACATGATGATATTAGTGCTTAGTGTTTGGTCCCTCATTATGGTCTCATAACTTTATATTCATATGGTTCTCTTGTTTTGATTCCACAATTAACATGAAAAGGCTGAGCACTAAAAGGATAGAAAGACAAAATGGCTAGAAAGCGCCAAAAAGTGGCGGGAAAGTGTAAAAATGCTCGGGGCTCCCAAATGGGACCAAAGCACAGGGCACCATAGTATAGGGCTAGGCACCCCAGTCAAATATAAAATGACACCAAATTTCATAAATGTCTAGGCAAGTAGATGTGGAGGCTGACAAGAATGACAATAAGAAAAGTAAAATGGAAAAAAGACATGGGTTAGTTAGTACTTTTTCACTCAAAACCATATGAATAGTAGTATAATACCAGTCTAAATAATGTCTTAAGTGTAATTTTTTTTAGTACATTCCCCTACTTTATGTTGGTGAGTGGAAATCTCGGTAACATAAAGTAGATAGAAATGTGTGCCTTATAATCCATGTAGAGTGATGTAGAAATCATGCTGATGGACTAGAAAAAGCATGGAATGAGAAAATAGTGGAGCGTGGGAACTAAGGACTAAAAGTACAAAAAGTGGTGAGATGTAACCTAGGGTGGAAATGTGTGTGTATATGTTGATTTTTGTGATGTACCTATATGTTAGTATGAGGTGTGTGTTGCCACAAAATTTTGTTGTTGTTGTTGTTAATGCATTTGTTGTAGTTTTTTTACTATTTTTGTCCTCATATAGTCGGACCTGCAAGGAGAATATGATCAAGTAGTAAAGTACACATGTATATGTAAAAACCACATGTAAATAGTAAAAACCATGTAATGGAAATGAAAAATGTAAAAGGAACATGTGCACCTAATCTGTGATGAGATAAGGGGTGAAGAAAGGATATCCTATAATGTGATTTTTTGGGGCATTCTCATGCCACCACAGGCAAAGAAGTGTAAGCTACATTATTCTCCAACTTGTAACTACTTCCCTGAAGATGTGTGTAGATATCTTTGTATTTCCTATTTTAGTGGGTGATCTCAAGTCACCGGATGAAATAGTGTAGGGAGGAAATCATGCTATATCCTCCAACTTATAACTACTCCCGAATGGTAAGGACAACTTGTCTTGTAAAATCCATTGTGTAT
The DNA here is from genome assembly GCA_018340775.1 of Taxus wallichiana var. yunnanensis. Lineage (NCBI taxonomy): Eukaryota > Viridiplantae > Streptophyta > Pinopsida > Cupressales > Taxaceae > Taxus > Taxus wallichiana. Next base: position 424,253,171 of record CM031235.1, read on the forward strand.
GAGGTTTGTATATTGGTCTAACCCCAATCGTTATATAATCCACAATGCGAAGGATGAAAACCAAACTAAATTGTATTGGTTGAGAGTGTTGTGTAATTTGTAAAACCCCAAATGATTTGCCCCCTCTTTAGGGGTGCACGCGACATCACCGATAGGAGAATACAACCCAAAAATGGTACCAACCACATAAATTGTTCCCTATAGGGGAAGGGAATGTGTTTGGTATAAACCAAGGCGTACACAAACAAATTGTTATAAATTAGTGTTAGTATGAACAAAAATGCATGTAAAAGACAAGTGTACACTACACAAACAATGTAGAAACTAGAATGCAATTAAACATGCAAGAAGACAATCATAAACCACAAAATAAGGTTATAAACATGGGACATAACTCATGATGTCACAAGACACTCAAGGCCATAATGGCCATATACAAACAAATAAGTGTGCATACTAGACAAAAGGTAATGCCCGTATATAATAACAATTAAAATAATCAAGTACAAACAAAAATATCCATGGAAGAAAATAATTAAGGAAAAAAATTTTTCCAATGAAACACTCACAACATGTTAGAAATATAACCCATATGTCACCAACATGTATAACCAAGTAATGTAAAGTTTTAAGTACAAATGAAACAATAGAACCTAGAATAGATGAGTGTGGATGCTCCGATGACCATTGTAGGAGTGGTAGGAGGTGAGCATCCATGTTACGTGTAGGAGTCTTGTATCTATGATCAAAAATAGAAAAATATGTGAATGTGCATGTGTGTATGGTAAAGATAATGACATATAATATATCTAGCTATCATGTGTAATAAGTGAACATTAACAAGCCAATGGAAGAAAAAGTAAAAGCAACCAAGACATGCAACATGTTACTGGATGTATGGGATGGAATGCAAGATGGATGGTAGGAGCCACATGTCCCCCGAGTGAATGGAAGTCTATATAGTGAGCTTCATTTATATTTCTCCCTTGACATTCAATAATGAACAATAAATGAGAGTGTGTCATGGGAAATGTTCGAAGTGTGTGTTGTTTCTAACATATTGTGATGAGTGTTTATGTGTGTGATGATATACAACGTAGAGATGAGTACGTGATGATGTATCCTAAAGCATATATCATGATGAGATGAATAAAGGGATTGGTAATGTAGCCCAAAGTGGGTATCACAACAAGATAAAGGAATAGGTGACCATTTAGCCTATAGTGTATGTCACTAGTTTAGTATTGTCACGTGAGATAAGGTTGAATGATGAACATGTGTGTATGATAAGGTCCATTTGATTTTTAAACCCTCGGTAGTCAAGTATAGACCGAGGAACTAGAGTGTGTCATAGGGTAGTGACTGCATCATGTAGAAGAATAGGTAGTATATGTGATGATGAAATACAACCATATGATGCGGAAAATGCGTAATATGAAATTTATAGTATGTAATGTAAGATATGTAGATAGTCTAATAATGGGATATTACATGTAATATAGTATGTAGGATGAGTAGTATATGATGTGAGATTTGTAGGGAATGGGAGTGTGACACAAACATGATGAATATGAACATAGAGTATAGATGCACCAATTTCAATATCCAAATAATGTAGAGTGAATGCCAAATGCAAGATGAAATATGTATGCATAGCCTAAGAGTTCGAAGTGTGCCCTATGTAGGAGTAGTATGCATTGTTTGACTGGTAGAAAATAGTAGTGTGGCATATATGTGCGATGAATAGTGGTTTGGCATGTAGAATATGAATGATGTGTAAATGTGAAAATTTTGAAATGATTTAGAATAAATATAGAATGTAGAATGCAAGATGTGAGATTTGTGATGTGGGATGTGTGAAGAGACGTAATGTGTAGTACTTATTGTGCGGTGTGTGTAGAGTTCAAGTGTGGTATGACCTCAATAGTCAAGTGTGAACCGAAGCACAATATTGTGTCATTGGGAGGGTATGGTGATAAGAGTCACCTACCAAAGAAAAAAAATTATGAATAGGTGGAAGCATGGTGAGAAAGAGTAATAGTAGGACCTTGTGGTGGTGGAATTTTCAATGTGTCTTGACCAAAAATAGAAGGGTTATTTGGTTTAAAAAAATTAATTAGAAATGGATGTGGATTGGGATTGATAGAAAGCTTGAATTGTGGCAGTCTTGGTGGTATCGATGATGCTACCGAAGAATAAGTTTAATTGATTTTGAAATGTGGTTGCATACTTTGATTTAGTAGTGTTTTAGATTCCTTGAGAGGATGAGGTGTTATATTAATTTTTATAGGTAGTTTCGTATGTGCGATGTTGGATTTTCTGAAGAAGGCACATTAGAAATGGTGGCATGATGCTCATTTCACACAGAAGGAACAAATTTAGGAGCCCATGTGGATGTAGCATTTATAGATGGGCATGAAATAGAATGTTGTGCAGCAAATGAGATAAAGACTTGATGCTCCAAATGTTTGATTATGTATTGTAAAGCATGGAAATCATTTTCATTATGTCCATTAATTTGATGATGATTGTAATATGGAAAAACTTGATAATTTTCTAGTTGATAAGGAGGATAAGAATGATTCTGGGGTAAAGTGATCAATTTCTAATAAAGGATCTCAGTAAGAAGGTCATTTTTCTTAGTATTTTGATCAAAGATGAGAGGCTCTGTAATGGTATAACCCGAGGATCACTAATATGAGCACATGTAGCTAAAATAGATTGAGTTGGAGAGGATAACAAACACGAGCTTGAGAAGTTTCCTTAAGATGTTGAATTTCATATTTTAGAGAATTTATCATGGATTCTAGAGCCATAAAATTATCTTGAAACAAAAAATGTAAAGCTTGAATTGATTCCAATAGGGATTGATTATATGGAGAATCATTGGGTTCATCAAATAGACGAGAATATATAGGAATTGTTTCTTACAATGTCGTATTGTCCTCAAGATACAAGGTGTATAGGGATTTTTTCAAAACATCCTAGTGATTGGGATATCTCTTAAGTAAATCAGATAAAGAAAATTAACCCATGATAAAGGGAAAATGAGGATCCTAAGAGTGAAAATTGAGTTTGGGTTCACCAAAATGATTAACTAAAATGTGGAATATTTTCTAATTCTATTGTTAATATGATATTAAGAACAATAGTAAATAATATATAATTACATAGAGGAAATGAACCAAGAAACTAAGAAAGTAGAAATGTAAAACCCTAATGTGTAAGGAGAGATAGAAATAGCTAATCTAGTTTGGCAATGCCACGAGAATGTGTGGCAAAATAAACGCTGGATGAAAAGACTACATGAACAAACACACAGAATCTCTAGAAAGCATAGATTTGGAACATTAGGCTGACTGGGACACTGGAGAGGTATAGGGGGCTTATGGCCACCTTGGTATGAGATATGGGTGCCTTAGTATGTCAAACAAATCTACAAACCTCCTCTAAGGTGTTATTAGATATTATCATTCCTCCACTTCTTATCGCACTAGTATCACCGAACTCGGTTGTATGTCACTGTAAATCAATGGTGAAGATGGGACCTATAAAACCCTAAGACAAGTATCAAACTCTAAAAAATAAATATGCATAGGAATGATTAGGATTTTCCTCACTAGCCACAATGGTTGACTTACTAAATGAGCACTACAATACATCTCAGAATCAATGTATTTCTATGTGTGTGTGTGTGAAATCATGCCCTAGGTGCTCTTTTTCTAGTCGCACTTTGTGAAATTAGTGAGCAATAAATATGTGTAGAAATTTGATAAAATGGTGGATGGAATAAAATAAACTTCCCTCCTATGCAGTGTGATGTAGATGAACTATCTGTGTGCCTTGTGATGGAGCTAGATGGATGCAAATGGAGCCTTTGATGGATGCAACCTTAGGTGATGATAGTAGTGTTTAATGTGTCGTCCCTCATTATGGTCTCATAAATTTATATTTATATGGTTCTCTTGTTCTCATTTCATAAATAACCCTAAAAAGGCCGACAACTAATAAGATAGAAATCTCAAATAGCTAGAAAGTTCCCAAAAAGTTGTGAGAAAGTGTAAAAAGGCCCAGTGGTGCTCCAAATGGTACCAAGGCTCCTAGGGCACCCCAATATAGGGCTGGGTGCCCTAGTCAAAGATAAATGATGCCAAATGGAAAAAATGAATGGGTGGGTAGATGCGGGAGGTTAGAAGTAATGACACAAAGCAAAGTAAAATGGTTAAAGGACATGGGTTAATTAGTACTTTCTTCACTCAAAAACCATATGAATAGTAGTATGAGACTGGAACTAAATATTATCTAAAGTGTGTGATTTTGTGACTACATTGAGAGATGTAGGAAGCTAATCATTTCTCTTAACATTAACAAGTGTATTTTTGTTACAACTTTTGGCACTTTTCTTGGCACATCATTTGCACGGAAGGATTGTTGGTAGACCTAACCAAGGTAGTCATGATCTTGGGTTTAGAAAATCCTACCAATCATAGTGAAATGTGTGGATTTTTGGGGCATACTTGGTTATTGTAGGAAATTTATCAAGGGATGTGTAAATATTGATGTGCTCTGGAAGAGTTTCTTAAGGAAAAAGGAAGAATTCATTGTGATGACACGTAACAATAGGGATTTGAGGCAATGAAGGAGAGGCTTACCACTGCACCAATCCTACACTTTCCTTCATGGAACAAACCATTTAATGTACATGTTGATTCTTGTAGTATGGCAATTAGTGCATTCTTCGAACAATGAGGAGAGGGAAATGTTGATCATCCTATTTTCTTTGCAAAGGGAAGTTGACACTAGAAGAATAAAATTATACTAACATTAAGTGTAAGGCATTTTCTATGATCTATGTTCTTCATAAGTTGTGATATTACGTTTTGGATACTCTTTTTATCTTTTATATAGATCATATGACATTAAAATACTTGGTAAAAAAACCTATTTTGTAAGGGCACATCTGTTAGTGGATACTTCTCTTTGAGGAATTTGATTTTATAGTTGTAAATCTAGAAAAGAGAAATTTAGGGCCTGATCACTTATCTAAAATCAATTTGGTGAGAGACTTTGAGTATTGAGGATATAATTTTTGATATGCGGTTGTTTAGGTTGAATCATGTGCCAAAGTGGATTAGGAGGACATAGCAGTCTTCTTGAGCACTTTGGACTTACACCGAAGGGATGAAGTCTTTTGAGAAAAAAAATATTTTTATTCACACAATGCCCTACTAACCCATTAGAGGAGACTTGTACAAAATGGTCAGAGATGAGGTATTGCACTAGTGTGCACTTGAGCATTAGTGTGAATCCATTATGGAGGAAGCTCCGGAGGTATTACAAGAGGGAACTATGCATCGATGTAACTACGCACAAGATCCTTATGGATGGAATTTGGTGGGATAATTTTTATAACTACATTAAGGCATATGTTAAAGCATGTGATCATTGTCGGATAATTTGAAATCCTAGAATTATGTATGATATGCCAATAATATATATTGTAAGCATGGAATCTTTTGAGAAGTGGGACATTGACTTTGTAGGACCTATTGCACCACACGAGTGTAGGATTAGAGCACACTATATAATTACATATAATGATTATCTAAAAATGTGGCAAAAGGTTGTGCTACTAAGGTACACTACATCCATAATAGCAAGGTTCCTAAAGGAAAACATTATTAGCAAATATGTTTGTCTAGTAAGCTTGACCAGACATAGAGGAATTCATTTCTTGAATGAGACAATCAAAATTTTGTTAGCAAAGTTTATGGTGGTGCACCATAAAACTACCCCTTATCACTCTCGAGCTAATGGTACCACGAAGCTTTCAACGAGATTTTGGGACATACTCTTATGAAGATTTGTGATATTGGAATAAATTATTGGGATGATAAAGTGTCAGCTTTTCTATAGGTTTACATGAGCACATATAAAATATTGAAAAAGGCCACACCCTTTTAGTTGGTTTTTATTACGAGGTGGTACTAATAGTGGAACTCATGTTTCCTCTCCTACATATTGTACGTGAAGGTGGTTTAGTAAATAACAATTTTTGGAATAGCACATTGAGAAACAGATGCGATTAGATGAGCGGTGTCATTGTGTGATGGAGCCAAAAGAATGAGAAGGCATGACAGAAATCTTGACATGATAGGAACATTAAAAACAAGACATTTACAATTGGCAAGACGGTCCTTCTCTATGACTCCAAGTTTTCACACCACCCAAGAAAGTTAAAGGTGTATTGGTTGGGACCTTTTATAGTAACCAAGATTCTTGAATCAAGCATATGTCGATGCGGGAACTAAATGGCACCATGTTTCCCACTTAATTTAATAGAGTACAATGAAGCCCTACTATAAATGAGCTTCTTGTTGTTTGTAATAAGGCAATATTGCCACTTAGATTAGGTTTCCCTTTTATTTTATTTTTTCATTTTAATTAATTGTTTTCCTTTTTGTTGTAATAAATATGTATGCACGCAGAATTTGGTTACTATCAATTGAGTTCATGTGCAGAGGACCATGCATACTTTTAGTGTGGGGTGAACTAGGTGAAAGTACATGAAAAATATATTTTTATGCTTGGATAGTGGTGAATTTTAGGAAGATGTGCACACATTGGTATAAAGGTGGGATGTTTGTTACAGGGGTGTGCATAAAAGGAAGGAAAAGGCACCACAAGTGCTAAGAAGGATGGTTCTAATAAAAATTTCTTATGTTTATGACCACGCGAGGAAAAGGATGCTCACTATAATACTAGGTAGGTAGCAAAAGGATGGACTTTGGTATAAAGCACAATGGAAGAGGTGTTGCAATGAAGGAAAGTGCACATGGGGATAACTGTGGCTTGGAAGTAGTATACCTTCTGAATGTTATGATTGTAGCATGTAGAAAAATTAGAAAATCATAATTAAATATGTAGTACGGTGGTGGGTGATGAGAAATTAATGTGATAAAAATTTAGATACCTATAAAAGGGGCATTGGGGAGAGCTCATTCTCAAATTACCTTACAAATAACTTAGGCATTTTCAAGAGTGAATTAGTGTAATTTCTTGCAAATTTGAGTGCAAACCATAGGAAATCAAGTGACCCAGATCTAGAAAACACATGACCTGGTAGTGGAGCTCCTTTGGAATGAAGTTAGAAGCTTGAGGAAGGTGTAGGGGTTATTTTATGAGTAGGTTTTGCATGGTTTGAGGAGAGATTGATATATAAAAAAATTTAAGTGAAGGAACAAAATTCAAGAAAAAGTAAATTGGGAAAGTGGAAAAGGAGAAAATATCATACTATTTGATGTGAAGGTTAAACATGCAGACTTCAAGCACCAAGGGAACAAAAGGGTAATAGTTGAGAAGTTGGGATTCTTATATGACATGCCACCAAGGAAACCAGAAACCATATCACCCAAGGTAAATGGAAAGGTAAAGGTGAAGCACATGGCTGAGGACATATATGAAGAGTGGTATTTAGAAATGCAATACCCAAAAGGTGTCATTATGGGGCAGAATTGGGTGTCCCATGTAAATAAGATGATTGTTAGCAATTAACAATCACTTTGATTCAAATGAGCACGAAATAGAAATTAAGTTGATTCAGAGAACGATTAAGAGGATAACAGATGATATGTAATTTCAAAAGTGGGACGGAAACCTCATTAATTTATTGATATGCAATCAAATCAACATTACAGAGAATGTGTTGCAATTCTTATAGGAATTGAACAATTGAATACAAACATAGAAATATGTTGCACAGGTGCAACAATAAACTTATTTACATAAGCTTCCAAAAGTATATCCAGGAAGCAAGAATAACAAATATGTTGTTGCAATAATAATGCAACAAATAAACCCATACAAAATAATATGGTTATTAAAACATAACCATATAACAAATAAACTTATATACCTAATTAATAATGCAAAATTATTATTTACCCTAACATTCCCCCCCTTAATTTTGCATTGCCTCAAGGGATGAAGAGAGGAATTCTCTAAACAACTCAAAATTTTCATGTGCAAGTGACTTTATAAAGATATTTTCTCTTTGTTCAGCTGTTGGACAAAATTGAAGTTGTATATTGTATTTCAAGACATGATCGTATATGAAATGTACATTTACTTCAATTTTCTTTGTTCTTTCATGAAAAAATGGATTGCAAACAAGTTTGAGAAAACATTCATTGTCAACATACAAGGTAGTTAGTTTGTCCTATGGTATTCCAATTCCTTCAAGTATGTGATGTAGGCATATAGATTCGAAGATAACTTCTCCCGGAGAATGATACTCGATTTTTGTGGAAGTGTGAGAAACAAAGTTTTGTTTCTTTCTACCCCATGATATTGTTCCAAATCTCATAAAGAACACAAACCCTAAAGTGTATTTATGTCATCAATGTTTCCTGCATGATCTTAATCTGAATATCATGTCAGGAACAATTTTTCATTATTCTTGTATTCTAGACCAAGATCCATTATTCCCTTGAGATATCTCAAGATGGGAATTACTTTTGCTTTCTAATGAAAACTCGAGGTCCATGCATGAACCTCGGAAAGATATCTCACCGCAAAGTTGATATCTACTCTAATGTAGGTTAGGTAAATGAGACTCCCAATCAACTACCGATAGAGAGTTGCATTTACCATAGGAGATGGATCTGAATGAGATAACTGCAATTTGTTCTCCATAGGTGTAGTAATAGGTGTGTAATCCATCATCCTAAATTTCTTGAGTGTTGTCTTGGTATATTTCAACTGAGAAACAAATATGTGATTCTCTTTCTTCCATACTTCCAATCCAAGATAATAGTGTATCACCAAAAAAATTCATGTCGAACGATCGGTTAAGATATTTCTTTGTTGCATCAATCATCTTCATTGACCTTCCAGTGATGACTATATCATCAACATAGACAAAAACAATCACAATCTTCCCCATTTATTTTTGAGGTAGAGATTGGGATCGTATAAATTTCTAACAAATACATGTTGTACGAGATGCTCATCAATTTTGATGTACCATGTTTGGGGTTCTGTTAAAGGGCATACATAGATTTCTTGAGTCTGCATACCTTTGTTTCTTGACCGGTATAATATATCCCTCGGGTTAAGTCATGTAGAATTCTTCTTGTAGATCTTCATTCAGAAGGCACTTTTCACGTCCATCTGATAGACTTTCTAACCAAATTGTGCAGCTAGAGCAAAGATCATCCTAATCATTTTGATCTTAGTTGTGGGATAAAATGTCTCCTCATAGTCAATGCCTTCTTTTTTCATACCCCTTTGCTACTTGTATTTCTTTGTACTTTTCTATGGTCCCATCTTCTTTGTACTTTTTTTTGAATATCCATCTTCATTCAAGGGGGTTCTTCCTTGGTGGAAGATTGACAAGCTGCCAAGTTTTATTTTTCATCACTGAGTTATACTCAACATCCATGAAATCTTTCCAAGATTTTGACTGTAGGGATTCCTAGACTGTAGAGGGATCATCAGATTCAATAACTCTACTCATCAATAAATTTTACTTATCTTACTTTACCATGAGTCCATGGTCTAGTGGTGGATGTATTTGATGGAGCATCCATTCTTACATCTTATAACATGTTATTATACCACTTGGGCATACTTTGAACTATGCCCATGGGTTGTGGTTCTCTCTAATCATCACCATCATCACTTTCATCATTTATGGGAATATCATCTTATGTTCTTACAACTGGTGAAAAATCTACATTAGGTGAGTACGAAGGAGGATTATTTGCTTCCTTCTTCTCAAAAAACTCAACATCTCTACTAGTGTAGACTTTTTGGGCCTTTGGATCCATCAATTTGTACCCAAGAGTCTCTTCATTGTAGTTAATGAGGATGAGTTTTTATAATTTCATATCCAACTTTTTCCTATTCTTCTTGGGTATGTTCATACTTGCTTTGTACCTTAATACTCTCAGTGTGTGAAATAGATGGTTTCATCTTTGACCATGATTCATGTGGAGTTACTTTGTCAAGAGAAACTATGGACACTCTATTCAACAAATATATTTTTGTCTTTGTTTCTTCTTCTCAGAATGTCCTCGCTAGTCCAAAATCATTGATCATGCATCACGCCATTTTCATTATAGTACGATTTATTCTCTTAACAACACCATTCCGTTATAGTGTGTGTGGAGGATGTATTTATCAATAAATCTCATGAGCTTGTAGGTAGGATTTGAACTCATCACTGGTGAATTCCCCCCCCCCTTGATTTGAGTTGAGAGTTCTGATGTGAAAACCAATTTCATTTTCAACATCCACTTTGAACTTCTTAAAGTTTTCAAAAGCTTCACTTTTCTTGCGAAGAAAAAAAAATACATTTTTATTGAGTAGTCATAAACACAAAGCATGAAGTACTAAAATTGAATGAATCAACAGTATCGGACTACAAAGATTGGTATGAACCAGATCAAGCTTACCATGAGTTTGATAAGTAATATTTTAAAATGAATCCTGTGTTGTTTTCCTATTAGGCAGTGAGGACACTTATCTCATGTATTCTTTTGGAGAGATGGTAATTATTTTACCATATTGTGTTTGCAAAGTGTTTCAAAATACTTAAAATTGATATGACCAAGTCTTTGATACCACAACTGTGTAGAGGTAGAGTTCTTAGCCACAAGTTCCTAATCATCTCTATGGAAAAAATCAAGATGGAACATGTGTCCCACATTGGAGGCTTTTGCAACTATTTTTGAGCCTCGTGATTTGTCTCGAATTAAACACATTTTCTTGCCAGAATGACTATCAAAGTCAATTTTCAATATATGATCTAGGAGTTGAATAACCTGACAACATATTTTTATTCAACCCAAGGAAATATATTACATCTCGACAATCTACATTGCATGAACCAAGGGGAAGATAAATATTCCCAATCCCCTTACTTGTCTATGAAGATAAATCCGTCATGAAACATGGTTTTTTGAAGGAATGTCCCTCATTAAAGTAAACCAGTCTCTTTGGCTGGTCATGTGTCGAGTGGATCCCAAATCAACATACCAGACATCACTAGATGATGTGGAGGGTTCACTTGATCAAGCAGTGTACAAGTAGTCTTCAGTATTTAACTTTTCTTCTTACTCAACAATATTTCCTTATTGATGGGGTTTTCTTTTGTAGTTGACATTTTTCTTACCTTGATTTTAGTTAGAATGTACCTTGTGATATTGTTTGTGTTGAGGTCCGGAGTTTCTTGATGAACCTTTGTCATAAGTATTATACCAACAATCTTTCAACTAATGCCCTCTTTTATAGATAGGAAATTTATTCTTTTGTTGTTTTTCCCCTTGATGTTGATTCTGATTTTAGGAATTTTGATAGGAATGAGGTTTTCCTTTTCCTTTCCTTTCCATTTCTGATGAGAAGAAATTTCCTTCTCCTCTTCATCATCTTTATTGTACATTTCTTCCTCTTGTTATAGTAGGTTTACCAGCTTGTCAAAACTCACTGTCTGATCTAAAAAGTTGAGTGTTGTCAAAAAAATGTGGTATGAAGGAGGGAGTTCTCTCCGAAACAATGGGAATAAGAGATTTATCAGTGACCTCCTCTCCTAGGGCTAGAAGTGAAGCCCTTAATTTTGTAACTCTTCTTAAGAAAGCTTCTATTTTCTCATTTTGTTTAAACTTCAGTGTGTGTAATGAATCTATAAATTCAATATTACATTCTTGTTCTTGGCCTCGTACACTATGCTCAACTTATCCCATGCTTATTTGGCTGATTTGGCATCAAAATGTGGGGTTACATGTCATCGAAACTACAAACAAGATTATCATCTTGGCCTTCTAATTGAATCTATCAAACTATCTCTGTTGTGTTGTATCAATTGTTGATCTGGTGACATACCATTCTATTCACAAGTCCAAATATCTTCAAACTCAAGTTATGTCTTGATTTTTGTCTTTTATGTGGCATATTTATTTCCTCTTAGTAGTTGTGAATCTAGAAGAAAGAAATTTGGGGCGTTGGTGCCTAATTTTTAGAATCAACTCGAAAAGGGTAAGTCTCTTATCACTCCATGTATATGATCTCTAAATCTATATACCGTCGAGTCTAATATATCAAACCTTTCTATATATGCACCCTTACTGCAATATACCCATCAGGTACATGAAAGAAGCTCGTCATTTCTATATACTCAAAAGTACATGAAAGAGGCATTAACATATGTGAAATAATTCAATACATGGTACCAAGATAGTAATGAAAGGGGGTCCATGTGATTATTGACACTAACTCGGAGAAATACCCTCATACGCATGTGTAACTTTTCTATATACTTGGATAATTTCTCATTCCATATTTAAGTCATGAAATATTTCACGAGATGGATGGGAGGGCTCAAATTACATATGCATTGTGTCTTTATTACTCCGCATCGATTTAAAGGGTTGATTCCCGGATGAAATTGTTGCACCTATATTAGGCATTAAGTGCGGTAGTAGTCACGATGGTTTACCCTTAAGTGCTTCCTAGAGAAACTGTTTATATCAAACACTACGAATGAGATCTGGAGATCTCGTGACTCATTCAAAACCAATTTTTTTATTTTTAGTACAAATCTCTACCAATTTTACAATAATAAAAATGGTTTGCGGTTGAATATGGAAACCTGTAAATTAGTACAATACACTAAAATATACAATTACATTCAAAATTCTAAAAAAATTGAATGACAGGAAAATTTTCTTTGTTTTTGAAGGCTCGGTGGCCTCTAGAGCTCAATACAACTTGTTGAGAAAAAAACCGTAAAACAATAGCTCAAAATGAAGTTTTTAAACACCCCTCCTTTGGAAAAAGTTTCTCAGAATCAAAAATAAGTTATGTGGGAGAAAATAAATTGACCCTTTTTAGGGTTTTCTCTGCTAAAATAGCCTAAGGTTTAGTCACGAGATAACATGTTAGTGTTAGTTTTATGTCTCTATATTTTGCGTTTGGGGCTAATATTACCGTTAACTTACATAGTTTTTAAAAAAGTGTTTGTTTTTATAAAATAAAAAGGATTAGGTTCGGGTGGGGCTCGAATCCCTTACCTCACATCTCTTAGTGCTATCCTAGTATCCACTACATTTCCCAATGTGTTTGGCATTTGAATTGAAAAATATAATATTTAAAACATTTAAAACCCGACCAACTTGTTAACCGGTTACTTGGTGAAAAAGGTGAGGAAGTGTTGACATGGAAAAGTCCATGTTGTGGGTGGAGTGGTTTAGGTTTTCCCCATTAACTTGGATCTGCCTTGTGTATAGTGTTTCCACCATTTTCTTTTATTATCCTCTATTGAATATCATGTCTCCATTGTTTGATCTATTTTTTTTTTTTTTTTTTTTTGGGTCTCTGTGTGCTTTGGTGGAGAGTAGGAGACTTCACCGATTTACAAGATCCTTTAGTAATTCCTCATGGCCCGGTCACGGTTTGTCTTGGCTCGACCACTACAAATGCAACACTTTTTATTGTTTACATAGCCAGTGGGATCAACGTGAGCTCGTATGAATGCTCAATGGCTCAATCATTAAGAGACACAACTTGATCTGTAGGGTATTGGTGATATGCACAATGTAATGTTGGCTCGATTGAGTCCTATGTAACCTGACTTTCAACTTGGTGCTCAATGCACGATGAAAAATACCCATCTCGCCTATCAATGTTCGGTCTCCAAATAATGTAACTCAAATCTGCACAATGAAATTGTTCCTCTCAAATAGAACTTGGTCGAAACTATGTGGAAGCTAGGTGACTAAGGGAAGATTCCTCCATATTTTGTGTTGTAGTTAGTGTTAGAATTCCAACTAACACTATCACCAATTTTAGTGACAAAACCCCTAATTAGGGATTTTTTTTTAAAAATTGTGAATATTTATTGGAGTCCGAGAAGCAATTTTTCCTAGTGTAGGGGGAACCAGGAAAAAACAAATTATTTTATTTTACACGGAGATCAAGCGAGAAGGTTGTGTGGAGGCAAGGATGGGTCTAAGAAGTTGGATGAGGTTACACGGGATCTCTATTATTACAAATTCTCTCCAAACTCCTCAATCTTTCCTTCTCTTCTCTCTCTCTCTCTCTCTCTCTCTCTCTCTCTCTCTCTCTCTCTCTCTCTTCAACCTTCTCTGCTTATAGGTCTAGATCAACCATCTATACTACCAAATGTAATTTCAGAAGAGGGATATAAGCCTCGTTAATTTAATGATATGCAATCAAATCACTATTATAGAGAATGTGTTTCAATTCCTATAGGAATTGAACAACTGAATACAAACACAAAAATATGTTGCACACGTGAAAGAATAAAATTATTTACGAAGCTTCCAAAATTACATCACGGAAGCAAGAATAAAAAATATGTTCTTTCAACAATAATGCAAAAAATAAACCCATTCAAAAATAATATAGTTATTAAAACATAACCATATGATAAATAAAGTTATATTCCTAATTAATAATGCAAAATTATTATTTACCCTAACATGGTAAACTTATTTATGATGATAAGTGATACTAAGTTTTGGTAAGCCTAGGTGACTTTATCAGTGGATTATATCATGTGTCTATGAGGACTATTTATATTTTTTGGGAAGAATGATGCACCTTACCATGCACTTGATTAGAAAAGTTACTAGCCTCCCAGAAGCTCGGGCTCAAAATCGTAACTAACCTAGAGGATGATGATGGGGTGAAGATCACTACCACCACCTTAAAGTATTAGTGAGGAGGGCATGTAATGGATATCACACATCTTACTGACCCTATTGTCATAATGGTCACTGACTAATTATAAAGTTGGGAGTGCAATCTTGATGGACACGGGTAAATAAGAGATGCCTTCACATAGTAAAGAAGATGGCCAAGGGTATTTCTTAGAACCTTGTTGGATTTATCATTGAATAAATTATAGAGGAAGTGCACTTAAGAGAAAATATAACCTTTGGAGCTATTCTACTCATAATTGTATTCTCTGAAATGGGGGTACTAGATGGTATAGATGAGAAAATGTGGAAGTTCCCCAGGAAGATAAGTCACAAGTGAAAAGATTCCTTTAATACACTTATGGCGGGATTAATACCGTGTAAAGTTAAGGGTAGAAAGATGGTATAAATGGATGTGTGAAGCATTTTGGCGGGAGTGGCACATTTCGTTTGAGTTTCCCTCAAACTTGGAAGGGAAGGTGGAGTTTGTTGTGTATCAACACTTCTTCCTTAGCATATTTTATTTGAAGGATGGAACAAATATTCCTTAGTGTAATCTCTAATTTTCTTTTACATCATAATATTTCCAAGCATCAGTGAATAGGTTCTCAGAGGTGCGAAAATTGAATTTTAATGTAGAAAAAGTATATTTTTAATACCATACAATGAATAAGACACATTTCTTTCATGGTAATGGCATGTATGTGGAGACAATGATATCAAATGATATCAATATCAACTCCACTACTTTGGCAGTTGCCAATTAGGAGGCCACGAAAAGTTATATCTACTTAAAGCCAAGAATGGTTGATGGGAAGTATGAGGAGAATAATTTGTATATCCTTGAAGAACTTAAGGGAATACAAATGGTTGGAAAAAAGAGGACCCGTGAAGAGACTCCTCCCCTTAGAGAAGAAGAATAAGAAGATGGTGAAGGAGAGGATAAGCAAAAGGAAACTAGGAAAGGTGAAAGTACATCTGTTGACCCCTAATTTGCTAAAAATCCATGTCCCAAAAATAATAAGAGTGTAAAGAATAAACCCAGGTGATTTTAAGTGAAGAAATTGAGGAGGTAGAGAAATCTAGAGAATATATACCTCACATATCTTCACTAGTTATGCTCTGAAGGATACATATGATGAAGAGCATGGTAGGCACCATGAGAGGAAAAAGAAGGATGAAGAAGGATGTGGTGAGCCCATTACATAAAGGCATAGGAGGATATCATGAGGAATAAGAGCATGATGTTAAGCACAATATCGAGCATGAATTTTGGCATGATGAAGAGGAATAAAAGAATTCATATGAAGGAGAAACATGTACAGGGAGTGTCTCTTATATTGGAGATACCAAAAAACCCCTTAGGGAAAGGGATAAATCAGAAGCATACACCCTAGGGTCCTATAATGAATTATATTGATGATCCTTTAAAAAATTTACATGTGTAACATCAAAGTTAAGTGGCCATAGAGGATCTCTTATGTTGGTCATTATTTGATAAGGAGGAGGCCCTACCACATACCAGAAATATACTCTTAATGGGCCTATCAATCACATATGGAGGAGCCAATGTTCAAGTTCATGCATAATCATTGGCGAGACTAGACTTAAGTATATACCAAATAAAACATTCCTAGGGATTGACACACATTTGTTTTCTACATGAACAAGTATGCAATACACTGAATAAACTATCGGTAGAAGTGGGAATTTGAACCTTTGATAAAAATTACATGATAAAGAGACTATGCAAAGATATCAATGAGAATTATGAAACTATTGTGTAGTTGAAGTATGAGCTGAGAGAAGAAAAGGGACACATGTTTGATTCTTATAAGAAATCAAAAACCATTATAGACATCGTAACTACCACATACCCTAGCCTCACCACAAATACCATGGCATAATATGATATGGAATTACACTACTTGGAGGATATGGCATGGATTCTCTCACATGAGAAAATAATGATAAGGAGACTAACTCATGTGGAGTTAGCTATGCATAAGAAAATAGACGAGGAACATATTAAATCCCATCTCATGAAATATGAGTCATTTGTTGCGGTGGTTAAGGAGGTCATGCGAGAAGGAAGAATTTTTTTTTATCAATTTCAATATTTTGAGAAATTTGTGACCTTTTTGGATGCTAACGATGAGGAAGAGTTAAAGGAAATCTAGGCCAGAATGAGGAATAATAGGGATGAGAAGGAAATTTTGATAGCGTAGTAGAGAAGAAGAGGGATTATATATCTCTTTTGAAGATAGAACTTAAAGATAGATTAAAAGAAATTTTTTCCCAGGGTTATGCACTGGATAGATGCACTAAATAATGCTTTCAAGGAGCTAGAGAAACTGGTCATGGAGTTAAAGGGGGAGGTTGAGAAGCTCACTCCTACAGAGGTGTCAGATATAGTTAATGTTGCACCAGTAATAGCAAAGGAGTTAGAAGGCTGGAGGTAATTGGAGAAGATATTGGTTAAGGAATTTCTAGTGCTCCTACCTTTAAGTCAATCAAATTTTATTCTTTGATTCTTTAGCATAACCCATATGCTTTCATTCATTGTTCAAGGGATTATTTGGAGTCATACATTCATGAAGGAAAATTATTTACCAAGATTTTCTGAGGATAGACACTATACCTAGTATGGGGTAATGTTGGTCGGAGGAAAAATACTAAGTATCAAATTTTAGAATCAATGTGCATGGGGGTGCACTTGCAGGTTAAAGATGGCACATAGAAGTGTAGGTGTGGGTAGGAATAGGGATACATGTGTGACTATGCATAGAGGCAGAAACGAAAATGAATTAGCCTTTTTTTGCACTTGCTAAAAATAGGAAGAGTGAAGATTGAGTTCCAACCAAGAAAAAAACTAAAGCATGATGACTTGGTAGCTAAGAAAATGATATTTTTGAGGACTAAATATGTAGATCAATCACACACATGAAGAGATATTAATAGGATTAAATAAATGTATTAATAGGAAATTCTTTTATGAGCATGCATGTAGTCTATTTTGTGAGCATGTCTATTTTTAGGAGAGTGCATGGACACTAAAGGGAAAGTCCCCACCCCTATATATACATGTTGTATGTCACTATTATAGAGGGTCTTAGTTCAAAGTTACATTTATGGTATTTTTGTTACGGTATAGGGTATGATGATGGTGCACATGATTCTATAGAGTAATAGCTTGACTTGTTTTATAATCTTCTTCCTAGTTATATAAGGAATTATGATCTCTAATGGGTAATTGTAGTTAGATCTTTATTTTTCATGAATCTGAGTATGGTGTTGTTATAGGACAATTGATCTTGGTTATTGTTTAAGTTGATATGTTTCCTTAGTATATGTGTTTCCAAAGTGAGTTAAATGCAATGGTTATTTATATATGAATGAACACTTAGTTAGTTATCATGAAAACTATGCATGCTAACATCTTGAATAACAAACACAAAGGAGGGACCTAATACTCGTGTGCATTATGGGTAAGCATTTATATCTCTCTAAGTGAGGTGTCGGTATGCATATTGTTCTAGTGAAATAAAATTCTATAATAAAACAACATACAAACTCATAATAAGGATCATATCCAAATAGAATCCATGTTTTCCAAGATACCAATATAACACAATTTCTTACTCATCACAAAATAATCAATAAATAACATTCATGTTCATAACAATAATGTTGATACATCTATTCAATATTACATGTATATTTCAATGATATTCCATGTTACAAAAGCACAAACAACACTACCATTTTCTTCTTGTCCCATGTACCTACAACCACCGCATGTTCGGTCAACTGTTGGCATGACATAAAACTAAAATCATACATGATTTATGATTTTCATAGTTTTTACAACAATAATAAAACTATATTTAACATACTTCAAAGGAGAGTAAGAATTACAATTTCCATTTCATTTCATTTTCAAAGCTAAAGATAGAGCTAGAGAGAGGAGATAAAACACCATTTCTTCTCACATTCAAAATATTTTCAAACAAGTGTCAAGATGGTTTCCTATAGTCATGTTTTTATGTTTACAAGGTTTACCAATCATTGTTTTTCTTGGATAAGGTCATATGATAGTTTTCTCCATTTAGTCACAAGTTTCCAAAAATGTCAAATTTAGACATTTGCATCTTCGAGACTCAAACACACAAGGGAATAAATTCCTACCT
The DNA here is from genome assembly GCA_018340775.1 of Taxus wallichiana var. yunnanensis. Taxonomy (NCBI): domain Eukaryota; kingdom Viridiplantae; phylum Streptophyta; class Pinopsida; order Cupressales; family Taxaceae; genus Taxus; species Taxus wallichiana. The sequence goes on from CM031235.1 coordinate 424,272,081, forward strand.
ATTCCCTATATACAAGGAAACACTCGGAGCTGATGGAACCCCAAACTAGAAAACATGATTAAAATGGCACTCATCTTTCCAGAGCTACCGATCATAAATGCACCGTAGTGACCTCATTGCCCAACAACTAGAGGCCTACAAAACCTATCAAGAAATATAGATTATGGGATGTTTGTCTCCAAACTGATGGTTGGTATTGGTTGTAAAGGAGAAATACTAGTGGTATACTGAGTTCAAAATCCTTTTTGCATCTGAGGCTAAAACAACGATTCAAAACCAAACTACATTTTTAACTTTCGAAGTTGTTAAAAGATGTGAACTATCTCACTTTGGTCTCCTAAACATGTTACGAAAAAGATCAAATAGACATCGAGGGAAAACGAGGTTCGGTTGAACACTCCATGTGACAAGGTACACAATTAAAGCTTGATTTTCTCATTTTGGGGTTTATAGGGATGTTTTGTGCCTTCATGAAAATGAGTTTTATTATCATTACACAACTTCATCAAGAAGTAGTTTTTACTAAGTTTCCCATTCAACCCATCAATTGTGTGGTTTACAAATCCAAAACTAGTATCGTAGCTTATCCAGGTCGGATTAAGGATTATGAGTTCCCTAGGGAATATTATATCTAACGTCCTCTATAAACAAATATTTTATAGTCTAAAAGTAATTAACTATAATTAAAATTTGAATTATTTGATAAGTTATGTCTCTACCATCCAAGAATTTTTTTAATAAATTTATTTGTAGTTGCCACTTCCTAAATTCCCCATTCTCTAACATATAATCTATCATAATCCTCATTTACTATATCTTTCCCAACTATTTTTTTGAAGTTCCATACATATTCACCTTTATTCATATCTCCTCAAAAATAAATTGCAAGACTTCAAAACAATACAAAGTATTAAAATACAAAAGTATGAATTAAATTTAACAAAAATGCACTTTCCTAGGGGCTAGCTAAATATCATAATCTTAATATAATTATTTAAAATAATTTTATATTTTTAACAAAGGAAATCAAATTGGGTATGTAAGTATGGCCATTAAGCATTACTTAGTATATATGGTTAATAAATTGATCTACTCTTCATAAAACCCATGATATAATAAACTAAATTGATGCCCCTAAATGTTAGTTCCTAGGAAGTTTATTATTCTTTCTATATTTTAATCCCCTCATGATTTTATCCATCCATATTACGAGGTAAGAGATAGTAGAGTTTACATTCATGGTTAATGCTCTTGTTGCATACAAAATAGAGTAAATTGTTTCTGCACAATAACTCATCCCATTCAAGTAACCTAAACATTATTTTTCTTTAGATAAATATAAAAATCTATTATAATTAAGAAAAATAAGAATGCTAAAAACATGCAAGGATAGAGTAAGATGACCATTCTTGGGACGAACCGATAAGTGTTAACTACGGGGTTGATGATACATAAATTGTTTCCAATTTTTGATGGTTTCTACTGATCCTTTTCCAAAACCATATGGAGCATGATTTTCACCCAATTCATGTTCTCACTACAAGCTTCAACATTTACAAACATATATGAAAATTCACTAATAGATACTATCTTGAAAAACCCATGACCCATTATGCTTTTGTTGCTTCCTAAATTTCTAAACAAATATGTTTTGTGTGAATCTAAAAATTATAACAAACAAAAGATAAACATCTCTTCAGGAATTTTATCAAATAGTCCATGTGCCTTGAGCTTACTTATTCAATGATGCAATAATAACCATAAAAAAAACCAAATCCATCCACCACCCATCTACAACTCACATCATTATGCAACATGTCCCAATTGGAGGTGGTGTAACAAAAATATACCTACAACAAACAAACCCCCCTATTGTTTATCCCTTATACCCTTGAACTAATCATCACATCACTCTACATGTATACTTTACAACCAATGTAAGTCATAAGACCACACTTCCTTACATAATTTTGTTAAACAATTCACATGCCTTGCCTAGATTCCAACATTTTTGCATACTCGACTGATAGGGAAAAAGAAAAATCAAAATATATGAAAAAAATCCCTCTACCCATCTGCTTGATTTGAAGTTCTTCCATCCAGCGCTAGAGGGGAGTACGTTGGCGAATCTTTGAGGATTTTGATTTTATGCTTGTTAATAGTATTTTCTTTATAAGTTTCTAAATTTATTTTCAATCTTCTACTTTAGTGCATGTGGGAGGAGGAAAAAGGTGACAGTTTCTTGATTTACACCTACCCAGTTTGTAACTAATTTGAAGTTTCCAAAGCCTTTAATTTTTAACAAACCATTTTGTTCTTAACATACAAAAAAATATCTTATGTGATCCGCATTTATTTATGGTATTAAGTAAAACATTCTTGGTTCCTGTATAATCTTCCCCTGCATAAGGATGGGGGGACACAGTACGCACTTAACCATCTAGGTGCCCAGGTGATCTACAAGCATGTCGAAGCCCTTTTGGAAGCTATGGGTCTGTTGTCTTTTCTCAAAAAATTTAAGGGCCATGATGAGATTTTGTATGAAGCGATTGCTAAAACATGGAACGAGGGCAAGGTATAGGTCGGTAATTGTTCTCTCACAATTTCACCCAAGCTCATCGCTAAAGTGACTAGCCTCGCGTTGGAAGGTAGATGTATTTTCAAGCTGAAATCTGACTACAGTCTTGAGATTGATTATTTCTTTCAAGGAAAAGGGGATCCCATCTCTCTGCATAATGGATACGCTCGGAGTAAGTTACCTTACCCTTTTGATGAAATTTCCAAACTGATAATGTCTTACATTACTTTGGAAGGAAGATATAAAGTTATCTATGGCTACCATTTCCCCATGTTAAACCATATTCACAATTCCAAACCCTATAACTTTCCTTTCTACCTATTCTCTTCTTTGGAAAAATCAATTACTATGGTGAAGAAAGGCACTTTCATTCTCCCTTTACACCAGGTTCTGATCAAAACTATCATCTGCTGAGCACTCCCCTGTTGGGAAAAAATGATAAATTTGGGGCTTGACTTCAAACATCTCTCTGGGAAAAGGATAGGAGTCTGGAACCTAAGGATGATAGTTGTGATGATTTTGGTCCTAGGAATCTGGTGGCCAAACATACCAGGTCAAGCATGGGTAAAGGGGGATAAGTTCGAACAAAAATGTGTAGATCCCTATCGGGAGGAGGAGGAAAACATCACCTTTATTTTAGATGAATTCCCTAGTGAAACCCCGACCCAGAAGGAATTCCTCTCATGAAAAATCCAAAGGGGAAGTAGAGAGCAGTGAGGATGTGGCCAACATAAAAGAACAGGAGTCTTCTGAGGACAAGCATTCCAAGAACACTGAGGAAGCTATCCACAATCTACATAATCTTAAAACAGCTCAGATGGAGCTTTTCTCAGCCCAGGAATTGGCTGTTAAAACCCATGCCTTCATGAGAGAGTTTGAAAATTGCAAACTGAATACTGATATCAATAGGCACAAAATCAGCTGGTCTCTATGGACCTTAAGGAGCTGCATGAAAAAGTGGATAAAATGTCTTCCCTTATCCTCAGCGAAAACCTCAAAAATGCCAATGCCAGAAGCATGGAAATGGAAAATGAGTTGCTGAAAATGAAAGGTATTATTATGCAAATCAGGGATGCACATATCCTTAATGTGAAAAGTACTATTTACCATCTTAAACTATTGGCTGAAATGATCCAGTCCATGGAGTTGGCAAAAGAAAAGGAAAAACAGGGCTGAAGGTGGTGATCAAAGAACCTAACTACAAGTACTGGAAGGAGACTATAACAACTCTGGTCAAAGAATGGAATGGTTGTATGGAGATGGTGGAAGATCTGGTCAAAGATTAATGAAATTCAATGGTTTTGAATCATTGTTTGTTTACCTTTATGTTGTTAGTTTTATCCTTTGGACTGTTATATATTGTAAATTCTATCTAACGGATATCATATACTGTTGTCTTTGTTTTTGAAATTTTGGAACATGAATGGCCTTTAAAGGTAAATAATTTGGCCAATATGTAAGTATGTTGTAACTCTTTGTAAGGGGTTGGGTCCCCTCAACCCTAACTTTTACCTCTAATCAAAAAAAAAAATCTTCCACGTCACCTGTAAAAATAGAGAACAAACATATCCCCTCCCATGTGCATCCCTCCACACTCACATACCAAACAACCAAAGCAATTCCAACTAAAAAGCTGGTAAGATCCCCCTTTCTAACCTTTTTAGAAGGATTATATGCACGATTAAGAAAATCCATTTTAGCACAAGCTAGTAGGATGGATAAAATGGTTACCAATTTGTTTCATTTGGTGAAACAATAGCATTGTTTCGAGAGAGCTCCATACCATACTCTAAAGATCCCATTTTTCATATGTTAGGAGGATACTTTGGAAAGGTTTTAGATTTATCTAGGCACTTGACACAAAAATTTCTACAAAGCCTCCACGCCTTCCAAGAAAGCTACCACAATAAAAATAGAATGTAAAGAAATTAATACAAATCATGTCCATTCATTCCACCACCACTCTCAACCCGAATTAGGCCCAATCTAAGTAATTTATGAAACCCCAAAACTTCCCTCACCAAGATATCTTCCATACCAAGCCAAGAAAAATGCAAGAACCACCTCGGAAAAAAACATTAATCCCCAAAATACAAATTTCCCAAAATCCTCACGCATGCTTGGAGATGAATTAAACACATTCTCACTAACTAGAAATTCCATTATTTCATTCTTAGAAGGAGGTTTTACACAAGATCCAATAATTTGGAGTATGTTAGGGACAGATTGAGAATATTTGATAATTTAATTCATTCACTTTTATTTTTTTATTACATTTTTAATTTTAAATGATTTATATTATTTTAATTTTGTTTTAATTGTAGAGACAACATCCCCCACTTGCTACGACATTACCTTATCACATAATTATCCTTATTTTAGAATTATAATAATCACTATAGACACAAAATCATGTATTTGGGTACATTTCTAGGTCTTAAATACATACTAACATTCATATGGTTCCTAAGCAAGAAAACTAGTAATTGATGATTGTCTTTAGCATTTTTCTTATGCTTCTTGTTTTCTATTCATCCTTTTACTCCCCACATCTCAGTTTATATTTTACTTATTTATCTTTTATGGCTCAAGACACCAACACCCACCAGGATGCCAACACCTTGGAACCATCATCCCCTCTAGGCTCCCCACGACATCTTTCTACCTTACTCTTTTTAGGCCTTTTTAAAATCTTTTTGGAATCTTATTTTCTTATGGTTCATCCTTCCAGTTGTTAATTATGAAATTAAAATAAGGGAATCATATAAATACATAGTTATGTGTTTAAAATGAGGGATCAAGCTCTAAGAATTATTACTATCACCTAATCTTGCACTCGAAAGGAACTTAAAGCACTTCAAAGAATCCATTTTGCATTCAATCAAGGGACAAGGGACTACATTTTCTAAATAAACTACATAATAAGGGGAAGTTCATTATTCCATCCACACATTCTATTTACATTACTACATCTAGCTATAACCCACTATCAAGTGCACTTGCACAAGGGCATCCTAGGGCATGATTATAACACACACAAACAAAAGAACTTCATGGAGTCTAAGATGTAGTGCAATGTTAGGTCATAAGTTCACTCTTTCAAGTTACCATTAGGGTCATTCTTACTCCCCATATTTTATATTTATTTTTTTGGATTTGATGTGATATTGTGTGTTTTGGAGGTAATATTTGTTTTGTAGGTTATAGGTACCCTTCGTGATCAAGGTGCAACACACTATAGGTTTTGAAAACTTTTACAGTCATGAGCACCCAATAGCAAACTCTAGCACCCGGTGCCCTTGACCCGATCCAGTGCCCATATCCATCATGACCATGTGATCTATAGGATTTATTTTGAGCATTAGAGACACATATCACCTCTTATTTAGTAGTTATATTAGTCCATAACACTTCGGTGTCGGCGTAAATCATCTAAGTCCTCTCTCCTTCCTCTTTGCTAAGGTTTTGAAATATTAAATCTTAGATTTCTTATGTCAAATATGTACTTTCACATTTTTATTTTCATGTCACTCTGCAATATTTTAGATTTAATTAATACAAATTCAATTAAATCATTCTCAGTGAATTCTAGTTCCATGGTTCATACTCGACTGGTGAGGGTCTAAATCTGAAATGAACCTCACACCATTCACTCTTTACACTTTGTGCTTCATGATACATCCTTATAGCGTACACTTTCAAAACCATTTCTCGATGACGTGATATTATTCGATTGTTAATTCTTTATTATTGAGGGGTCTTCTATAAGTAAACCTCATCTCATACTCATCCATATCCACCGAGGGTCATGCTTCTCCTATCACATTCATATTGCATACCATTCCATTTCACCCATACGAAAATATTGCATATCTTGGTTGCACTTATTCTTTCTTTCTTATACTTACATGTACACTTTACTTCCCTTGATATTCCGATAATTAGTATGTCATGATCTTCTCTACATACATATGTGTGTTCACTTAATCTTTAGTTGTGAATTCAAATTCCTACGAGATATTCACACATAGTAATGTTTCTTAGCATTATACATCTTACCCATCCCACCGGGTTCTGAAGGCATCTACATTTCCCACCCTTACACATCACAAGTGTTATTGTTTCATTATTTACTACTACTTTCTAGCACACTACTTCAGATTGATACATACATGATTTGACATGCATTTTATCTTTCTAACATGTTAATGGGTGCTTCATGTGCAACATTTTCCTTGCATGACTATATGCCACCATGGTTGTCTATTATCTTTTGTTTGAAATTGTTTTTTACTATATGTCATTGTTTGTGTGGTATGCCCTATGTCTTGTTTGATCACTACTTGTATGTTTTTGGTCACTTTTTCCATGATTGTCTTGTGACATTGTGAGCAATGTCTCATGTTTAAAACTTGATTTTAAGGTCTCTCTCTTGTATACACATATGTTACATTATTTTTATATGACATGGTTTCTTATTTTGCTACTAACACATGTTATTATCCACTTTTTTTGCATTTTCCTTGGTTTCTACCATACACATCCCATTCCCTACAAAAATATAGTTTAGATCAGCATTGGGGCCTCGATTTTGGATCAAACACTCCTATCGAGGTTGCATGAACATTGGGGGCATACATCAGGTGAAAAAACAACCCCATAAATTAGCTCAAAGATACATCACGATCAATATAACACATAATTGGCACATGTTACGGTTATAGGATGAACCAGAATCTAACTTGCGTTCTCGGACAACATAGACACCAACGCCTCGGCTTGGATAAGAGCACCTAGGTACCTATGTCCTCCCTTGGGTGTTAATGTCCTAGGGAAGTTACAATCATTTTCTCATATGAGCACATTTTACAAGAATCTAAAAAGTAGTTTGATAGTATCAAGCACAATCCTCCAATAAATAGAATACAATTTCTCTCCTACATACAATTCAATTGACATTTATAACAAATTAGGGACAACATGAACAAATCAGGAACACACCATATACATTAGTGCTTATTAGGAAGATTCATGGAAGGATAGTAATACTAGACCTCTCTCCCCCATCACTTTCTCCTTGGTGCGATATTTCCCAAAAAAATCTCTCTAAAAAAAATTTTAGGACACTTTTTGTATCCTTTACACTCTTCTATATCAAGTGCACACTTTCCTTTTACACACTACTACATACTTATGTACATTTTTCTCTAATCTATCATATACAATACTTTGACTACATTCCTTCTCTTCCTTTTTTAGGTTTATCCTTACAAGAAGCAACAATCACAAGCACAATGATAGTTACATCATGGTGTTGGTTCCCAAAATAACACCCCTAGGATATGAATAGCTAACCTAAGCGGTTTGGCTTTGAGAGAGTTATGAACAATGAAAAGTTCTTGTCATTGATAGCTAGGGATTTTTTCAAAACTCAACTCAATAATTCAAATCAAGGAGGCGATGAGGAGGAACCTTCATTAAGGGGATGGATTTACCCTGTTATTTCTAGCTCTACCTGAACTAAGGTGAGAGGACCTAGTTAGGGGATTTGAATAAAGGAAAATATCTCAAGGCTTAGTTTCCTTTATGGTTGGTGTAAATCAATTTGAAGCAAGTGCAACCACATATACAATACTTCTCTCAAAAGAGTTATCACTTGATTTATTGTAAGTACTTGACAATAAAACACAGATCTAAAGGAAGATAATAAAAAAATTTAGATATTGCATTTACATAACATTGTTTGGCCAAGGCTGATTTAAATGATATTGGATCACAGACTTGGTGGGATTTTTGAAAAATTTTACTAGTAATGAATAAATTTAAAGCTTTGATTTGTAAAATAATATGTTTTGTTTGTAGGTATGATATGCTTAGTTCATTTAAAGATAAATGGGTTTTTGTTAATTGGTATTTGGAGGGGCAAATGCTTTTATGACCTTGATAGAGTATTGTTCTCATAGAATGAATCCATATTTAACTAAAATGATTGGAAATAACAATCAATTTAACACAGTTTTTGAAATAAAATTTGCATTCATTAATGGTCAATGTGCACAAAATTCATCTACAGTCTCCACAATCCTAACTAAAAATCATGGAGTTAGAGCTGAGATAAAGCACTTGCCATATTTTTCTTATACACCAAAAATAACCTAAAGGGAATTATAATAACTTATTTAAAAGTGATGTTTCCTATAGGATTTTACAACTGATTTTAACCATTGCAAAGTATACACTATTCTATAATAATCTCATAGTAACCAGAAGAATACAACGACTAAGAAAGACCCTTGTGTACTTGACAAAGTAAAGACACTGCAAGATAGTAATAGAAACAATATTTCCTATTTCATTCCTTTAAAACATAAGAACAGGAAAGTATAGCTTGATCAATCACATAGAGTGTAGACCCAAAATTATGAACTTTACACATAATTTGGCATGGTCTTATACCACTATTTAGAAGGTTATCAAGTGTACAAAGTAATAATTAATCCCACCTTTTGGCCATCTTTATTTTATATTTTATTTCATAATTCCCATGTATTTTCCAGCACTTATTCACCCATTTTACAATTGTCCCGTCATTACGGGCCAAAATCGGGCACCCCGACTTGTACTTAGGCACCCCGGTCTATGCACATCCTTTCCAACTTATTTTTGGGGCCTTTCTTGTCATTTTTGTATTTATCCTTTTTTGAGTCGTCCTTGTCGAGATTCATTATGAAATTGAGCTTGAGAGCCCTATAAATACAAATATTTTAAGACCATAATGGGGGTCCTAGGTCATAGCATTAAACAATAATATCACTCCATCTATAGTTACATCCTTTACATCACTTGCATCCACATAGTGTCATGCATCAAGGCTAGGAGATTTGCATCACACACACTTCATAGGGCAAGGGATTATATTCTATTCCATGCACACATGCTATTTAAATTTTAGATAATTGTAGTCATTTTTACACCCATCAATAAGTAAAGAAATCCCATGTGTGTCAATATCACCTAGTGGGCATTGGGCGCTCACCCAGGCATGTGCAAGTGTCGAGTCTCTCTTTTATGTGAGTTAAGTGGGAAACCATCATCTATGTTATGAAATTAATGAATAAAGGTGGAAATGAGACATATAATCATCATATGGCTTAGAACGGCCTCTAGAAAAATGTATTCATTCCAAATAGAGGGTACTTATAGATAACAAATAGAACTACAACAAAAGGAAAATACATTAGGATGGAATTACAATAGACTTTCTCCTTGGAAAAATAATAAGGGGATGAAGAATTTGGGAAATAAGAAAGAATGGGAGAGTGATGGCATTATTGCAACAAGCTAGGAAAATATTTTTGTAAGTCATCCTCCAACTTGTTCCAGGCATTGAATTCATTTTGCACTCTCTGATAGAGTTCGCTAACTAGGGCACTTACCTCCCCAAAACTCATTCCATTTCCTTGAGTGTTCATAGTGTCAACAATTTTCTCCAACTCCTTGCTCATGTCTTCAAGTGCATCCATCCTTCTAGTAATCTATGGGTATAGTTCCTTCATTGATTTTTGATTGAACCCCTTAAGGTTTCAATGGCCTCGATTCCTTTTCAACCTCGACAAGGATTATGTACCTTTCCACCCTATTTCCCTTATTCTTCTCTTGAAACTCCTTTAGCTCTGCTTCGTGAGTGGCAAAAAAGATGCTCACCACTTTGTCCTTGTCTACGTAATTATCATATGCGGCCTTAGCAGATTGGGTAAAAATCTTGACATCTATAAGTACCTTACTATCTTGAATAGTGATTGCTACCACTTTCAATTTTTCCTCCTTCACCAAGCATGATTCCACTTATTACATGGACTCCAGGGGCCAACAGGTTGTCTCTCTATGTTGAGGATGCATGCCGGATCTTCTAAACATTCAAGACTGGGCCTGTACTTCTTTGCGGGTGGCGTTAGGTCTGGATGCTTCAACATAATGGCACTTGTGATAGACTCCACATTTTTTTATACTTCACACACCTTCGCCTTCTCATCCCTTAGTTCACGCATCGGTTACGTTCTAATCAAGTCTTCTTGTTTCAATCCCTTAGTCTTCTCAGCCAGCTTCTCTTCCTTCTTTTCTAGCTTTCCCTCTAGAAATATTACTCTATCATTTCTTCCAAAGAGCCTAGCCTCAACCTCGATTGTGACCTTGTTGAGCACGCATTACATAAATTCTCATCCGATAGTTTATAGGCATTTACCAAGGGGTTGGCTCCCTTAGACTCTGGTACTGGCATGATTTCCCCTTGGTATACTTCAAACTCTAGCTCATCAATATGGCACTCTAATGCCCAAGAGAGCATTTTCTTTATCGTAGGGTATGTTCCCTCCTTGTCAAAAGATGTCATAGCTAGAAGTTCTTCCATGGGTATAGTTCTCTGGAAGCACATAGATAGCACCTTCCTTTGGTCATCAACATAGCCCATGACCTATCCTCATTCTATATCAAGGTTCTTCCTTCCCGAGTGTGTGGATTTAGGGAAACTCACTATGTTAGACTGGGACCTCCTCCCACACTAACTTGTTCTTTCTCAACGCTTTCCTCCTTACCCTCTTCCATCACTATGTCAGTGTTGTGCTCCAATTATTTCTCTACCAAGGCCTCGATTATTTTCATTTCTTCTCTTTCTGCCACCTCGTTTACTTTCTCTTGTGTAAGGCTTGGAGTTTTCTACTCCTACGCACCAACCTCCTCACTTCTTCCCATGTCATGGGAACCTTCCTCCTCCTGGCTACCCTTGTGCTGCATGAAAAGGAACCCATGTTCTTCTTCTCCTCCCTCTTCTTCTGAATCATGCATGCTAAAGACAAGTGGCTCTTGATCTCCTTCAAGATCATCTTCTTCATCGTCATCATCCTTTTCACCTATGTATTTCTCCAATATCTCAGTTTCTTCTGATTCGGCCTCCTCTTCTATCCTCTGCTTATTTATGAGAGGTGACTCTTTCGTAGGGAATCCAGCCTTCTCTACTTTCTATAGTGACTTCTCCTTAGTGAGGGGTTTCTCTAGCACCTCTTCTTTTGGGGTCTTATCCTTTACCGGGGACTTCTTCCTACGTGTATAGGTGCTAGGTTTGGTGCTTGCCACTAACGCACTTACTAGCTAGGTAGTCTACACACTTGGTGCTTTTTCTTCTTCTCTCTCCCTTTTCTTGAGTGTGGGATTTCTTCTACCCATGGGATCTTCAGGTATGGAGACATAATTCTCTTGGTATGTGCCTTTCTCGAACTTTGGCATAATGTAGAGATATACACCCACCATGGAATTTCCTATAATTTTCGAGTCGGGGTTTCATCATTCGGACTTCATATACTACGTACTTTTCCACGTACATGCACTTCTTAGGGTAGACCAGTGTCCTACACATCTCCCTATGGTCATGTTCAACTTCACTAAAGTCAAACCTTAGTATCTTTTCTTCTTTAAACCTGTTAACTCCCGCTTGGAAATATTGGGCGGTGAAGGAGAATGGGAGTTCACACCATGGGCTCATGGTTTCATCCACCAACTTGATTCTGTATATGTAGAAGTATTGGTACATAGAAAAATTATCTTCTCCCTTTGTAAGTGTTGGTATTTGTTGTGGGATTCTCCACTCCATCCCGAATGCATCCCTTAAGTGCTTATACCTCTTGTCCAAGTGCGCCTTGTAAGAGGCTATCATTGTTTCATATGTATACTTTGAAAATATTTTCATAGGCAAGGGATCTTCACCGGATACTTGCAAACAAACTTTTCTCGCCACATCGAGGCACTCCTATCTCCAAAAATACAATTGTCAAGAGGATATTTATAAAGATTACCTTATCTCCTTCACGTAAGCGGCTGCTGATTATCTCATTTATAATGAAGGTTGATAAATTGTATATTGTGCCCTCTGATATTTTTCTGCATACATTCAACTAGGCCTTATTCACCCGCGTCCATCTTTCTTGATCATTTAACTTTGTGACCAGGTGCACAGCCATTCTCATGACAGCATCTAGGATTTTTGAAATATCAAAATACCTTAACCCCTTCTTATAATCATATGCAGCGACGGTTGCTTTGATGGCATCCTTGTCTCTTAGGTCATCATCTATGCTTTCTCCCTCATAGATGAGGCCTGTAAACTTCAAAATCAGCTAAGGGGTTATGCATATCTTGCTTCCCGCGAAGTAAAAATGGTCCTCATGCACATATGACATCAGCCATTGATAGAGGTTCTCAGGCATTCCAAAGTAGGGCAACTCATAGAGTTGCAATAACCCTTCCTTCTCCAACTTCACTTTTATCTCATTGTTATAGATGGGAAAAACCTCTGGTGTCCTTTTGTTCATTAGGTACACTAAATCCAACGTCATTTCCTTCTATGTTTTGCTTATGTGATGGTTATAATCTCTCACTTTGCTATCTTTCTCAAATGGTTTTCCCACTCCTTCACAAGAAAAACTCCATCCGAGTACTACATTTCTATGTACCACTACTCATTCATGCTTGTGGTGGTTGTTGATGTCTCTCTTGCCCTTGCCCTTGCCCTTGCCCTTTCCCTTTCCCTTTAGCTTTTTGGGTGACACCATTGGTTTCTTGGGTGCCATTTTCTAGGTCCTCTTATCACTTTAATATCTTCTTATTACTCTACTCTTCTACTTCTTCCAACCTTAGGTCTCAAACTTGTTAATAAAACCTCTTAAACCCGTGCCCTATTTTTTCAAACCCTAACTAGGATAATTATTTCACAAGAAGGTGTCTACTCCCAACTTATCTTACACTTGGGAAACCCTTTCCTTCCGGTTTACAAATCCAAACTAGTTACTTACACTCAAACTCTTCAAATCTTTCTTCACACGGATTAGTTCTGGAAGCCCTAGTTTGCAATGATGCAAAATCACTTCTTTCTTCATATACGCAAAGTAAGTAGTGAAATTACTTGACCCTCTATTTATAGTTTTTCTTACTTTGTAACATTAAATGCTACCTTACCTACCATGGTAATTTAACACGTAGTGCGGATCTTTCAAACAAACTGACTTTAGCACTTTAACTCACACGTCCAACCTTGTGCAAATAATTCTCTAACCTTCTAGAATGCAACCAATCCATCTTGACATGAGACTCTTGTGCACATGTAACCAACACTGAAGGCACTTCTTCTATCATGATTTTTCTATCTCCTACCTCGTGTTGCTTTTTTGCTTCTTCCTCTATGTATGTGGATCCCCAATGTGGCCTTACCCTACCACCAACCATCCTTTTCCACCTTTCATTGCATGTACTTTCTTCACAAGTAAATTCAACTTTGGCTTTCCAATGTAATCCTTCATGGCGCTTCATACTTAAATTTCTTCCACCTTACTCCACCCCACACTAAAATGATGCATGGTCCTCTATGCAATTATAACCTTCAAAAAGTAATGAGATTATTGGTGCCCAAGGTGCAACACAAAACAAAAATGAGAAAGAGAAACACAAGAAAGGAAATGCATTAAATAAAATCCTAAACTAACTGGCAATACTGCCTTATTTACAAACACTAAGAAGACTTATTTATAGTAGGGTTTCATCCTACTCTCATTGAAGTGTTCTAGAAATCTCGTCCCATTCGGTGCTTGTAACTTGTAATGCCTGAATCAAGGATGTACAAGATGGTGTAGGGATCTAACGAATGCACTTTTAACTTCCCAAGATGGCACAAAAACTTAGAATCATACATTAAAACCATATGGCCAAACTTAAACTTCTTGTTCCTAATGTGGCGATCATGTCATGCTTTTTTTTTTACTTTTTATGATGTTTGGCTCCACCTGGCAAGTGATCATCTTTCATCAAACTTCATTAATTTATCAATCCTTTCTTCCAGTAATTTCTCATTAGCCATCCCTCCTATGCACTCTATTCACAAAGAAGGTAACATGAACTCAACTAGCAAGACTTCCTCCGTGCCAAACACCAATTGAAATAGTGTGGCTTTGTTCAAACTTTTATAAGTTATCCTATAAGCCCATAATACGATTTGATACCTTGTCATCCCAATCTTGTCTACCGACATCCAAAATATTTGTTAGGGTATGACTCGGTATTTTGTTAAATGCTTCAAAGGTTACATTTTCTTGAGGGTGATAAGGTGTAGTTTTTTTATGATCCGCCATGAACTCTACTAACATGATCATAACGGTCTCATTCAAGAAATGTGTATCCCTATCGCTGGTTAAAATTAAAGGGAATCCATACCTTGTGATAATGTTCTCCCACAAATATTTTGAAGTTGTAGTTGTTGTACAATATTTAGTTTGGGTTTTCTCTTCCCACCTTGTCAAATAGTCCGTGCAAGTGATTACATAGCATGATCCAATCCTACGCACTACTAGTGCAATAGGGCGTACAAAGTATATTACCCATTTCTCAAAAGGTTCAGCACTAGGGATAGGGCGCAAAGGAATTTCATCTCTCTATCATAGATTTATAATGCACCGACAATGGTCACACGCTTTATAATACTCCTTGTAATCCTTATATAGAGTTTCCCACCACAATCCTGCAATTAATATTTTATGTGCATTGGTGTCACCTACATAATGTCCACCCGAACTTCCTCTATGTGCTTATTATATGATGGAAAAGTGCTCATGCTTTAGTACATGCCTACTCAAAGCTTCATCATGCCCTAGTTTGTATAAGTCCCGACCGATCACTATGTAGGGTGCGACGCGTATGGGTGGTTGTTTTTCTTTAATGTCTTCATCCCTTCCGGTGTCATACCTATTTTAAGGAACACAAAAATATCCTCCAAGTCTAAGGGTGCACACCGCAACCTAAACAACTATGCATCTAGCATGGTATCTTTAATGCTTTGTGCATCCTCCCCCAAATCAATCCTAGACAAATGGTCAGGTCTAGAATTACTCTTTCCTGGTTTGACAACCACCGTGAACTCAAATTCTTGGAACAATAGTACGCACCGATATATGCACCCTTGTAGAATGGGATTGTTCACTAAATATTTTAATGTCTTGTGGTCAATGTAGAAGATAAAGGGAGTTACCAGCGTGTAGATCATAGACAATGCCTCGCACTCGGTCGTAGTATAATTTTTCTCTATTGGTGTCAACTTCCTGCTTGCAAAGCATAGGGGTGATCAACAATTCCCTCACTAGGCTATGCAAGCACTACCCCAATGGTCATTCTAGAGGCATCCACATGAACATGGAAGGGCTTATCCTAAGAGGGGAAACGTAATATAGGCGCGGTGACAAGCCTATCCTTCAATGTGTCAAACACATTTTGCTGCACCTCTCCCTAATGAAAGGAACTTTTATGTCTGAGAAACTCTTCTAAAGGCACAGTGATCTTGGCATACCCCTTGATGAACTTCTGATAGTATCCCACGTGTCCAAGAAACCCACGCACTACGCTTTGACTAGTTGGCTCCCCTAATCCCATAATCACTACAATTTTGGTAGGATCCACTAGCAAACCTTCTTTACTTATGATGTGTACCAACATGGTCCCAAATAGGGTAGTAAATACACACTTATTAATGTTAAGGGATATCCTCAACTACCGACACTGTCAAAAATTACCCTTAAATTATCACAATGGTCCTTTACTAACCCATATACTATCCAATCATCTAGGTAGAATTGAAGCATGTATAAAGTCTTGGAAAGCTTGTACCATGATGCGTGAGAACACGATATGTGCATTATTCAATCCAAATGTCATGACCATATAGGAAAAACTTCCCACTCGGTGGTTAAGGTTTTCTTTCTCTGGTCTTCTTTTGCAATCCTCACTGGTGATAGCACGAGAACCCATTCGTGAATGAGTAGACTTCATGCCACTGTCACTCCTTCCAAGATCTCTTTATTAAACGAGGTTGGTAAGAGATCAATGACACACACTACATTCGGATACCTATAATCAACACATATCCTTATCCTTCTATCCTTTTTTATACTAATCACCATTGGACATATCCACTCTAACTCCTCCATAGCCTTTATGACTCCTGATGCTATCATCTTTTCTATTTCCTCCTTGACCTTCATGCATAAATTAGGATTCATCTAGTATGGTCTCTTCCAAACCGGGAACACACCTTCCTTCAACTTAATTCTCATTTCCCCCAAGGAATGGTGAATGCCTTTGAGTTCATGATACCCACGCGGGAATAAATCCTCAAACTCACATAAAAGATCAATGATCTTAGAGACTTCCTTCTCCGACCAATAGTTTCCAATGATAGCCTCTTTAGGCTCCTTGTCTAAGCCAATGTTAACCTTCTTTGTCTTTAAAGTCACATGATAGGCACATTCCCTTTCATCCGTACTATCTACCACTTCGCACGTCCCTATAGAATGGTCAACATCCAATTTTTCCACTTCTTCACTATCAATAACATACACCATCTTCCCCTTTTCTTTTTCCAAATGCGTACACTCAAGATGTATCTCTTCTATTTCTTCTTCCTCAAAGTGCGTCTCCAGGCCAGGTTAACCTAGCAACTCAAGTAGCATATATTCTATCGAAGGAACTATCCCCAATGGTAAGGTGATTGATAACCTAAAATGCCTTATCTACCAAGGGTTTTGTACTCTAATACTCAAATGTTTGAATGAGATCAGCCGCTAACTCTTGCCAATTCCCTGTCTGGCGGTGTGTCTCAGAATGAATCTACCATACACACGCACAACCTTGTAGGGTGGAATAAAACTTGTGAACCCATAAGGAAGGTGGAAATGCTTCTATGCTTCCCATTTAGGCTGTCTCACATGCTTGGATATGGAAGGAAGTGGTTTCTTTACCATGGTAATATTTTATAGCCATGGGTGCGTTTCTCCTGTAAAACCTTACAAAGAAGGCAATTCTCACTTCACGCCATTCCAAGAGATTATCTCGATGTGTTACCCACCAACGCATACCAGTTCCAAGTAGGACATAACATAACATCCCCATTCGTTCATTTTCCTCTTTCCACTGAGCTTCCATATTCTATAAAAAGATCTCAAGGGAGGATCCTCCTGAGTACTTAGGTAGCTCCTTTCCTCCTAGGTGCTAGACCATACACACCTTTGTCACCTTTGTCACCGATCCTCTCAAATGTCATCCGATTAACTCATAGGTTCCATGTGCCCAATTATCACATGCTTTATATTGGTGGTGTCACTTAGGGACTGAGCATCCTCAAACTGGATAACTCCTTTTGTGGGATGAATTATCTCTGGATCTCTAATTGAGTGCACATATATTCTATCCAGGACCTCTTCTCCCAAAAGTTCAGTTTAGGGCGTTGACTTCCCATCGGCCAGAGAGTCGATGACCCATTTCTCCTCATTTTCAAATCTTATGTATCCCTTGTTGAACCAAATATCCGCATTATTTTTTATAGCACCATGGGCACCCAAGTAGTGCTTTGGGAAATTTTCTACCTCGAATGAGTGCCAAGACTTCAAAGTCCCTGTAAACTTAGTTCCCTAAATGGTGATAGTTTCATCCTTTAAGACATTGATGGGAATTTCCTTCATATTTTTTGCCATATATAACACATTCAAAGACGGATGTAATGGAGGCCTTCCCATCTGATGTCAATCATCTAAGGTGAGAACATTGACATCCACGCCTGTGTCAATGAGGATATTAGTAAGGAGCCATCCATCCACAACGCATTTAACGTGATCTCCATGTCATAGTTAAGGTTGTGAGGGGGAAGGCTTTTATGCAAGACCTACCTCTCGTGCTCTTCTCTGGAACATGATACCTTCTCTCTCAACCATGGTCCTTGCAAGGGAATAATATTCTCTTGTCTTAGCATTTTACATACTTCCCTGACCTCATCCAGGTCATCTTTTGGCACCTCGACCCTCCTTATTTTCTCATCCCTCCTAGAATGATCCTTTAGACACTAGATTTCCCTTGTAAACTCCACATGACGTCTATAGTTTCTTGATATACCTCCTTTTGATGCGCAAGGTGCAGGTACTTCCATGTACCACTTCTTCCCTTGAAACTAGGTTCTTCTACCTTGGTATTTCCTTTGTGTGTGCGGCCTCTGCTCTTGTTATTACCATAACATGTTCTAATCCTGCATCACATGTTACCTGTGGCATCCATTGTGTGTCTATCTTCTTAATTCTTATCATTGCAGCACCCTTGTCTTTCTGGTGCTGTTGATTCACGTGCTTAAAGAACTCAGGGCACTCATCATACTTGTGTTTCTTCCCGTACCATGAGCACTACAATAGGTTTGGGCACTCTCATTTGTAATTCTCTGTAGACCCACAATTAAAACAGGTTCCATGTGGGAACTCACTTCTTCCTCCTCCATGGTTACCACAACCACAAAATCCTCATGCAAAATCCCCTTCCACATGTGCCTCCATCTGTGCTCCTCATAATGGTGATCATCACCTTTAGAACTACTAGCAATGTTGGTCTAGCGCACCCCATGATCAATGGCCTCATGGATCTATTCAATAAGCCTACAATCCTTAGTATCATGGGTTGTAGAGGTGTAGATATTATAGTAGAAAGATAAATTATTCTGAATTGTGCATTGTAACAAGGGGCATCTACTTGCATCATGGTCCCCATGACAAATTTCACAGTCTACTTTTACGGTGTGTATTGTCCTCTAGGGGCAACTATCCTTAACATGCCCCTCTAATTCACAATTTGTACACCATATACCACTGTACGAGTCTCATGGGATGAGTTCATAGACAACTTCTCTAGTTGTTTAGCCATAGCAGCGATTTGAGCCTCTAAAAATGGGCTAACACTAGTATCAACACTTCTAATAGCTTTGGCATGTAGAGCGGTTTCCAACACCTTGCATAGTTCTTTGAAATTCTTATGAGATAAATATCTTCTAAAAGGTGTTATCAACCCCCCAAAACCATTGAGCATGCTATGAAGGGTGAATTTCATATGAAAATTTTGACAGGAGGGTTTTGAACCATGCATCATACTCCCACACACTCTCTACCATTCCCTTTTGAATCTCCTTCATGTGTTAATGCTCTTTTGTTCAAACTCAGGGATGTGGAATTTTTGTAAAAAGGTGTTATTTAAAGTAGTATAATCCACAACCATTTGATGAGGGTCATATTTCATATACCATCTATGCACACACCCTTACAATGTCATTGCAAACTAACTAGCCTTATTTTTTAGGGTTGTGATCCCCTTCACGTGCCATAGCAGCTCACACTTGTGAACATGTTTTACAACATCTTCAATACCTATGTAATCTGGAAAATGTAAAGACATCTCAAAGAAAACTTGAGGAGGTTTCTCGGGTCCTTTTCCTCCTAAGCCAGAGCCTTGGTTTCCTCCAGTGTTTCCCCCATCGCCGGATGCACCAAGTCATGTGCCTCCTAACCCACCAGACCCACCAAATCCACCAATTCCTATTCCTCCTGACCCACTAGATCCACCAGATCCACTAGGTCCACCAATTCCCGTAGTGGTCGTTCCAAGGGTCCCCAAAGTTCCACTAAAAGCTGCATTACTGCGACGATCTATGATAATGCCCCACTACCGAGTAGTGTACCCCATGCCACTCCTAGATGTAAGAAAAAGGCTTATGTACTTTCTCCTTATCCAAAAATTCCTCTGAATACTGGAATAGTATGTGTAGCCAATAGAAGTGGGGAATGAAAAATTATATCTCTTGGGCATAGATCTATCACTTCTCTACCGATACCAACTAGGTCATTGATAGTCCTTCTTTGATCTGGGGAAACCAAGCACGGGGTTTTGTCACTAGGTGGGTTCAGCTATGTGCCGCCGTGAATCTTCTCTCTCCACATGATGAACTCTCATCGAATGCAAAGGGTCTCTCTTATGTTCTTTCCAATATGGGGTAGCACGAGATGCTTAGGTTCCACATATTCTACATGAACCTCAACTCCTTCCCACAACGTCTAACTCCATAAATCCATCACACTTGTAACCTCAAGTTTTCTAGAAATATCCCTTTCATGTGCTTCACTATATTTGAGTCACCTCTCCTCCCTTTCTTTCTCCATTGTAATATCTACCATCTTCCTCATCCCTAGCTTCCTCACCCAAAGACTCGAGATGGTTTAACCGGCCATTAGAAATGCCTCTAAACTCAAGGTAACAATCAAGATATTTATTTCTAGAGGGATATCACCTACAAATGATCCTCTGGGCTCCCACAAAAAGTCAAAGTTAGCAACTTCTCGGACAAGAATATGTATAAATAGCATACTTGAGTGTAGCTAGCCAAAACACCTTTCCACCAATGATCCACAACACGATTCCACATCATATCTACATCATGTAGCAACCGGTAATCTTCTTACATCCATGTGCATGATCTATAATACCAACTTGATCTAGACACATATGCCAGAGCCATTCATACAGCTCTACGAGAAGAAATAGAAAAAAAAATCATACAAATCATTGTAGAGGTTCTCTTCTACCCATCTATGTCCATTGAACTCAAATCTAGTGTTGAATCTACGATAAAATGCATCCTCCTTACTTTTAAACAATGATTAGACACTTTCCAAGGTTAAATGCTCTGTCATCACTTATTACACAGATCATGATGTATTCCATTTCCCACTATAACTTCAAAAAGAGGTCCTAGAAATAGAACCAAGATGTAGTCATTTTTACACCCATCACAAAGGAAAGAAATCCCATGCGCGCTAGCCTATCATCAAGTGTCTGTTTGGGTGCTCACCCGAGACATGTGCGGGCGCAAGTCTCTCTTTTATGTGAGTTAAGTGGGAAACCATGATCTATGTTTGGAAATTAAGGAATAAAGGTGGAAATGAGACATACTGATAATCATAGGGCTAGGAATGGCCTCTAGACAAATGTATTCATTCCAAATAGACGGTACTTAAAGATAACATATAGAACTACAACAGAAAGGAAAATAGATTAGGATTTCTATCTATTCCATAACATCCATGAACAAAAATGAAAAGATATAGATATGAACTGAATCAATTACATTCATACTCATTCATGTTTGTAACCTCATTACATTCAATGGATCCATTAGACTACCACATCTTGATCAGACCAAAGTCATACATCACAGCAAGGATCATGTCCTTCATCCATACAAAGAAAAATTTATAACCTAGCCCCTTAATACATTACTCCCTTATATAGCCTTTACCCAATCCCATAGAGTTCTCATAGTATTTCTGTAGAGCTCTGCTCTCTATATTCTCCTCTTTCTACTATGCGGGCACTTGTATATATAGGTTTCTTCAACCACTAACTTGCTTTCAAGGGCTACAGATTCATCACCAAGTGTCCAAGTGGTCCTCTATAGAAGCATGCTCCTTCATATTCGAGATCTCCACTCCTTGTAATGATGGTCTTCTGGAATCCTCCATTGCTAAGCATATTCCTTTCGTGGGCATCATGTTGCCAAGATAGCACCTTATCCACTCCTCATTTGTTGTCGGGTCATGCTTTTCTCTTACCCTTCCCAAAATTCCCAATATGGCTAAGTCCTAAAACCTTATCTCTATTCACGCACACGCCATGGGTTTTTTAAACCCTTCCTTAAACCCTATCCTACACACCTTCTCCTTGTGCACCCTTCTTCAACTAGGCCTTGTTCACCTACGCACCTTTTATACTCAGCCAATATTTTGGGGTCCCAAAAATAGTTATTATTGCTCATTACTTCACAAAGTGTGATTGGCACGAGAGAACCTAGGGCACAAAATGCACACACACAACAAAACTACATCTAGGTCTGAAATGTAGTTCAATGCTTAGTGAGAAGACCACAAGTTTGGCGGTTTAGGTTAGTCTCACCCATTCATATGCATTGTTTATTTTTATAGGCTTTTTTACTTCTCTTTGCAATGCAAGTCATTTTCCAGCTCATCTGGTAGATCTAGTGCAATAAATAAGGAAGGTTCAGAACCAATTTATGACCATACCAGTTATAGGTTTTGAGCATTTACAGTGTTTAGAGCACCTGAATAACAGACTAAGGCATCCCGAGGCACCCCAAAACACTCCCAAGCACCCCGAGTCACTTCAGTATCATTTAGATCTTCCCTTCGTAGAGTCCTTGGGTGTTCATCAAGCACTTTCGATTGTATTCTCGGACCTACAAAGATCATGTGACCATCTACAACAATTATTCAAGCCATTTATCCCTACTCTCTTGCACATCTAGGGTTTCATTTTACTTAACATATTTATTGACATCTACTTTATGTTATTTACTACATTTATACATCATTTTAATCCTCCTAATTAGATTAACTATTATTATTATTCCCCTTCCATATAGTTAATTTTTGTTAATCATTTTGGTGAACCTAACCACTTTCACGCTTAGGATCCTTCTTCTTCTTATATCATGGGTCAAGCTTATTTATCTGATTTACTTAAAATACATCTCTATTGTCAGGATATTTTCCAAAAATCCCTAGACACCAAGTATTTTGATGACAATACGCCACCACACGAATTAAGTTCTATGCTTCATTATTTCTTTGTCACCCCGACCTTGATGACCCTCCATCTAACCAACCCATCTTAGACTCAATTCAAGCCTTACATGCAAAATTTTCTATCATGGAATCCACAATCACATCTCTTAGATCTGAAGGTCAATAGTCTAGGGATGCCTCTCAATTGTATACTTCCTCTATACAATCTATGGAATCAATGATCACATCTCTTAGATCTAAAATCCAACAACTTAAGGATGCTTCTCAATCGCATATATCCTCTATGTAATATATGGAATCCACGATCACCTCTCTTAGGTCTGAAATTCAACAACTTAGGGATGCTTCACAATCACATGTTTGTTCTCCTTTTCCATCTCCTATTCAATCTATATCTATTGCATGTCATATAATTGAACCTCAAGTCATGTCATCTCTAGAACCTCTCATACTTGATCACAACATTAAACCACATGACATTCTCATTGAGCTTCTTGGTCATCAATTGATCACTCTACCACCTATTGATTACTATCCTCCTTATAAAAAAACACATAGTATGAAGATCATATATTTTCCATTATCATTGAATCAATGGACATGATGAAAAATATTTCTATACTTTACAACGTAGATTCAAACATCTTGAGCATCAGGGATTTATCTCATTCACTGCAAAACATCCTATTACATGCCCACCTACAACTTCTACATCTAAATGGGCTCCAAAAACTAATCCTTCTACATCTAAGGAGCATCACCCTACTATTTCTCATGCACCTTCTTCGGTTAGTCAAGAGCCACCTAAGAAGCAACCTCTCCAAATTAGTTCACCATCTCCTCCTACTTCATCCTCTACAACATTATCAAATAAAAACGACTCATCAATCCTTAAGTGTTTCTCTAAATCATGTCCCTTTACTCAATCGTCTATTGTATTGCCAAGTCAAGCTAAGAAACCTCCTCCATTAAAGATATCAGCCACATCACCAAGTCATACACAACAATCACCTAAGGTTAAACTTGTAATTCTAACATCCGCTATAGATCCTACATACGTTGACGATTGGAACCAAGACAACCTCTACTATGATGAAGAAACATGTGCTGGTCATACTTCTCTTTCACATCCCATCACTTTTGTTAAGGAAAGTAATCCATATCTTGATCCACTTAGTGTCTCTTGAAATGTGGGTTTATTTACATCTGAAAAGCTAAACATGAGATTTGTTTTAGTCATACGGCAATGTCTTGAACAATAGACCTTCATCCCATCTACACTTTGGGGGCATAGCCATTACACAATCCCCCTTTATCATATTAGCATAGCTTCATCTCTAATCTTTGAATTATCACTCATTAATTTAATCACATATAGGCATATTTATCACACATCGTAGCATCATTGTTACCCGATGACACACTCTTGTGCTTCGAGTTCAAGCAGTCTTTGTTGAGGGATTACCATTACATTGAATCCCACACACTAGACTATAGGTTATACATAGTTATATTTTATTACATACAACATAAATCCTACATTATCCTTTCTATACTTATTATATATCCTACATTATCCTATACATACCTCATCTATTAGTCATTTCTATATCCTCTATCTCATCCCCACTACACTAGTCATCATTATATATGAGTCTAGTTTTATATTTCCTCCATATATTCCATATTTATGCTAGGTCACATTATCCATGGGTCTAGCTTTACTTATCACCACTACATATTCTATCTACACCTCTATTTGTATCTTACATTACATGGTCTTGTTCGCATTGTGCATCTATCCATTATCTACATTCTACATGCTACACTAGATTCCATTGCATTCAGGTCTAGTTTTATCATTGCATATCCTATTTACGGCATACATTTAACATTTTACGTTAGGTTTCCTTTATATATGGGCCTAGCTCTACATTTCATTACTACATATCCTATTTCCATCTACACCTATAATCACATTTTACCACACATTTGTACAGCCTATTCACCATTTGGTCACCTACACTACATTGTTTTATGCGTTGCACTCACCACCCTATGATGCACTCTAGTTCCTCGGTCCATACCCAACTTTGATGAGGGTTTACCAATCAAATGGACCTTACCTACATGTGACATGTCATCATACCACATTCATCGGACTAGTGACCAACGCTCTAGGCTATATCATCACCCACACTCATCATCACATCATGTAGTGGTATACACCTTAGGTTAAATCACCACTCTTTTAATCAATTTCTCATTCTCCTCTTACATCTTATCATCACATATTCTATTATCCTATTCTAAGTCATTATATTACATCATCCTTTATCGTACTCATCACTTACTCATCACCACATACTCATATATGATTCCTATGCCCTCATCATTGCCCTCATCATCCTTTATCGTACTCATGGATGCTCACCTTCTACCCTTAGATACAAGACATTTACACTAAGCATGGATGCTCACCTTCTACCCTTACTATATTGGTTATTGGGGAATCCACATTCATCTTATACAAGTGTTATTGTTTCATTTTGTACTTAGCATCTTATACTACTTGTTTATATCTTTTGTAATGAAATTACTTGTATAATTCGGATCATGAATAGAAATATAACACCAAATAACACAATATTCTAGAATAATGATCTCAATATGCAATTAGAATAGCTTTGCCACTTCGAGGGGGAAACCTCCAAACCATACAATAAGACTCAAATGCTCCAATGATGATGAACTACTACCTACAATCCCCTATATATACTAATTATATGTTATGGCCATCACTAAGGTCAACCTACTAAGCATGAGAAAGTATAAATGATATAATCAAATGATATGGTAAGCCACAAGTCGGCTACTCGTATTCTAATATAAGTAATAGGTTAAGGCGTAGCATGCCCTTCCCCTTTAAAGAAACATTGTCCCCAATGTTGAGAAGCCACTGAGTCTTTGCTTCAAAATGTCATATCTTCCCATGTTGCATCTTCATTTTCTATATTCTTCCACTTGATCGTGTACTTAAGTAATAACGATGTCCTCAATCTTTTAGTGCATGTTTGAAGGATGCATTTAGGTTCCAAGATTACTCTCCCTATTAATGTGTGTATATTTTTTCCACATCATTAGGTGAGTCATCTCACTTAGGTGAGATCGTAGGTCCATATGTCATTTAGGGGTCATTATGAGATTCTCTTACGCATCGGCCACGTCGGTTTGTCATATGTGTTATTAGAAGTTACACTTCTATTCTACTAGGAATGTAACTCCCCCTTTCTACTTGAGTTGTCATTATTGCAGCACTAAATGTTACTCAACACCTCCTATATGTACACCCTTTTTGATCTATGAGATAGAGGAGAGTTTTATGCATTAACTAGGTTCTACCCGTGTTTCAAATGTTTGCATGCACATTTGGTTGATGCTCGTTCCTCCCAAGATCTCTTCACGCTATCGTTCGCACATCCATTGATGTGCACGTCATCCCTCATGATCCTCGCTTGTGGATTTTAAACCCTCTTTCATGTTATCAGAGAGGATCTTGTGGATCCATGCACTCCTTGGCATTTCTATGAATGTTTTCCAGCTTCTGGTGTGATATTCAGGTTCTCGTTATGTGTGTCATAATGGAAATTCTGACCGTGCTCTTCTTGCATTGATTTGGGTGCCATACCTCTTACATGGGTTTGATCATGTTTGAGGTTGTTGTTTGTGGTTCGATTTTTGAGTTTAATGTCTTTGACTACTGCCGATCTCTAGGGTTGCATGCATGTTTTGGGGTATTATTTTTTATTTTTTTAAAAAAAGGAGGTTCTTGTGTTTGGTTTTATGCTGGTGTTTTTTGTGTTGAGAGAAAATTGTAGGTTTAAGGTGTTCCTTCATGGTCTGATCGATCCTGATTGTTGGTTACCAATCTCCTTGCACTTTGTGGACATTTTTTTACCTCTCCATTTAGTGCATTTCTCGATCACACTTCTAAACTCGACCCTACATCTTTGTGCACTCTCCTGGTTCGAGTTGTTCAACTTCCTCTATAGTCTTGATCAAACTAGGATGCTTTAGCCATTTTTGAGTCTTTGGTTCGTTATGGGATCAAACTACAACTTGGCTCGGTGCTCCTAGGCTCCCTAGCTCCCACGTGCCCTCCTTTGCATTGGAAAATGTTTTTGACTTCTTCTCAGCCATTGTTGTTTTGGTCACTTCAACCTATGTTTTTGCATTGGAAAACGTTTTTGGCTTGTTGTTTTGGTCACTCCAACTCACATTACATGTCCACAGCCAGCCACACAGCTGCCTCCAATATTGGAAAAACATTTTTGACTCTACTCGAGTCATTTTTGGCATTTTTGAAAAAATTAGTGGTTTGGGTCTTGAAATGGCTCCTCCAACTTGTGCAGACCTCTAGCACTCTCCCACCCTTCCACCACGTGGCCTTGTGCAGACCTACAACACCTCCCAACCACTCCAGCTCACCTCAACTCTTCTCGTGCACACAACAACTCGACTTCTAACGTGGATCTTGCCTTGGAGCACTAGCACAGATTTGGTCAACCACATGGCTTGAAAACATGGGGCCCACTTCCTTTTAAAATTGTTTGTAGGTCAAAACATTCGTTTTTTAATGTTTTGAGGTCAAAATGACATTCATTATTTAGCATGGCATGTAATTGATTTTTAAGGCTGTATTTTTACTTGTTTAATGTCCTTCCTTCGAGTGTTGAATATGGAGGGCAAGGTTCGGGGTTGGTAGGAGGCTAATCCCCCTTGCATAGAAAAAAAAAAATGCTAAAATTTGATGTTGTTTCAACGGTACCTACACGACACCCTTTGCACCCATTTAGGGCACTTTTTTAATCCATTTGCAGGCTTATTAGCATTTTCTCATCGATTGTGGAATTATTTTTGCTATAACTTTTGACTCATTGCTCGGATCTTTTAGAACTTCTTTAATCAAAGTTGCATGTTTTTTTGCATTCTAGATGATTAGATTATCAGTTTTGCAAATGCACTACTTTATAAAGTGTTGCATTCTGGGGGTTGACTAGTACTCTTGGGTTTTCACATGCAGATGCATTATCATCTAAGTCTGACATCTTGCTTTCATGCATCTTACATTTTTCATCATGGAGAGTGCTCTTTCTAGACTTGAGTGTTGTAGGATCACCTTACAGCCTCTGCCACTTCTCACCGGGAGAGGGGACTATTCAGCTTAGCATGCTTCCATGGAATGTTACTTCGCCCACGAGGGTCTTTTACCCTTCTTTCTTGGGCCAGTTCCTACACCCACTAATCATCATCATCTGGAGGACTTCCTTGACACTTGTGACCATGTCTTTGGTCACATGATGATGCATGTCTCCATATCTCTTTGGTTTCATGTGGCACACTCAGATCCACCTCACCATGTTTGGAGCATTCTTCAGTCCCTCTATGGAGACCCTTCACATACTACCGCCATTGTTGCTCTGCATTGATGATTTAGTTATATCCTCTTCTTCATGTGATGACAGTTCCACCGACATAGACTCGCTTGGTTACTTCGATGATGAGGATTGTGTATCCAATTCTAATGTCGAGAGTACTACTGAGGACTCTTCTCCTCTTTCTCTCACTATCCCCAGATAGTGTTGTCACATCCCACATCTCATCAAATATCGAGTAGTCTCTACTCGGTCTTACACCATCATTACACCCACCTCCTTTCCACTTCTAGTGTGTGAGGCCCCTTCCACTCCTCTACCTTCATTAAATGACTCATACCTATCGACATCACTCTTCTATTTGTTGATCCCTCTCATTGGGATGAGTATTTGTTTCGACCTAAGTCATCTTTTTGCGAGTCTACTTGTGATGCACTATAGGTCCCTCATCCATATACAGGTGTTTTAAAGGATTTCATCATCTCCGTTGTTGGGAGTGCCCATTTTGGGACTCTTACCACTTCCACTTTTCCAGAGACCTTCATTTATCCACCCTCAGTTGTGGATCCCTTTTTTTGTTGTGGAGGATGTTTTGTTCCCTTCACATCACTTGGATATCCTTTCTGCGGATGTTCCTCTTTTTCACTTTGATAGTTCTATGCATGTGGCATTACCTTCAATTCCTTGGCACTCACTTGCTAGACCTATGTCACACTTCTATGCACCAAACTCAGATTTCTTCATGTTGTTACCTTCAATTTCCTTCATGGAGTGGGCGGACTTCCAGCACATCATTTATTTCCTTCCTAAGGGTAGGCACATAGTTCATTGTGGGTGGCTCTTCTTTAGTCTAGAGGTAGAGGATCTCATGATCGACATTCTTCTGGGAGACCTCCTAGAGCTGCAGAGTTCAGATCCATCCATGGCATCTTTTGCATTCCTCTCATCTCCCTCTTCTTCTCTCTTCTTCTTTCTAAGAGATTGCCTCTTTGTACATGGGTACCTTTACAGGCTCGTCTGTGGTTGGGACCCATCCTTGGAATCTTTCTTAGATTAGAGAGTGGACTTGTCTCTCTTTTGGGGGGGAGTTTTCCCACTGGGTTTTCTCCTTTTACTCCACTTTTCGAGAGCTTCTTATACGTGGGTACCTCATTAGGCTTTGTGTTGGGACCCATTTCTCATTTCTGACTTGCCGTCTCATCCTAAGTTACGATGAAGGGGGGGTGTTGGTGTGTGTTATTTTCCACATCATTAGGTGAGTCATCTCACTTAGGTGAGATTGTAGGTCCATGTGTCATTTAGGGATCATTATGATATTATCTTACGTGTCGGCATGTTAGTCCATCGGTGCGTCATATGTATTGAATTGGGAGTTATACTTCTATTCTTGGAATGTAACTCCCCTCTCTGATTTTTCATGTTTGCAGCACCTTTGGGGTTACTCAACACCTCCTATATGGACAACCTTTTTGATCTATGAGATAGAGGAGAGTTTTATGGATTAACCAGGGCTTTTCCCATGTTTCAAATCTTTGCATGCACATTCGGTTGATGCTTGCTCCTCCCGAGATCTCTTCACGCTACCATTCACACGTCCATTGATGTGCACGTCGTCCCTCATGATTCTCTCTTACGGGTTTTAAACCCTCTTTCACTCCCCTCCTCATCAAGCTCAAGTAACATTGTTTAAGCTAATAATCTCTTTCCAATTACTTTCTTGAGCGAGAAACATGAAAGACTAGATGTATTTTGGTTGATTATGGAAGTTCTAATTTATATGCTACGGTACCAATCTTCTACTGAATACTTGATAGGGGCCAAAATACTTTGGTGAAAGTTTGTTTTCCTTTTGTTTTTGTTTCAAATACATGCTTATATGGTTATAACCACACAAAAACCCAATCACCGACTTCAAAATGCCTTTCGTACGATGTTGATCAGGCATGTTGCTTCATGATATTTTGTGCCATAACGAAGTTCTCCTTGAGACCGAGAGAGGACCTCTTATTGATATTGAATGTGTTCTTCTACTGCTCTAACCCACGGTTGTCCTCTCAATGAGGATGTGATGGATGGTGGATAGTACCCATAGAGAGCCAAAAAGGAGACATTTTAGATGAAGTATGGAAGGAAGTGTTATACCACCATTCTGCTAGTGGCCACCATTAGAACCATCTTACTTGTTTATCTGACATAAATTAATGGATATATCCCTCCAAACACTTATTTATAACTTATGTTTTCCCATCAGTTGGGATGATAAGAAGAGCTACAAGCTAGCCGAGTACCCAAACATGAGAATAAATAAGTCTATAAATTACTAGTAAATATAGGGTCTCGATCACTTAATATAATCTTTGGTGTCCTATGAAGCTTACGATTGTGTCCATAAAGGCTATTGCTACCATGCTTGTAGCAAATGGGTGTGCCAAGGCACAAAAATGAGCATATTTGGTGAGTCTATCCACCACAACCATGATGAAATTTTTTCCTTCAGATTTAGGAAATCCTGTGATAAATTCCATGGAAACCTCTTCCCACCACTGCTAGGAATATATAGAAGTTGTAGAAGACACGGGGATCGAACCGTTTCACCCTTATTTTGTCTTTGACAAACCATGCATTCTGCCACAAATTTTTGGACATCCCCTTTGAGCCATTCCCAGAAGAAATCTTTTTTGACTCGATGATAAATCTTCAAGAATCTAGAGTGCCCCCATACTGGAGAAGAGTGAAGCTCAAATAGAATCCTATTTTTAAGAGTGGAGTTCTTAGATAGGTATAATCTATATTTATACCATAAAGCATCCCCTTTCAATACAATTTTTTTAGACATGCTTTGATCATTTTGGAGATGATGAATGAGATTTTGTGTGGTTGGGTCATTTCTCCATTCAAACCTTTCCTCATCTATCCAATCTTCTTATAATATGGATATGGCACATAACAAGGCTGCAGTTGATTCATCTTTCCATGACAGAGCATCCACAACTACATTCTCCTTCCCTTTCTTATAGATAATCTCAAAATCATATCCCAACATCTTGGAGACCCATTTTTGTTGTTCTTCAGATGATAAATGCTGCTCCAAGAAGTATTTCAGACTATCATTATCTGTCTTCACTTTAAAATGTCTTCCTATGAGATATGGTCTCCATTTCTTTACTACATGAAGTACGGCTAGTATTTCCTTCTCATAAGTTGGCTCAGAAAGATTCTTACCTTTGAATTGATGGCTCAAAAAGGCAATAGGATGAAATTATTATATGAGAACTTCCCCCATACCCACCCTTGATGCATCACATTCAACAATGAATGTTTTGGAAAAGTCTGGACTAGCCAAGACTCGCCGGGTGGTGCACATGACCTCCTTTAGTTGCTCAAATTATTTGGTTGCATCCTCACTCTAATGGAAGGATTCCTTCTTTAATAAAGTTGTGAGATATGTAGTTATGCTTCCATAATGCCTTATGAATCTTCGGTAATAACATGTGTGTTATGTACCTTGGGATATGATAATATAATATATATATATATATATATATATATATGGGTTGATGGAGATGCTGAAATGTGGCACACATCCCCTTAGTTAGTTATATGGGCTCACATAGGAATTAGTTATATTGGGTAATAAGATGGCCTACATTGGAATAAGGTGTTACCCATCCTATTTAAAGAATCTCGAGTATCATTATGAGGATTTCATGGATGTGTGCCACATGTCGAATCTCCATCAACCTATATACATTATAATATAATATCCCATGTGAACCCATACATATAACTAAGGGGGTGTGTGCCACATGTCGGCATCTCCATCAACCCATATATATTATATTATCATATCCCGAGGTACATATGCTTTGTGAGCCCTAAAAATCCTCATAGATTCTTTAGGGTTTTGGAACCTTCCACTCCATCATGGCTTTGATATTATTAGGATCCACTTTAACCCCTTCATGAGAGACAATGTGACCCAAATATTTAAAATCCTTGAGTCCAAAAAAGAACACTTAGAGGGATTTGTATAAATTTGATGTTGCTCAAGGGTTTCAAAACCTTATTTACATGATGCAAATGTTCCTCCCATGTTTTTCTATAAATTAATATATCATCAAAAACACTAAGACAAGCTTCCATAGGAATGAATTGAAAATAGAATTCATCAAACTTTAAAATGTAGAAGGTGCATTTGTGAGTCCAAAAGGAATTACCAGGAATTCATAATGGCCTTTATGTGTCCGAAAGGAAGTTTTATGAATATCCTCATCCTTGATTCTAATTTGGTGGTATCCCAAATGAAGATCAAGATTTGTAAAATAAACATGACCATGCAAATCATCAATTACAAGAATATGAAACTTATCTTTGATTGTGTACTTATTAAGTTCCCTATAATTAGGACACATGCGCCACATGTCATCTTTCTTCCGTACCATCACTATTGGAGAAGAATAAGCACTCTGACTATGACAGATGATTCATGCTTCCAACATCTCTTGTACAATCTTCTCGATTTCACTCTTTTACACATATGGGTACCTATAAGGTTTGATGTTAGGTAGTTGACTTCCTGGTAATAACTGAATAACATGATCATGATCTCTCTTTGGAGGTAAGCCCTTTGGTATATTTTCAAATACAACAGAGTGTGCATCTAACACTGCTTGCATATCTGATGGTATAATGTCCTTAGAATGATGAGCCTCCAATGAAAAGAGTTGTGCCACAAATCCCTTTGCACCCTTTTTTAGCATTTTGTGCATCTGATGAGAACTTACTATTTGTGGAGACTTTTCTCTTAAGCCTCTTAGCTCAAAATTCCTTCCTTCAAAGTGAAATCACATGAACAAGTCTTGGAAGTTCATCTTAATGGTTCCCAAAGTGGTAAGCCATTGAACCCCTAACACAATGTATGCTCCTCCCATATAAATTGCATACATGGGATTATTTAGTATGTAATCTTCCATGGAAAGTTTAATGATACGGCATTTTACTGAGTAACAAGTAATAGTACCTCCATCAACAATCATTACTTGACATTCAAGAGTTGGATAAATGAAATAGTTTAGGTGCACTACTAACTTATGATTGATAAAGTTGTGAGTACTTCCTGAATCAATCAACACTGTGACCCTCTATTTTTTTAGGAATCCAACCACCTTTAGGGTTTGGGGGTGCTAATACCTGAAATTACATGGCATGAGATCATTGGTTGAGGATCTCCTGACTCCTCCTCTAGCTCAACCAAGACCTTTGACTCTGAATCTTCATCCTTCTCTTCATATTCACTAGGCCCATCAATGTAGAAAAACTTCTTTTCAACACATTTATGTCCGGGTCCAAATTTACTGTCATAGTTAAAACATAACCCTTTTTCTCTTTTTTTCTACAATTTTTTGAGGTGTCAATCTAACTGGTCGAGGGAGTTGGGGCCAAGGTGTTGCGATCTTTGGTATAAGTGAAATGTTGTCTCCTACTTGAAAAAAAATTCTCCTCCGCCCTTCTTGTCATGATCATCGAATCGAAACCTTATGAGGATTAAACATACACACCTCATGCTCAATGTGATCCTTAAGACCCCCAAGAAATAGGTCATTCAGATTCTCTTCAGTAATATTTTCCACCCATAGAGAAAGGTTTTGGGAGTGATGAATTTAATCCTTAATAGATCTTGTCTATCTCAACTTTGCCAATTGGCTAAAGTAATTATCTGACACACTAGAACTATAGTGTAATTGCAACTCTTCAGTGAAGAATGTCCATGTAACATTGAGACCACTCTTCTACCTTTGAGCACATAACCATCGATACCAGATGAATTATTCAGGTTTGAGATACAAAGATACCATGGTCACCTTTTGTCTTGATGTAATCTAATGTAGTTCAAATAAACTCTCAATTTGGTTGATTCAATTGGGGGATCCTTTCCATCAAACTTGTGCATCTCCACTTTTGTAAACATAGTACGGGCATGCAGAGTGCTCGTATTTTTATTATGCACACTCAAAGATCCACTCTATCTCATGTGTCTATTATGTGGACCTGAGGATCCACCTTGATTGACATAAGTATGATTACCCATCATATGTATATTGAATTTCTGCATGAAATCCTCCAAAATTTGTCCAATCCTATCCACATCTTGTTTTCTAGCCACCCTGAGATTCAAAGTCTCTCAAATTAAACTCAAGTTGGCTTACTTTATGGTCTGTTGAAGTAAACCCTAACCCTAAGGAATCTATAGTTATATCTTCTATCTCCAACTCCTCAACTACTATCTCATCCATTTCTAGTGTTTTACATGGAGTGATGGGATTATTTTTTCCTCTTGTGGAAGGCCCCACTGCCATGATGCCCCAAAATACTGTACAGGATGTAGGAATCACGGTCAAATTTTAGGGTTTCAGATTTTGATAAGAATTAGGCTATAAATAAAAAAACTTACAGAAAAAACCCCAAATAATTTTTTTCTTTCCAAAAATGTAACGAATTTGAAAAAATTCCACAATTTGCACCCTAGGGAGCGATTTTATGTGAAACCCTAAATTTCTAATAACTTTTGCAAAATAAATCAAAAAAGTCTGAAATTTGCAGGGAACCTTACTTGAAATGTTTCAAAACGATGGTAAACATATATCCCACCAATTCACTTTAGTTTGAAATATATGGTGGAAACAAAAAATTATGGTTTTTTCCCTAATTTTGGCCCAGATCGCAGCTCTGATACCACTTCTAATGAAATTACTTGTATAATTCAGATCATGAGAATAAATATAACGCCAAATAAAATAATATTCTAGAATAATGATCTCAATATGAAATTAGAATAGCTTCACCACTTCGAGGGGCAACCTCCAAAGCATACAATAAGACTCAAATGCTCCAATGATGATGAACTACTACCAACAATCCCCATATATAATATTCAAATGTTATGACCATCACCAAGGCCAACCTACTAAGCATGAGAAAGTATAAATGATATAATAAAATGATATGGTAAGCCACAAATCGACTACTCATATCCTAATACAAGCAATAGGTTAATGGCATAGCATATACACTTTGACATATTGGTTATCACCCTAACATGTTAATGGGTGTTCCATGTGTAACACTTGTTTTTACAGGATTACATGTTCCCATGACTACTTGTTATGTCTACTTGTCTTCTTTGTTTGACATTGTATGCGGGATTTTCCCCTTTGCTTGTGTGTATTGTTTTATGTTATTTTCGCGGCCTTGACAACCTTGCATGTCTTGTGACATTGTGAGTGATGCCCCATGTTTGAAACTTGCTTTGTGCGATCTGTTTATTTTCATGTGTGATTACACTAATTTGTTTGGTAGTTTCTACATTGTCATGTATTTTACAATTATTGCATGCATGTGTTTTTAGACTAACACTTGTATTGGCTTGCCATCCCCTTTTGTGTTTGCTTTGGTATCTACCAAGTGTTTCCCTTTCCCCACAGGGGGAAGAGTTCTACAAGTTATAGTGTAGTTGGTCCTTTGTTGGGTTCATATTCTCCTTCCAGGTCATCACATGCACCCCCAAAGAGGGGGTGAATCATTAAGGGTTTTCTACTAACACAACGTATTTACACCAGTTCAGACACAAGTGAGTTCAAAACATTCTACGAACTCCATACACAATGGCCTTAAGAGGACATGGTTTCCTTCAAAAATTCTGTGGAGCGATTATAGGCTTGGGGTTATCATGGGTGTGCATATCTACACTTATCTATCCAAAGTGGCATCGTATCTTCCAAAAACTAGGACAATACGAGAGATCTTTAACAAATTTCAATAAAAGCGGTTAGATTTGGAGGACACGAGAGGATTTTCTCCTACACTTCTTCACCAAGGTGGTGTGAGATCTCCCGAAAAACTCGCAATAGTATAAGATATCCTTCTACACCCTTTTTTCTTGACATGGATCAGGTACACATGTTCCATTTACACTTTTCTAGCATATTTTACATTTACGTACTTTACACATGTGTCTTTTACACAACATTTTTACATACATACATATTTGACTACTTGATCATTTTCTCATTACACGTCCACCGTATGAGAAAAAATAGTAAAATTGGGTGTAACAACAACAACAATGAGAATGACAACAAAAACACACCACAACAAAGATTTTTCATACTAACCATGCAAGTACACTACACACTGTAATAAATACACACGTGTTCCACCCTAGGTTCACTCTCATAACTTTGTATGCGTATTTTTCATCTTTAGAATCCACACTCCTACACATTTTTATTTTTGTCATTCCAAACATGAGTCTATTCCATCGGCACATCTTCTTCTACACTCGCTTGGATATCGTATGAATCTCTATCTACTTTATGTTATTGAGCTTTCTGCTCACCAACATAAAGTGGGGGAAAAATATAGACACAAAATTATGCACTTTACACATAATTTAGCCCGATCTTCTACTAGTATTTAGAAGGTTCTCAAGTGTAAAAAGTACTAATTAATCCCACCTTTTTCCCATCTTCATTTTATATTTTATTTCATAATTCACGTGTATTTTCTAGCACTTATCTGCCCATTTCACAACTTCCCTATCATTCAAGCCCAAAATCAGGGCACCCCAACCTATACTGGGGCACCGCGGGGCGCCTTTGTCCCACTTATGGGTGGCCTAGTCTATACAGAACCTTTCACACTTATTTTTGGGGACTTTATATCCATTTTTTGTATTTATTCTTTTCTCAATCAGCCTTGTCAGGATTAATTACGAAATTAAGATTGAGAGCCCTATAAATACAATGTTTATAAGACCATAATGGGAGTCCTAGGTCATAACATTACACACTACTATCACTCGATCTAGAGTTGCATCTGTTGCATCACTTGCATCCACATAGTTCCATAAATTAGGGCTAGGAGATTTAAATCACACACACTTCATAGGGGGGATTCTATCCTATTCCATGCACACATGCTATTTATAATTTCTATAGTTATTATTTCTCACTACTTTACAAATTGTGGATGATACGAGAGCACCTAGGGAACGATATGCACACACACACACACACTAGAACTACATCTGGGTCCAAAATGTAGTGCAACGCTCAATGATAAGACCAAAATTTTGGTGGCTGAGGTCAATCTGACCCATTCATTTGCATCTTTTATTTTTCTAGGTTTTTATACTTGTCTATACATTGCAAGTCATTTTCTAACTCATTCAACAGATCCAGCGTGACAAACATGGAAGGTTTAGAACTAATTTCGACCATACCAAATTGTAATTTTTAGCATTTACGGTGTTCGAGTGCCTAGATAGTAGACCCGGGTGACTTGGGCACCTCAAGTACACTCCTGTGTGTCCCAACACTTCGATCCTTCAAATATTCCCTTCACAGGGTCCTTGAGTGTTTGTCTACACTTTCTAATTTGATTCTCAAACCTGTAACACTGTGTGACCATCTACATTAATCAACTAAGCCATTTCTTCCTACTCTCTTACACATCTAGGGTTTTATTTTACTTAGCATATTTATTTGCATCTACTTTATGTTATTTATTGCATTTATACAACTTTTTAGTCCTCCTAATTAGATTAGCTATCATTACTATTCTCCTTTCATATAGTTAATTTTTATTAATCGTAGATATCTATTTTTCTAAGTTTTGGCTAAGGGACACAAACAAATGCCTTCAAAACCTACTAATGGTAATACAATGCAACCACCTTAGCTCTTCCTTACAGATTGGATACAAAAATTGTTTTCTAGAAGCTAGAAACTGAAATAAAAACTTATCTTAATAAAAAAACTCCTACACTACTTACAATCCTCCTCATTGGGAAAATAAAAGATCACATTATATAAAAGAGGAGAAGGAGAAAAAATAAGAAAAAATTGATTTCTTTCTATAAAAACTAATAAGAAGCATTAAAATCTTGTAAAGTAGAATGGGCTTCCCTGCCAAAATCATTCATTCATTTTTTCTTATGTGTTTAGAGAAAAAATAGACATTATACTTCATCAATTTGGGTGATGACCAACATTCGATCAGTAACTTGAATATAAAAATAAGTTTTCTTTTTTTTTTATGCCACCAACTATCATCATTTTTTAATTTGATGATGTTGAAGTTAAGGGATTGAAGAGACCTTTCCAAAATATAAACTTTATAATATTTGGAGTTCTCGATTGAAAGATATGGCCCTCTCGAAGTTTTACATGTCGAGATTAACATGAGCTTGACACACAACGAGCCTCTAACTAGCTTGGTGATTTCCTCCCGCCAATGTGTGCATTACTTTTCCTTTGCCATGTGTCGATCTTTCATTGGTTACAGGGAGAGGGGATTCCTTTTCGCCTTTTACACGTCGATAATGTAGTTCTATGAAATGTAAAAATGCAAATTTGTTCTCAGTGCCTAAAGATATGCCACGTGGCTTCCCCTTTTTGGATACACAAGGTGGGGATTTCTTTACATTTTTTATGTTGACTGTTGATTTTTATTTTACTCCTACGGGCCCAAATTTTGTAACGTAGCCCTACTCTTACCGCCCATGAATTTTATTTCACCGCGACGCAAAATGATTTGAAACATGGTTGATTCTGTGGACTTGAGGTCTGTCAGAGCCCATCTAATCAAATATTTTCAGAATGGTGACACATGGCCACCTTTATTCATTGATTGTCTAACATATATCATCTCTTTTATCCATCGTGTGTCCTTTGAATTTCCTTGACCTTGATCAAACCTTGATAGGATTATCTCGACACAATTTAATCCAGGGAATTTAGGTCTGCATAGCCAAAATGTTTTAAGGATAGACATATTCCTGCCATGTGGCCCCTCCTTTCACCCTCAAATTTTTTTGTGTCCTGTTGACTTTGGTATTGAAATTTACCACCATTTAGACGTTTCTATATTTGTTAAAAGACATTCAGAGCTTCAAATTTTTGGAGTAGTTTGGATCATTTAGTGTTGATTACAAGATCTTATTTGCAAGATGCAATGTATCTTGACCACCAATGAGCTTGCTGCAGCTTTCATAATTGGATTAATCACCTATTGAACCACCCCCGATATTTGTGTTGAATCTTATCTTTTATTTGGTTAAGACATGAAATTTATAGAAAATAGACACTTCCTTTTGATGCGAGACTAATCTTTGACGCATATGGAGAAATATAAAGCACACAGAATTAGCTATATGCATGGGGAGTTTATTTTAAAAGACCAGCTTAATATAAGGAATTGGGTGAGTACCAACACATGGTACAATGCATATGCTTCACCCCTAGGATCACTTTCCTTTCCTACTTTCCGCTTCACCTTTTGCATCATTCCACACTTCACTTATTTCTTTGGAATGTTATCACCATCACACTCTACATGGTTACAAGGTGCGCATCTTCTATTTACTTTATGTTATCAAGTATTCACTCAAAAACATAAAGTGGGGGAAAATGTAAAAACAAAATCACACACTTGGGTATATTTCTAGGTCCTAAATACATACTAGCATTCATATGATTCCTAAGCAAGAAAACTAGTAATTGACGATTGTCTTTGGCCTTTTTCCTTTTCTTCTTAATTTTTATTTGGTAATTTACACCCCATAGCCCAAAATATTTTACTTATTTATATTTTATGGCTCCGTATACACAAAGACCCATATTGCATCTTTCCTTTTTGGATTTGATGTGGTATTGTGGGTTTTGAGGTAATATTTCTTTTTTAGGTTACATGTACCCTCCATAATCAAGGTGTGACACATGGGTGATCAACATGAGCTATTTGTGACACTTGTGTGACACGGTAAAAACTAGGTTCCAACAAATTTTGCAGTCACGGCACCCAAAAGATTTCGAGACATTGACGCCAAAACATACCTAACCTAGTCCAAGAACCTATATCCATCATGTTCCATGATCTACATGATTTATTTTGAGTATTGATGACACAGATCACCTCCTATTCAGTAGTTTTATCATACCATAACACTTCGAGGTCAAGTGTAAATCGCTTAAGTCCTCTCTCATTCCTATTCTCTTAGGATTTCAAATATTACATCTTATGAAGGCATAGATTCAAATGAAAACAATTTAATAAATCAAGAGCAATATTATTACTTGCAACAACCATATAAATAATACATCAAACTCCTAAATAATAGGGAAGCTACAAACAAATTTCCCTAATAACGAGAGTGGTTCCAACCACCACAAATCTCGTAAAACCAAATAACCAAATAAATAACAACTTATGGAAGTTTGTTATTTATTTAATATTCACACTAAAATATTATTCCTAACATTCCCCCTTAGTGTGAATATGGAGGAGAAATATTACAATCACACACCTTAATATAAAAATATTCATCACTCTGATTATCAGAGTTGTCATCATTGTTCTAGATATAGTCATCCTCTTCATCTGATTCTTCAACT
The DNA here is from genome assembly GCA_018340775.1 of Taxus wallichiana var. yunnanensis. Classification (NCBI taxonomy): domain Eukaryota; kingdom Viridiplantae; phylum Streptophyta; class Pinopsida; order Cupressales; family Taxaceae; genus Taxus; species Taxus wallichiana. The sequence continues at coordinate 424,313,035 of CM031235.1, forward strand.
GTCATTGCCATATTTGTCAATTTTCCATCAAGCAGATCTCGTGCCCATTTTTTGTAATTTAGAAGCACGTGCCTTTTCTTTTTACGATAAAAACATGTACCTTTAGTTTTTCCATGTTTATAAGTGTCGGGCTTTGTCATTGTAGCCATTAATTTTTGTGTTTCTAACTCCACATTTTTTTCTTATTTCCTTCTTCAAGTAATATAGAAATAATTTTTTCCTAGATAGGATTTAACTTACTTAAAGTGAAGACCACGTTTGACATACTATTGGGCATGTTGTTCAATAGTATTGCTTTTGCATCGTTGTCTTTAACAAGTTCATTTATCCCTGCTAGTTACGTTATTAATGATCGGAACTTGTTGACATGGGCAACTATATCTTCTCCTTCTTCCATTTTCAACCCAAATAATTTCTGCTTCATAGTTATCTCTGCATTGTTAGTTTGTGAATCAAAGAGCATGTTCAATGTATCCCAAATATCTTTAGAAGATTTTTTTAGATCGATATGATGTAGATATGGATTTGAAAGCCCTAAGCCAATGGTTGCTAATGCATTTTTATCTTTGATCTTCCATTTTTGAGCTCGTCACCACCATTCGGTAAGGTAATTGTGCCATTAACAACATCCCAAAGATATCTTTCAATTATAATTGATTGACTTTGAAGTTTCCAAGTATGAAATTCATTTCCTTCAAACTATTCAATGGAGATAGACTTTTCCATATTCCCCCAACAATTTTAACAGACTTGGTGGATGTCATTTTTAATCGAGAATGCGTCAGTATAAAGTTTGATTCAATTTTTTTAATATGGAAATGACACACTTAGATAAAATGATTTTTACAAATATGTCTTGACAAAGAATGACTTGAAAACTAAAATTAAGAATGTAATATTTAATTACTTTATACACATTTTACAATGATCAAACTTTAAAATAGATAAGGGAAAATAATATGAGATAAAATGACTCACAATATTACAACTGGAAAAATGTTGGGATGAGGCCATGGCTAGGGTGTGAGGCAGAATCAAATAAAGGTGACTTGTTGATTGTTTCATATTTGTCAACTATAATGCTTTAGAAGCACCTTTGTCTCCCCTTGATTTGGTAGATGAACCTATAGATGTTTAATATGGAAAAAAACAATTTTGGACGGGTCATGCTAGCACTGTTGTAAATGAAAACACTTAATATCCAATATCAACAATCTAAAAAAATGTGTCCTCTATATGAACAACAGTATTGATGTGGCGGATGGTGTCAATTAGCATGCAAGCCATGTAATTCTACCAAGATTTGTAAAATTGAGACACCACAACATAATAGAGTCCCAAAAAGAAATATATCTAAGAAAATTGCAATAGGAATAGCTCCCAAAATAGAATTAGTAAAGCTTATAATAAAGAAATTTTGTAAATTTGTCTTCCTTTGCAAATCACTTAGTCTTCGTACAAAATAAAGAATAAAAAAGTATGAAGAAAAAAACACGTATTTGTAGATACTAAAATTTTTAGTGTACCAAACAAAAATGAGAATTAGATATGATAAAAATAAGTGACAACAAAATTACTCATGGTCCGCACAACTCCTTTCACGATAAAAAAAAAACGGTCTATCGAATGTGAGCTTCAAAGACTTGGTCTTCATGAATTGTCTCTAAAATGATGAAGAAGACCAAAATTCAGATCGGTCACCCGCTCTGATGCCAAATGAAGGCAAAGCTTCAAATGAAAACAATTTAATAAATCAAGAGCTATATTATTACTTGCAACAACCATATAAATAATACATCAAACTCCTAAATAATAGGAATCTAACACAAATTTCCCTAATAACGAGTGTGCTTCCAACCACCACAAATCTTGTAAAACAAAATAACCAAATAAATAACAACTTATAGAAGTTTGTTATTTATTTAATATTCACACTAAAATATTATTCCTAACAAGATTTCTTGTGTCAAATTTCTAATTTAACATTTTATCATTATATGTGACTCTGCAATATCTTAGATTTAATTAATACAAATTAAATAAAATCAATTACATTTATCTTTACCTCGTATTACAATTCACTTAGATCACTTTAACATTATACACAAATATACATATATATGTTTCAAACTTCAAGATTCACAATTTCTCTCGAGTTGAAAGGATCGTAAGAATAATGACGTCGCCACACAATATAAAGGCATGAAGGCACTTTAAGGGTTAATCTGCGGAAGGACAACTTTGAAGTTTCCCTTCTTATTTTATTTTTGTAATAATTTAATTTATTTTAAAATTATTTTTATTTTACAATCGCTCCAAATGCTATCAAATGACCACCCGACCCAATCATTTTTCAATAATCCATGAAAATCGTCAAGGATGGAGGAAGGGGAAATTTCTATGAGCCGGAGGGGCACTACATTTATCTTTAGAGTCTTTCGCATAAGCAACAAGAGGGAGATATGAGCGGCGAAACGATTGTCCCCATGTGGGTGTTTCTATTCTCTCAATTGGTTTTTATATTTTTAAGTTACACACCACTTGTTCATATTTTTCTAAATTTGTATTTATCGCTATGGGTTGGATTCTAGTGTTGTTAATGTCAAAATTCAAGAAAATGAATCATATATATACACAACCTACTAATTATCAGTAAGGGGAGCTTGGGCTATTACTTTTATATCTACTACTTTCTTAAAAGGAACAACTTAAGGATTACATTTGGGCTACATCATTCACCGCATAGAAGTGAAAATTTGGAATTCTATAACACACATCACCTTGAAGGAAAATTAGTTATATTCCATTATCTTGGTGTAACTTTCACAAGGGAAAACTAGCCTCAAGTGAAATGATTTGTATAACACACACACACACACACACACACACACACACACACACACAACTACATTGAGTATGAAATTTAGTACAAAGGTGTGACACCCTAAATTACACACCTATTTCCATCTTATCCTAGTTCTCTTCATAGTACATCCTATTATTCACCCATTTGTGATTAATTGATTAAATTGATTAATCATGTGCATTGTAACCCTTTAGATTAATTAAATTAATCCTTAGTATCCCCTTTAGCTAAGTTAATTATCATTTACTAATTAAATTATTAATTAATTAAGTGTGCACATTACAATAACCACTTTGTACCCACATGGACTCCACTTGAACTCCACATCCTCATCTAAGTCAACTCCACCTCGAAATTCGCTTCACGAGTCCAATCAAGTATTAAAAATGTGGGGGCAAATAAAATGTAGGATTGCACTCTATCAACTATCATATTTCATTCCAATATCTACATGTTGGAATATCCCAAAATATATTTGTTCATAGAAATTATATCCATGTTTGGGGTTCATTCAAGAGCACCCACAATTCCATAAGGTTACACAATGTCTAAGCTCTCACAACCTACTAAAGGTTTTCTCCGTAAAGCTACAGCTGATTGTTGTTATTGTTATATTTTCATAGTTCACATTTTGGTACACCTAGTGGGACCACACCCATCTTCTTTTGTTTTTGGTTCATTTATTATTCCTATGTTTCACAATTAATCTCTTTTTGTGTGCTAGGTGTTTTATGGGAAGCAACAATGTCATTATAACATCACAAAAATTGATCTACTCATTGATGTTTTTGCAAGTGTTTTCTATATTCTGCGTAATTGTTTAGATTCTCGCAATTGTTTAGATTGTACATTGTTTTACAAATTTTGTCTTATATTAAGAGTTGTTTTCACATCACGCTTTCCAGTCTTTGATGATAATTGATTTGTTTTACACATAATTTTTTTTTGTTTTTACTAATCTTACAAAAACTTACACATAAAACACCGAAAATTAGATTTTATTTAAGTTATAAAAATCATTAAAAAAATAGATTTTTTTTTAACAAAATTTATCAATTTTTTTAGCAAAAATAAATAAATAAAATTAAAAACAAAAAAACTTTCGAAAATTTTGATTTTTTTACACCGTAAAATACATCCCTATCCTACCCCACCCTCGTCCACGACCATCTCGGCTGAGCCAACCCAACTCCCCACCCCTAGCTTCTACCCGAAATCCCATCCCCACAACCTCTTCTCGCCCACCGAGCTCACAGACCCGACTTCTCCCTTCATAGACCTAGCCCTATATTCCTCATGACATGGTGTGCATTCCTTCAAAACATTGACCCCTCACCTCGCAATTCACTAGAATCAAATACACCCATAACACGTCTCCTCCATTCTGCATTCATTCCACCCCACAGCTCCGATCTTCTTCAACCATACACCCGAAAGACTCGCCCTCTCGGTGCCCTGCAACTTGGTGAAGTCACCCCTAACTCACTCCCACTTATGAACGGCCATCATTCTTTGCCACAACAAAAACAAAAGAATATCCCAATCATCTCCCTCTCGTGCATCGAGCTACTCCCCACTTCATCATCGCCACAGGCTACCCATCACTTAATTCACACCTATGTATGGTTCCCCTCCCGTCATAGTCCCCATGGCATATGCCCCATCCCCTAGTCGATTTTATGACGTCATGCACGCCAGAAACCCAAACCGCTTACCAAGATCGATCGATGTGGATGTCAGGTGGAGATCGATCGACGTGGATGCCAGGTGGAATGGGCGGTGGAATGAAACAATTTGAATTATAGTTTTTTGTGTCCACTGGCCCTTCATGCCACTGAATCATTTCCACCTCTAGTGAACTAGAAGCTCCTCCACGATCGCTATTGTAATCGGGCTACATTTTTTTGGGTCCCCATTACATTTTTATTCCAGCATCTTGATATCATTTGAGGCTGCACTATATATAGTTTGAAGGGTAACATAGTGGGAGAAAGGAGCAAGAGCTGAATAATCCATTCGCACCAGACGTAAGCTCTCATACCCACTCCTTTATTTATCTTGTTTTTTGAAAGGCTTTCCTGTTTTTGTGTTTGCATAGATTCTGTACTGGTATTGTTGTGTTTTTGTTGCATATAGAAGCCAAACTCTGTTTTGGTTTGTTTAAAATTTCTATTTTTCACAAGGTATTTTTGCAAGATGCTATACAAAACACTTTCACTGTTTTCACTCTTATGGTTGAGTTTGGATTAACACCTGCACATACCATTTGCATAAAAATATCCACCTGTCTTATCAACTAGTATACTGTGAGAGTACATGAAGAGAACCTTTTGCATGGCAATGTCCGGGGCCATTTCTACTCATTCTCTGTGTGTTTTAGAGGTTATATTATTGAGGATTTATAAATGCTGGCATAAGTATGTCTGTTTTTTTAATGCAGTTATACTTGGCAAGTTCTTTTGTCCAGCTTTGAACTACAGAAGTACCAATTTTTATTAAGTAGAACACACTATATATCTTAGAGATAACATTGCTACAGAATGGCCTCTTAAGAATTAAAACAATTCATGCCACTAATTAATGATTAAGAAAATATTGAATTCAAATCCTTATGGTTTGGAGTTTAAAAGTTGCAGTGACCATTAAAGGGTCAATTCAAAACAAAAATGTAAGGGTAGTTTTTTCCTATGTTTGATTGGATTTTCTTAATTTTTTTTCAAGAAATAGCTGAAAGAGAACACATTTTATATGGTTCTCAACGAATTTTATATTGTTCAAGACAAGACCTTTACAATAAAATGCTTCAATTGATAAATTATGTTAAATTATGTAAATTATAGACTCAATAGATTTTATTTGGAAAAATGAAAACAATCTAATTTTTCTTCTAGTGTCCGTTATTGTTCACGGAATATGTTGGCAGACACATTAAAACATGAAAATAGGCAAACACATTAAATTTTAAGGGATGAAACAACAAATTTTGAAGTTTTTGTTTTGGATATTAAGAATGATATTGATTAGCAATATTTTTCCCAAATAAAATAATGATTACACTACAAATGGGTCATGGTTAAGTTGTACCAAGTTAACCTCCGAGTCCAAAGAATTGATATGCCTTCTATATACTTCCTCGTTTTTCATAAATTTCTATCAAGGTAGTCACGACTATAACATCTAACAAAATCTTGTTTTGATTATACACTTATGGATCCCCATACCTTGTTCCAAAGTTCTCAATATGGCACATGCTAGGAGGATGTTGGTGAAAGTTGTTGAATTTGGATTTACACCTTCTAATTGCATTTTCTTAAAAATTTCTAAGGCTTTACCAACTAGCCCATTTTGAGCATAGTTACTCAACCAAGAACTTGTATGGAACATTAAACTTCAAAATTGTTACCTCTTATATCTCTGGTCTATCCTTGAAAAGTGCATTCAAGCTGAGAATGAGGGAATGTCAACACGTTTCACACTTATGAAGGTTGATTTCATCATGTTCTAACCCTACTCACAGTCCATGACATCAAAAACTCCCCCCAACAAGCATATACTTTACCCCAATTTGCCTAAAAGCCTTATTTTAATCCTCTTTAGGTATAATTCTTTAGTTACTAAGTTTCACAGGGTTGTAAGAGGATTTAATAGTGTCCTTTATGTATCCTTAGGTCATGAATGAATTATTCCTAGGGTCCTTTATGGAATTTAGCAAATAATTATGGAGTATGCAAGTCCACTTTGTGAGTCTAGCTCAGAGATTCTTCAGGACAGTCAATTTAATCAATTAGTTAACCAAGCATGTTTAAATGTGGAATACTTATATGCACTTTAATGAAACTTGTATTCAATATGATAAATAAATAAATTACACATGTGGATAATGAACTGATAAGGCTAAGAGTACAATATCTTGTGATCATAAGGGGAATGTGTTCTTGTTGATTTTTCTAGGCTACTTTGAAAGTATCTAGAACTACAAAGTATTTAATGTTAGATACTTAAGGAATGGTAACCATTTCCTTTCTAGTATACATAAGTTCCTTATCGATCAAGATTGATACATGATCCCTAGAGTGTGGTAACAATACATACATATAAATACATATATACGAACGTACGTACATACATATACTATAAGATAACAATTATGATTGATATCGACTACAAGAATATTCACCTTCCTAGCTAAGTAACAATTACTTTTGACATGTGCTATGCTAGGAATATGATCTGAAATGGGAGGATCATGGAGTGCTCCACTTGCATATTTCATGACAATAAAATACTATTAAGAAAATGATAAGTATAGAATTCTTATGAATGTATGGGGCAAATATTGTCATACGTAAAAGCAAGGCATGGGTATTCTAACATGACACAACACTATGAGGTTCTACAAAACATTATAAGAGGTTGTAAATGAATTGGGATGTGTAAAAAATTACATAGGGCGAGAATACTATGTGTAAAATTATAGAATATATGAATATTACAAAGGGATATGGTGTAAGTCTGCATGAGCTATTAATAGTCTGAGATGAAATATGTAAGATTTCAAGATCATGGGATTGTTAATATATTAGGGTTGTGAATCATGTGTATGACATATGTGGGACTACACATGGAAATAATTACAAGCTGAAGTAGCTGAAATAATAAGAAATAACACAATTATTCTCATACCATTTAAATAATGGTTCAATAGATTCAACCTTTAAAATAACCTCAATAGATTGAGGAGGAGTTACAAAACACATAAACCCGTCGTAGACCTATACGAAAAATTTATGAGTTTGTTTTCTTATCAATTTTCCTACAATCTAAAAAAAATGTTGCAACTAGATGGTTGAGTATCATATTTATATATACTTTAACCACCCAAAGGGTGATGTTAATGCTATATTTAATATGATAAGTTCTTTAAAATCCTACAATGATTGTTTGTATAATGCTATATTTAATATAGATTCAATTTGGAACTATGTGACTAAGTGTTAACTTGTGGAGTTATTTGTGTGTTTGGGTAAATCACATATTAAAACCTTGATTTTTGGATCTATATTATCCTGATATGAATTAAGTTCAACCTATAAATAGTTATAATGGTTATAAATTATTTGGATCTCATAAAAACTCAAAAATGAGGGAATGGAATGGTAAAAAAACTAGATTCTTTCTTTCAATTTATAAGAATAAAAAGCACCTTGTTCTCAATCAAACCACACAAAAACATTATTTCTGAGGCCCTTGAGCAATTAAAATTATAAATTAGTTGAACAACCATCTTATTAATTAATGGTTGTTCTTAAATTGATAAAATGTGCTCTTGCCGAGTGTCCCCAAAGTTTTATCAGTATGGTAGATTCCAAATTTTAATACTTGTCTAGTTTAGTATGGCAATTTTTGATGTTAGTTGATTTAGTATGTTTATCATATGCTGATCCCAGGGACAACATTTCATATACTTGATAGGGAATTATTTTTTGAAAAATGTTGAAAAACACAGTGTGTTTTTCAACAACAAAATTTTCAAGTATTTCTTCTTTCTTATCATACATGATTGTGTCTCAATAAGATGAGCTCATCTATGGAAGTAAATATTATTTAGTAGTAATGCCATACAATTAAATTATTGATGTAATTTACAACACATACATTTGAAATGTTGTACACTTTAAGCTTCTTATATTTTATAATATCTTCTTATATTAAACATGCTTATATTAGGTATGTGTATATGCGTAGGTTTGGTCAGTTCATTAATATTTAGTGATTAACATTTACTCCCACATACCAAAATCCCAAATTCACATGAAGAATTTTTTTCTACAAACTAGAGAATGACACAAATATATTATTATTGACCAGTTTGGATTCTCATGAAACTATTAAACTATTTGAAAACACTTATTCTGATATGATTTTATTATTAGTATAGAAGCTGCAGAATTGATTTATACTTCTATTTTGTTTATACAAATCAATAAAAAATATTGAATATAAGTATTTATGTTTTATGATACTATTACCTTGTTCGTTTAGTTAATTTTGAATATAAATTTCACCTCATATGTTATGGATGATTGAGTTGTTTTTATAGTTGAACATATTCCTAATTTTTAAATAATTTTTTTGTAAGTTGTTTCATTATTATTTGTATGATGGCATAATAAATGGCTTTGAAATGTAAGAAAAGATGGAGCGGTAGGTAGTGCAAGGGTTTTGGGTCAAGGAAGCCGTGAAGGCTTGTGGAGTTCATGGAACAGAGTGATGGGTGTTGGTGAAGAACTATAGCATGGTGGCTCAGTTGGACTCTCTCTCGCGATTGTCTAGTGAGACCTTCGATGGGTTCTTGCTCGCTCCGGTCCACTCGAGGTTGGTCTCGAAAAAGGGCTTTTTGAGGAAGCTTTTAGGATCACTAGTTACCTCCTCAATTAGGACATTAAGTATTTCTTATCTCTTTGGAGCATTCTAGGTTCTGTTTTGTTAAAACCCTTTCGTGTCGAGGATCTCATGTTATTGTTCACAATTTCTATTCATGTTACCATCATTCGCATGACGAATTGGCTATGGAGCCCTCACCTATTGAGGTTTTGTAGGTTTCTAGAGTTTATCCCGAGTAGAGGTTTCATAGGTTATGGTGGTTTCATCTTTTACCTCTACTTCACATCCTTTCCTAGCCTTATCCTCTCATGCGTACCTTGGTGGCCATACTTCGCCTCACCGGTTCTGCGTGTGTTGCATGTTCTCTTCCATGTTCAATTAGGTTTCCAAGGTTTGGATGGCTCTGGGGCCTTTTCCCCCTCTTCTTGCTCCAATCTATTATCTTCACCGAGGATGGCATCTATTGGGTGCTAGGCGTGGGCTTAGATGGCTTGCCTTGTAGGGGGGTTGTTTTATTCATTTTTTTCTTCCTAACCAGAGCTCGTCCAGTTTGGTTCCCAAAGCATCAGGTTAGGAGGAAACCCTCATTTTTTTAACGCTCCCCTTTTGGTTCGGTCCTCCTCTGTTTGGGTAGGGTCTTCGCCATGATCTTTGAATTTTGTGTTCATTGGTTTTTTTGGCTCTACAGGACTTGGTATCCTCATTGAGTGTGTTTGTGATGCTTCTTTGTGGTGGTTGGGTCGTTCGGTGTTGTTAGGGCTACTAGATTTGGGCATTTTCGATCCCTTGTTATCCGGGTGTGCATCAAACAGGTTTGCCCTTGGTTTTTTGTTGTGGGTGTGTAGAGCCCAAGCGTTTATGTGTTTCACCTCTATCGAGATTTTGGCATTGCCTTCTTCTCGCCTAGACCCTTGGTGGCTTGTTGGTCTCTCGTTCATTTCCTCTCCGCCTTTCTTACATGTTCCTCATCTAGGGTAAATTTATGGTGAGGCGTGGTGTTATTTTTGCTGCTGTTTCCTGTTTGGGTCTGCCCCTAGATGGATGTCTCGGTTATTCTTCTTTGGTGTGCCATTGGTTGCTTTCAGTGGTACTCGCCGTTGGTTTTCTATTTAGTCTTTTCTGGCTTTGTTCTAGGGCCTCTTCGCTTGTGTTTCTATCTATTTTTTCCTGTTTGTTTTGGTGGGTCCTAACCCTCCGGTTCATAGCTCCGGTCAAAAGCGTTTATCAATAAAAAAATTGATTTGAAATGTAAATATTCATTTTTGATGTTATCTAAATGCATTGGTATTTATTCTTAAAAAATTACATATGAGAGTAAATGCATTGCTATTTATTTTTTGATGTTATCTATTTATTGTGATTATTCCAATTTTATTATTCATGTACTATTTTGGTTTGATTTAGTAATTTATCTTTGAATAGACATAGTTGTGACTAGTTTTAATTTTTTCATAATATAATTAATTGTAAACATTTAGTAATTTCTTAATATGATTGAGAGAACTTAGTTGTGTTAAATGGAATAACATTAGAGTAAGTTTGATTTTTTTGTACTAATTATATTTGTAGATAATGGTAATGTGCATATATAATTTGTATATAGAAAATTTTTTATTAGTTATATTTTTTATGATGTAAGTTGAAGCTATAAAAATTATGTGATATGATACTCTCACTCTCAATTTGGCATATGGGGGCAAGTGCCTCTACAAAGACAGGAATCGGTCATGCGTCAAAGGGGCTTTCCCTTAGGATGCCACATCAATGCACCCAACTATCATTACTCCGATGAAGGGCTTGCCCTTAGGATTCCGTATTGATAGTTGGGTGGTATAATGTTCGAGAAGAGGTTTCTAAAGTCACTGCCGCCAAACTTCCACTAAAAATTCACCCTCTCAGTAATATCACAACCATCCCTTTGCAATGGACAGTTGTGATATTATGGGAGGGTGCATCTTGGGTGAAGGATAGCCGTTGGCATTTATCGATACTTGAATTTTTCATGGATATTGTGATTATTTTATCATATTGGATGATGTATATTTGATTTGACATGTATCGTACTAACATTAATTGTATATTTATGTTTGCATGTGTGTTGTTGTATTTAGTTTGTCTTTTGCATGGTGAAAATGAATACACGAAGCTCAATTCCTCCTAATCCTCGTAGGGATAACGTTGACAACTCCCAAATTCCAAAGGGAGGAATGCTTCAGGAGGTCCACATTTGTGGTCTATATAGACCATCATCAATAGAATAAGCCACCCAAACCGGAAATTCACAGCCATGGTTAAGGCCCACTTAATTTGCCAGAAACTTTTGTTATTTATTTGTCTAAGTTCCACACTATAGGGCCCCATTCGCGAGGGTATGGTCTAGCTTATGACACGATGGAGGATGCCCAGAAGTATGAGCCTCCACATAAGTTGAGGAAGATGGGAGTTCCAATCATAAAACCGACGATAGATCTAAAAAATTGTGCAAAAAAGATTGCACATGGAAGCAGCTCCAAGTTTGCTGCTAAAAACAAAAATAGTTACTACTTTTATATGTTTTGTTCTAAAAAACTTATGACGTGTTTGAAAAAAACCTATATAAATATTTAATTTTTGTCGAATGTTGATTCACACGAGCTTAAATATTAAATATGTTTTGCATTGGATTAAATATGTTTTCCTTAGTATTAATATGTATTTCTATGGATTATATTTTTTAAATTACTAATTTTTAGATATTTTATAGCAAGTTTAAATTATTAAAATTCTATTTAGGTACCAAATGTGTAATGGTAACGATTTTCTAATTCACTAAGTATGGGTTATGATCATTTGTCTAATTTAGGTTTGTACTGGTGTGATTATCATTTCCAATCGTTTATGGTATTCATATGGCCCCCCTTTGATTATTTACTTATTTTTTAATTATCTTGTGTAGTTCTAAGACTTTTGCTAGGTCAGTGTACTTTTGTTTAATTATCTTGTGTAGTTCTAAGATTTTTTTAATTATTTAGGGAAAGCTAAAGAAGTACATTTTACCATTGATGTTTGTATTGAAAAATTCAACTGTGAAGTGTTCATTCTATTTTTTTTATGTTTTCTTACGATATATTTTTTTCAATTGTAAAGGTAAGCATGGTTTCCATTTGGAGATTGGAAATTCATGGAGTGTCGAATACCTCTGAAAATCTTGCATGTTCATCATTCATATTATACGACCCTGATGGAAGCAAGATAGTAGAAAGAGGTACAATTTTCAGAAATGCCACTATGACCTTCCACCAGGATGAGTATAGGGCGTTGATATTGGGTCTTGAGGAAGCGATACACCACGATGTTTGGAACATTTGTGTGTTTTCTCACGATATGGTTGTTGTGAAACAAATGACTGGTGTATACCAATGTAACAATGTAAATATTTCAATTCTTTGAGTTCAAGTGCTAGAGAGTGTATCTCGCTTTGTGAAATGTTCATACGTGCATGTAAAAGTTAACAGAGGTAGGTTAGATGTATGTCAAGTGTCTAGGGACACTATAAACCAAGAAGTGGTAGCTTTGCTAGCACTTTCCATGGAAGACATTTCAATATGATATATGTACACACTGTATTTCCTTTTTGCGTAATGGTAGACATACATTATTTATTAGATTGTGAATAACTAATATTATGTGAATTGTCTCTAGTGTATATATTATATATTTTGTGGATAATATGATGATACATCATATAGTGTTGGTTGATAAACCAGGCATTTTGGATACATCATGCTTTATCCTATCTTCTCTTTTAACACACTTGCAATTCACATTTCATGTTTACTTCAAAAATCTAGAGTCAAGTATCCAGTTTTTGAAAAAATAATGTGTGCGGCTAATTTTGTCACAAATCATTTATTGTGCACGATTTTCTCAATATGAATGCAAAATACGAATAAATAAGTTCATGCACCATTTGTTTAATTTTAACTTAATTTACAATGTGTTGCTTCAACAATGGTTATGATAACGCACATGAATGAAACATGCGAAAGCTCAATGAGATGGGCCGATCCATATTCACAATCCATTCTTATGTTTTCAGGGAAGACATAAATAATGAGGTGGTAATATATAACTTTGTGAACATTAATTTTTTTTTGTAGTAACAATTATGTCATTTGTAGGGATAAAAATTATGAAATCATTGTATTTTCATACAGGTTTCTTCACATTCCATGATGATAATATTCAAATATGTGAACATTACTTATTTTGTAAAATACTTAATATTTTATGTTGGGCTAATAGTTATGCACTTGGACTCCGTAGATACAAGTACCTTCACATCACATGGCGTGTACACGTTTCACAAGCATCACAAAGGAAGAAAAGGGAGATGATCCTCCAACAGTTGATGGCAATACGTCAGATGGTCCTTCCGAGCCCATTTTCTCAAATATCCATGAGCCACCCGTAGAGTATAGAACTGAATATGTTAATGGTCGTATTCATTATGTCTGTCAGCATGGATCATGTGTTGATAGTGGGGATGTTAGGTTTTCCGAGTTGCATAGACTAAATAGACATTGCTAAGTAGAACACAATCTTCCCTCCATGGAACCTTGTAAGCATGGTCGTAAGAATATGGGGAAATGATCACCTATATCTCAAGAAAGAAGCAAGGCATATGTGTAAAAGAGGGAGGCAGATGTGAACTACGTCCTGAGGCAACAATTCTACTTGTAGCAGAGGAGGGTTATCGATCGATTTTGCAAAAAGAATGCAAATATCGATTCGAGGAGTTAAGCCGAGAAGGAAAGAGGGAGGTGGATGATGCAATGTGTGCCTATGATTTAGTAGAGATGCAAAAGGTGAGAGAGGAGCATTGGTTGAGAGTGAGAGGAAATAAAAACTCAAATATCATAACGAGGTAAATTTAAGATTAGTATAGTATTTTATATATTATGTTTGGTTGGAAATCAAAAACTTGATATTCTATCATGAACAGAAGCTAGAGAAGAGGGTGGAACAAGTAGAAAAAATGTTGACCCCCTACGAATGATAACGTAAGAAATTATTGGTCTTTTGTAAGTAAAGATACAATGTAGTTTTTGTGTATTTTTGTATATACTAACTATAGGCATGCATAGGATTATGACATTCCCTTGTGTCAACTCTTACACTGATAGAGACACTCGATTCATAGTGTGAAATAGAGAGAGGTAAAAACCACTTAACACGCACTTGAAAAATTTATGTTGCCTTATGTTGTTGATACTTTAATTATCTTGATGACTCGATTATTATAGGTGGACATTTGCAATAAGACGCCCCCTTCTCAATCAGCCTGTGGTCTCGATCTTATTGGAGAGATAGCTTCACGTGAGGTAAGAGAGGCAGAGATGAAAAATCTCGGAGTTGCAACTTCTTTTCTAGTCAAGGAGAGAGAGGGTGACGAGGGGAGGCATGAGGAGAGGGACACAAACACCATTGTTGGTAGTACGAGAGAGGGTGGAACTGGACTGGTAAGTTATTGAATGTTCTCATTTTATTTTCTATATTATTTTTTGGTGAAATTAAGAAAAATTATTAATGCAATTGAGATTGTCATTATTCTAGGCTTTTCCTGACAAGGAATGAAGTCAGGTTAATGTCAGATGATATGGTTGTCATGAGAGGAGTGGTTTGTGATAGTAGCCCACACGCGAAGTGTCATGGCATCACACTCCCCAAATTTACTGTCAAAGTGATTATTTCTGAGGCCATTGTTCCCACTGCTCCATTGCCCTACCCTAATACATTTGTAAACACTTTGGTAGAGTGTGTCAAAGGGTTTTCTATTTGGGATCTCAAATGATATCAGACTTGACACTCCTGAAGAGGCAAGTAGTTGTAATGAATGATTTAATTTAATTATGTGTTTAACTGAGAGATTCATCTACATTCACTTATTTACTATATGGTTGGCTTTCAGGATGATGCGGTACAGGTGAGATAGCATGCCATACTCAAATAAAGACATCAGATGCCCCACCCATTCTTGGCATCACGCCAAATTCTATTCATAGAAATGAGAAGAAACATATTAGATTTTATGATGGAGTATTGTCTGTCGCTAACACTAGGAAACGAAGGAGATGAAAACCTTTATGTATAACATTGATTGTGAGGAGTCAGATTAGTATATATGTGTATATGATGATGATGTTACTTTAATGTGTTTGAGGTTTACGACTTAGTACTACATTATTGATATATTGAATATGGTTTGTGGTTATGGGTTACATAGAGTTATCCATTTACGATCTATTTATAATGCATTAGATGGTTTTTATTCTTGTTATGTGACATTCCATTTACTGTATAAATGATGATGTTGTCACTGTGTATCTGGTTAATGTATTAATGTGACTATGGATTGTGGATTATGTTTTTGGTATGTGGTTACATAGTTGAGTTCTTATTCCTTGTATGCCTACTTGGGTTTGACGTGTTCAGTAATTAATCATAGATAATTCACAAAAAAATTTCAAATTTTGTGTATTATGGATTATGGCTTGTGGTTTATCATTACATAGTTGTGTTCTACATCCATGTATGCGTACTTGGGTTTGATGTGGTTATGAAACTTTCATATATATTTCATCCATGATAATATTTTGTTACGTATAAGTTAAGTGCATTATTTCCTTTCTAATTATGTTTGAATGGTAACAAATAATAATCGATTGTTATAATACAGGTTTATTTAGATGGCAAGACTAAAGAAGACTGGAAAGTACAAGGCTTCACTAGTGCAAGAACCAAATGATTATGAATCATTCGATAGTGACACTTATCCATTCAAAAATAATGCAAAGAGCTCTACAAACAAAGATGTCGGTGCTACACAAGAAGATGAGCCTTCCCCGCTGTCAGTTTGTATGGATTTAGAAATGAAACTTGTAACAAAGAAGAAAAAGATATATCAAAACTAGTGTGAAAGCTTTGCATTGGAAAATTTATATTTTATGAAAAAAACAAGGAAATATTGGATGAAATAGGAGAAATTTCCTCAAGGCAGATGGAGTTGGAGCTCGAGGTTCAGGAGTTAGAACTGAAATTAAGAATTGGGAGACAATGCATGAAGTGGAAAAAAAAGTGTTCGCAAATCATGTAGCAAACTTTAATACCGTTCTTAAAACACACGAAGATCAGAAGGAAGTATGGAAGAAGATGTACATGCATAATAGATGATATGGATAGACGTATGTGGTTAAATTATGATTATTAGATGTATGTGATTTTACACTAATATGGTTGTTTTTCGGTTGATGTTATGATGTGCACATTAATTAGTATTTAGATCATGTATTTCAATTGTTATATCTGGTATGCAATGTGATGAATAAGGAAGAGTAATACAAGTGTGATTAGAAGACAATTGTATATATGTGTGATGAGGTTGTTACTTTAATGTGTTTGACGTTTATGATTTAGTATTACATTCTTGTTAAATTGAATATGGTTTGTGGTTCTGTTTATAGCACATTAGATGGTTTTTATTCTTGTTATGTGACATTCCATTTATTGTATAAATAATGATGTTGTCACTGTGTATATGGTTAATGTATTAATGTGACTATGAATGTGGATTATGGTAAATGGTATATGGTTACTTTGTTGGGTTCTGCTTCCATGTACGGTATATGGTTACAATTATGTTTGAATGTTAACAAATATTAATTGGTTGTTTAAATACAGGTTTAATTAGATGACAAGAAAAAAGAAGGTTGGAAAGCGCAAGGCCTCACCAGTGCTCGGAACCGAAAGACTATGCAAAATTCTATAGTCCTAGTACTAATGTGTTCAGAAAGACTGTAGAGAGCCCTACAAACAAAAATGTTGAAGTTGGACAAGAAGATGAGTCGTCCCCATCAGTTCGTATGGAAATAGAACTGAAACTTGCAATGAACAAGGAAAAGTTTTATAAAATCAAGTGTGAAAGACTTAGACTGCAATATTTAAAATTGTCAAAGATAAATAAGGAATTATTGGACCAATTACTAGATGCTTCCTTGAAGAAGATGGAGTTGGAGCTTGAGGTTCAAGAGTTGGAATTAGAAATTAAGAATTGGGAGACGATGTGTGAATCCAACAAAAAAGTGTTCGAAAATCAAGTAGCAAGTTTTAATTCCATTGTTAAAATTCATGAAGGTCACAAAGAATTATGGAAGAAGATGTACATCTTGGCCAAGGCATCAACTGAGAAAAAAGTACTAGTCGCTCACACTGAAGACTATCCAAGTGACCTTTGACATAAAATATGACTTTGTAATAAAATGACACTTTCCATGTGACCTTTGACATCAACAGGTGTTGGTTAAATGTATATTTTAGTTTTTAAAAGAGTAAATAATAATTATACCATCAAAACATAATAAAAAATTAGAAGGTTTTAAAATCTAATAACAAGATTTAAATTGGAATAAGATTTAAAATGTGCAAGTATTGTGAATGTTACTTCTAGTTAATGTACATATTATAGAGAATTTGAATTTCAAGTTCTCATTGAAGCATGTAATTTTCATACTACGTATACATTACAATGGAATGATCTTAGTTTAAATGTGTGTTACCATTCATTAAGACTAAAAATTGTTTTCATTGGTTCAAGTGTAACTTCTCATCTTCTCATAGTTTTTTTGCAATGTTATACATATTCAATGTAAATGTTTTGGTATAAATGTATAAATGGTTTTTAAAAGTGCTAAAAACACCGTGTATTTTTCAATGTGGATGAAAAAAACACCACTTTCCATCGCATTGAAAACTTCAACCATTCTCCACATGAAAAGTAGTTGATGTGAAGTCAATATTTACAACAAGGAGGAAGAGCACCACGGGTTATTCCTTTTGGAGAACGGGGTCGCATTATTCAAAGTGGTCAAAAACACCGTGTATTTTTCAATGTGGCATAAAATGGACCCTTTTACCATCACATTGGAAAAATTCAACCCTTCACCTCCTAAAAATTAGTTGATGTGGAGTCAATGTTTACAAAAGGAGGAAGGGCACCACGAAGTTGCTCCTTTTGAGACCATGATCGTGTTTTTCAAAGTGTTAAAAAACACCATGCATTTTTCAACGTGGCAAAAATGCACCCCACTTTCCATCGCATTTGAAAAATTAACCCTTCATCACTTGACAAGTAGTAAATGTCGAGTCAATGTTTACACTAAGGAGGAAGAGAAACGTGGGTTGCTCCTTTTGGAGAATGTAATCGGAGTTTTTCAAAGTGTTTGAAAAACACCATGCGTATTTCAAAGTGGTGGAAAACGCAACCCTTTTTCCATCGCATTGGAAAAATTCAACCCTTCACCACCTGGACAAGTAGTTGATGTGGAGTCAATGTTTACAATAAGGAGGAAGAGCACCGCAAGTTGCTCCTTTTGGAGAACGTGATCATGTTTTTCAAAGTGCTAAAACACACCATGCTCTTTTCAATGTGGCTGAAAATGCACACCTTTTTCAATCGCATTGGAAAAATTAAACCCTTCACCAACTGAAAAGTAGTTTATGTGGAGTAAATATTTACAAGAAGGAGGAACTGCACTACGGGTTGCTCCTTTTGGAGAACGTGTTCACATTTTTCAAAATGTTGAAAAACACTGTGTGTTTTTCAACATGGTAGAAAACACACCCCCTTTTCCATCACATTGGAAAAATTCAACCCTTCTCCACCTAAAAGTAGTTGATGTGGATTCAAAATTTACCACGAGGAAAAGAACCGTGGGGTTGCACCTTTTGGAGAACGTGATCATGTGTTTGAAAGTGTTGAACAACACCGTGCATTTTTCAATGTGGAAAAAAACACATCCCGAGTTTCCATCACATTTGAAAACTTCAACCCTTCACAACCCGACAAGTATTTGATGTGTAGTCAATGTTTACAATAAGTGGGAAGAGCACCACGGGTTCCTCCTTTTGGAGAATGGGGTCATGTTTTTCAAAGTGCTGAAAAATACCGTGCATTTTTCAAAGTGGCAGAAAAACCACCCCTTTTTCTATCACATTGGAAAAATTCAACCCTTCACCACCTGACAAATAGTTGATGTAGATTCA
This sequence comes from Taxus wallichiana var. yunnanensis, assembly GCA_018340775.1. Lineage (NCBI taxonomy): Eukaryota > Viridiplantae > Streptophyta > Pinopsida > Cupressales > Taxaceae > Taxus > Taxus wallichiana. The sequence continues at coordinate 424,332,365 of CM031235.1, forward strand.
ATGTTTACAACAAGCAGGAAGAGCACCGTGGGTTGTGCCTTTTGGAGAATGTGATCATGTTTTTCAAAGTGTTGAAAAACACCATGCATTTTTCAAGGTAGCAGAAAATGAACCCCTATTTATATCGTATTGGAAAAATTCAACCCTTCACAACCTGACAAGTAGTTGATATAGAGTCAATGGTTACAACAACAAGGAAGAGCATCGTTGATTATTACTTTTGGAGAACATGATCATGTTTTTAGAGTGTTGATAAACACCATGAATTTTTCAACGTGGCGGAAATCGTACGCCTTTTTCCATCACATTGGAAAACTTCAACCCTTCACCACCTGACAAGTAATTTATGTGGATTCAATGTTTATAACAAGGAGGAAGAGCACTGCGGGTTGTGCCTTTAGGAGAACACGATCGTGTTTTTCAAAATGGTGAAAACCACCATGCATTTTTAATGTGGCAAAAATGCACCCCTCTTTCCAACGCATTGGAAAAATTCAACCCTTCACCACCGACAAGTAGTTGATGTGGATTCAATGTTTATAACAAGGAGGAAGAGCATTGTAGGTTGCGACCTTTTGGAGAACTTGATCGTGTTTTTCAAAGTGCTGAAAACACCATGTGTTTTTCAACAAGGTGGAAAATGCACCCCACTTTCCATCACATTGGACAAAATAAACCCTTTACCACCTGAAAAGTAGTCAATGTGGAGTCAATGTTTACAAGGAGGAGGAAGAGCACCACGGGTTGCTCCTTTTAGAGAACATGATCGAGTTTTTAAAGTGTTGAAAAATACATGCATTTTTCAACGTGGCGTAAAACATACCCCTTTTTCCATTGCATTGGAAAAATTTAAACCTTCACAACCTGAAAATTAGTTGATGTGGATTTAATGTTTACAATGAGGAAGATCACCATGGGTTCCTCCTTTTGATAACGTGATTAGGTTTTTCAAAGTGATGTAAAACACCGTGTGTTTTTCAACATGGTAGAAAATGCATCCCTTTTTCTATCACATTGGGAAAATTCAACCCTTCACCACCTAATAAGTAGTTGATGTGGATTCAATGGTTACAACAAGGAGGAAGGGCACCATGAGTTACTCATTTTGGAGAACATCATTACATTTTTCAAAATTTTGAAAAACACCCTACATTTTTCAATGTGGCAGAAAACACACCTCTTTTTCCATCGCATTGGAAAAATTCAACCCTTCACCACCTAACAAGTATTTGATGTGGATTTAATGTTTACAACTAGGAGGAAGAGCACTGTAGGTTGCGCTTTTTGGAGAACATGAACATGTTTTTCAAAGTGCTAAAAAACACCATGCATTTTTCAACATGGTGGAAAATGCACCCCAATTTCCATCACATTGGAAAACTTCAAACCTTCAAAGACCCGACATTTAGTTGATGTGGAGTCAATGTTTACAACGAGGAGGAAGAGCACCATGAGTTGCACCTAATTGAGAATGAGTTGCACCTATTGCGTAAAAAAAGAAACCCTTTTTCCATCACATTGGAAAAATTCAACCCTTCACCACCTGACAAGTAGTTGATGTGGAGTCAATGTTTATAAAAAGGAGGAAGATCACCGTGGGATGTGCCTTTTGGAGAATGTGATAGTGTTTCTTAAAGTGTTGAAAATACTGTGTGTGTTTTTCAACGAGGTAGAAAATGCACCCCACTTTCCATTGCATTAGAAAACTTCAACCCTTCACCACATGACAAGTATTTGATGTGGAGTCAATGTTTATAATGAGGAGGAAGAGCACCGCAGTTGCTCCTTTTGGAGAATGGGGTCACTTTTTTCATTGTGTTGAAAAACATCGTGTGATTTTAAACGTGGCGGAAAACACACCCCATTTTAAATTGCATTGGAAAAATTCAACCCTTCACCACTTGACAAGTATTTGATGTGGATTAAATGTTTACAACAAGGAGGAAGAGCACCGTGGGTTGCTCATTTTGGGGAACATGATCATGTTTTTCAAAGTGCTAAAAAAACCATGTATTTTTCAACGTGGCACAAAACGTACCCCTTTTTCCATCGCATTGGAAAAAATTCAACCCTTCACCACCTGAAAAGTAGTTTATATGGAGTCAATGTTTACAAAAATGAGGAAGAGTAACACGGATTTCTCCTTTTGGAGAACATGATCGTGTTTTTCAAAGTGCTTAAAAATACCATGTGTGTTTTAACGTAAGGAAAACGAACCCCTTTTTCCATCGCATTGGAAAAATTCAAACCTTCACCACCTAACTAGTAGGTAATGTGGAGCCAATGTTTACAAATAGGAGGAAGAGCACCGTGGGTTGTGCTTGTTGAGAACGTGATCACATTTTTAAAAATGTGGAAAACCACCGTGTATTTTTCAACATGGTAGAAAACTCACCCCTTTTTCTAACACATTGGAAAACTTCAAACCTTCACCACCTGACAATTATTTGATGTGGATTCAATGTTTACAACAAGGCGTAAGTGCACCGTGGGTTGTACCGTTTGGAGAATGTGATCATGTTTTTTAAAGTCCTAAAAATACCATGTGTTTTTGATGTGGTCGAAAATTCACCCCACTTTCCATCACATTGGAAAACTTCAACCCTTAAAATCCTGAAAAGTAGTTGATGCGGAGTCAATTTTTACAACAAGGAGTAAGAGCACCGTGGGTTACTACTTTTGGAGAAGGTGATTGGGTTTTTCAATGTGCCAAAAAACATTGTGCATTTTTCAACATGGTAGAAAATGCACCCGTTTTTCCATTACATTGAAAAATACAACCCTTCATCACCTAACAAGAAGTTGATGTTGAGTCATTTTTTACAACGAGGAAGAATCTGCGGGTTGCTCCTTTTGGAGAATGTGATTAGGTTTTTCAAAGTGTTGAAAAACACCATGCATTTTTCAACGTGGCGAAAAACGTACCCCACTTTCCATCACATTGGAAAAATTCAACCCTTCTCCACATGACAAGTAGTTGATATGGATTCAATGTTTAAAACAAGGAGGAACATCACCTTGGTTGCTCCTTTTGGAGAAGGTGATCGCATTTTTCGTAATGTTGAGAAACACCGTGGTTTTTTCAATGTAGTGCAAAATGCACCCCTTTTCTATCACATTGGAAAATTTCAACCCTTCACCACCGACAAGTAGTTGACGTGGAGTCATTGTTTACAACAAGGAGAAAGAGCACCGTAGGTTGTGCCTTTTGGAGAACATGATTGTGTTTTTAAGGTATTGAAAAATACTGCATTTTTCAACATGGCGAGAAAACACAATCCACTTTCCATTACATTTGAAAACTTCAACCCTTCACCACCGACAAGTAGTTGGATGTGGAGTCAATGTTTACAACAAGGAGGAAGAGCACCGTGGGTTGCTCCTTTTGGAGAAGGGGTTTGCATTTTTTTGAAGTATTGAAAAACACCGTGTGTTTTTCAATGTGGTGGAAAACACATCCCTTTTTTCATTGCATTGGAAAAATTCAACCCTTCTCCACCTAATAAGTAGTTGATGTGGAGTCAATGTTTATAATAAGGAGGAAAAGCACCACAGGTTGCACCTTTTGGAGAATGTGATCATGTTTTTCAAAGTGTTGAAAAACATCGTGCATTTTTCAATGTGGCGGAAAACACACCCCTTTTTCTATCTCATTTGGAAAAATTAAACCCTTCACCACCTTACAAGTAGTTTATGTCGATTCAATGTTTACAATAAGGAGGAAATGCTTTGGGTTGCTCCTTTTAGAGAATGTGATCACGCGTTTTCAAAGTGCTAAAAACACAGTGCATTTTTCAATGTGGCAGAAAACGCACTCCTTTTTCCATCGCATTGGAAAAATTCAACCCTTCACCAACTGACAAGTAGTTGATGTGGAGTTAATCTTTACAAAAAGGAGAAATAGCACCGTGGTTTGCGCCTTTTGAAGAACGTGATCGCGTTTTCAAAATACTTAAAAACAACGCGCATTTTTAACGTGGCGGAAAACACACCCCTTTTTCCAACACATTGGAAAAATTCAACCCTTCACCACCTGAAAATTAGTTGAAGTGGAGTAAATCTTTACAAGAAGGAGGAAGAGCATGACGGGTTGTGCCTTTTGGAGAACGTGATCAGATTTTTCAAACTGCTGAAAAACACCGTGCATTTTTCAACATGGTGGAAAACGCACCCCACTTTCCATCGCATTGGAAAAATTCAACCCTTCTCCACCTGAAAAGTATTTGATGTGGAGTCAATGTTAATGAAAAGGAGGAAGAGAACTTCAGGTTGCTCCTTTTGGAGAACATGATCGGTTTTTTCAAAGTGCTTATAAACACCATGCATTTTTCAACGTGGCAAAAATGCACGCCTTTTTCTATCACATTGGAAAAATTCAACCCTTCACCACTTGAAAATTTGTTGATGTGGAGTAAATGTTTACAAGAAGGAGTAAGAGCACTATGGGTTGCTCCTTTTTGGAGGATGTGATTTGGTTTTTAAAAGTACTTGAAAATCACCATGCGTTTTCAACGTGGCGAAAATGCACCCCTTTTTCCATCACATTTGAAAAATTCAAACCTTCACTACCTGAAAAGTAATTGATTTGGATTCAATGTTTACAACAAGGAGGAAGAGCACCACAGATTGCACTTTTTGGAGAACATGATCAAATTTTAAAAATGTGGAAAACCACCGTGTGTTTTTCAACTTACTAGAAAACTCACCCATTTTTCCAACTCATTGGAAAACTTCAACACTTCACCACCTAACAAGTAGTTTATGTGGAGTCAATGTTTACAACAAGGCGTAAGTGCACCGTGGGTTGCGCCTTTTGGAGAACATGATCGTGTTTTTCAAAGTGCTGAAAAACACCATGTGTTTTTCAACATGGCAGAAAATGCACCCCACTTTCCATCGCATTAGAAAACTTCAACCCTTCACATCTTGACAAGTAGTTGATGTGGATTCAATGTTTACAAAAAGGAGGAATAACACCGTGGGTTTCTCTTGTTAGATAACGTGATCGGGTTTTTCAACGTGCTAAAAAAATTGTGTTTTTCAACTTGGTGGAAAATGCACCCTTTTCCATTACATTGGAAAAATTCAACCCTTCACCACCGACAAGTGGTTGATGTGAAGTCATTGTTTAAAATAAGGAGGAAGAGCACCATGGGTTTCTCATTTTGGAGTACATGATCGGGTTTTTAAAAGTGTTGAAAAACATTGTGCATTTTTCAACATGGCGGAAAATGCACTCCACTTTTCATCACATTAGAAAAGCTCAACCTTTCAACACCTAACAAGTAGTTGATCTAGATTCAATGTTTAAAACAAGGAGAAAGAGCACTATGGGTTGCTCCATTTGGAGAAGGTGATCATGTTTTCCAAAATGCTTTGAAAAACATCATGCTTTTTTCAACATGGCGAAAATGCACCCCTTTTCCATGGAAAAATTAAACCCTTTATGACTTGACAAGTAGTTGATGTGGAGTCAATGTTTACAACAAGGATGAAGAGGACCGCAGTTGCACCTTTTGAGAACATGATCGTGTCTTTTAAATCTGCTAAAAATACCGTGCATTTTTCAACGTGGCGGAAAACGCACCCCACTTTCAATTGCATTGGAAAAATTCAACCCTTCACCACCGACAAGTAGTTGATGTGGATTGAATGTTTATAATGAGGAGGAAGTGCACCGCTAGTTGCTCCTTTTGGATAACAGGTTACATTTTATAGAGTCTTTGAAAAACACCGTGATTTTTTCAATGTGGTGGAAAACGCACCCTTTTTTTATCGCATTGGAAAAATTCAACCCTTCACGACTTGAAAAGTAGTTTATGTGGATTAAATGTTTACAAAAATAAGGAAGAGCACCGTGGCTTATGCCTTTTGGAGAACATGATTGTTTTATTCAAAGTATTGAAAACACCGTGCATTTTTCAACATGGTGGAAAACACACCCCACTTTCCATTACATTTGAAAACTTTAACCCTTCACCACCTGACAAGTAGTTGATTTGGATTTATTTTTACAATGAGGAGGAAGAGCACCATGGGTTACTCCTTTTGGAGAACAGTTCATGTTTTTCAAAGTGTTGAAAATAATTGTGTGTTTTTCAACATGGCGTAAAATGCACCTCTTTTTCGATCGCATTGGAAAAATTCAACCCTTTACCACCTAACAAGTAGTTGATGTGGAGTAAATGTTTACAACAAGGAGGAAGACCACCACAGTTGCTCCTTTTGGAGAATGTGATCATATTTTTCAATTTGCTGAAAAACATCATGCATTTTTCAATGTGGCGAAAAACAAAATCATTTTTATATCGCATTTAGAAAAATTAAACCCTTCACCACCTTACAAGTAGTTGATGTCAATTCAATGTTTACAACAAGGAGGAAATGCATTGCAGCTTGCTCGTTTTAGAGAATGTGACCACGTTTTTCAAAGTGCTAAAAACACACGGTGCATTTTTCAACGTGGTGGGAAATGGACTCCTTTTTCCATCGCATTGGAAAAATTCAACCCTTCACCAACCGACAAGTAGTTGACATGGATTTAATCTTTACAACAAGGAGAAATAACATCGCAGGTTATGCCTTTTGGAGAACATGATCACATTTTTCAATTTACTTAAAAACACCGTGCGTTTTTAACATGGCAGAAAACACACCCCTTTTTCCAATGCATTGGAAAAATTCAACCCTTCACCACCTGAAAAGTAGTTGAAGTGGAGTCAATATTTACAAAAAGGAGGAAGAGCACCGCTGGTTACACCTTTTGGAGAATGTGATTGTGTTTTTCAATGTGCTGAAAAACACCATGCATTTTTCAACGTGGTGGAAAATGCACCCCACTTATCATTGCATTGGAAAAATTCAACCCTTCACCACCGACAAGTATTTGATGTGGATTCAATGTTTATGATGAGGAGGAAGAGCACCGCAAGTTGCTCCTTTTGGAGAACGTGATTGGGTTTTTAAAAGTGCTAAAAATCACCGTGCATTTTTCAACATGGTAGAATACACACCCCTTTTTCTATCGCATTAGTAAAATTCAACCTTTCACAACCTAAAACTTAGTTGATGTGGAGTCAATATTTACAATAAGAGGAAGAGCACCATGGGTTTCTCCTTTTTGTGAACGTGATCACATTTTTCAAAATGCTGAAAAACACCATGTGTTTTTCAATGTGGTGGAAAACACACCCCTTTTTCCATCGCATTGAAAAAATTCAACCCTTCACCACCTGAAAAGTAGTTGATGTGCAATCAATGTTTACTACACAAAGTAAGAGCACCATGGGTTGCGCCTTTTGGAGAATGTGATAGTGTTTTTAAAAGTGCTGAAAAATACCATTCATTTTTCAATGTGGCGAAAAATGCACCCCAATTTCTATCACATTAGAAAACTTGAACCCTTCACCAACCGACAAGTAGTTGATGTGGAGTCAATATTTGCAATGAAGAGGAAGAGCACCACGGGTTGCGTTATTCAAAGTGCTAAAAACACCATGTGTTTTTAATGTGGTGGAAAATGCACCCCTTTTTTCATCACATTGGAAAAATTCAACCCTTTACCACTTGACAAGTGGTGTATGTGGAGTCGAGTGTTTACAACAAGGAGGAAGATAACTTTGGGTTGTGACTTTTGGAGAACATGATCGTGTTTTTCAAAGTGTTGAAAAACACCAAGCATTTTTCAACTTGGCAGAAAACACACCCCACTTTCCATCACATTGGAAAATTTCAACCCTTCACCACCTGACAAGTAGATGATTTGGAGTCAATGTTACAATGAGGAGGAAGAGCATCGTAGGTTGCTCCTTTTGGAGAACGGGGTCACATTTTTCAAAGTGCTGAAAAACATAGTACATTTTTCAATGTGGTAGAAAATGCACCCCTTTTTCCATCGCATTGGAAAAATTTAACTCTTCACCACCTTACAAGTAGTTTATTTAGAGTCAATGTTTACAATAAGGAGGAAGAGCACCCATGGTTGCTCCTTTTGGAGAATGTGGTCACATTTTTAAAAGTGCTGAAAAACACCGTGTGTTTTTCAACGTGGTGGAAAATTCACCCCTTTTTCTATCGCCTTCAAAAACTTAAATCCTTCACCACCGACAAGTAGTTGATGTGGATTAAATGTTTACAACAAGGAGGAAGAGCACCCCGGGTTTCTCCTTTTGGAGAACATGATTGCATTTTTTAAAGTGCTGAAAAACACTATGCGTTTTTCAACATGACCGAAAATGCACCCGCTTTTTCCATCACATTAAAAAATTCAATCCTTCACCACCTGAAAAGTATTTTATGTGGAGTCAATATTTACAACAAGTAGGAAGAGCACCACAGGTTGCACCTTTGTGAGAAGGTGGTCATGTTTTTAAAAATGATGAAAAACACCATGCATTTTTCAACGTGGTGGAATACACACCCCTTTTTCCAATGCATTGGAAAACTTTAACCCTTCACCAAATTACAAGTAGCTAATGCAAATTCAATGTTTACAACAAGGAGGAAGAGCACTGTGGGTTGCTCCTTTCGAAGAATGTGTGTGCGTTTCAACATGGCGTAAAAACACACCCATTTTTCTATCGCATTGGAAAAATTCAACCCTTCACCACCTGAAAAGTAGTTGATATGGATTCAATTTTTTAAATAAGGAGGAAGAGCATTAGGGATTGCTCCTTTTGGTGATTGGTGAACGTGATCACATTTTTCAAAATGCTAAAAAATAGAGTGTGTTTTTCAAAGTGGCGGAAAATGCACACCCTTTTCCATCACATTGGAAAAATTCAACCCTTCACCACCTAACAAGTAGTTTATGTGGATTCAATGTTTACTGACATGGAGGAAGAGCACCGCATGTTACACCTTTTGGAGAATGTGATCATGTCTTTCAAAGTGCTGAAAAAAATCGTGCATTTTTCAACATGGCGGAAAACGCACTCCACTTTCCATTATATTTGAAAATTTTAACCCTTCACCTCCTAACAAGTAGTTGATGTGGAGTCAATATTTACAACAAAGAGGAAGAGCACCGCAGTTTCTCCTTCTTGAGAAAGGGTTCACATTTTTCAAAGTGTTGATAAACACCGTTTATTTTTCAACGTGGTGGAAAACACACCCATTTTTTTATCACATTGGAAAAATTCAACCCTTTACAACGTGACAAGTAATTAATGTGGAGTAAATGTTTAAAACAAGGAGGAAAAGTACCACGAGTTTCTCCTTTTGGAGAACATGATCACGTTTTTCATAGTGTTGAAAAACATCATGCATTTTTCAATGTCACAAAAAATGCACCCCTTATTCTATCACATTTGGAAAATTTAAACACTTCACCACCTTACAAGTAGTTGATGTGGATTTAATGTTTACAACAAGGAGGAAGTGCAATGCAGGTTACTCCTTTTAGACAACGTGATCGCATTTTTCAAAGTGCTAAAAAACACAGTGCATTTTTCAACATGGCAGAAAATGCACCCCTTTTTCCATCACATTGGAAAAATTCAACCCTTCACTAACTAACAAGTAGTTGACATGGAGTTAATGTTTACAACAAGGAGAAAGAGCACCATGGGTTGCGCCTTTTGGAAAACGTGATCACATTTTTCAAAATACTTAAAAACACCGCATTTTGAAAGTGGCGAAAAACACACCCCTTTTCCAATGCATTGGAAAAATTCAGGCCTTTACCACCTGACAAGTAGTTGAAGTGGAGTCAATATTTATAACAAGGAAGAAGAGCACCGTGGGTTGCACCTTTTGGAGAATGTTATCATGTTTTTCAAAGTGCTGAAAAATACCATGCATTTTTCAACGTGGTGGAAAATGCACCCCACTTTTGATCACATTTGAAAAATTTAACCCTTCACAACCTAAAAAGTATTTGATGTGGAGTTAATGTTTATAACGAGGAGGAAGAGCACCCTAGGTTTCTCCTTTTGGAAAACGTGATCGCGTTTTTCAAAGTGCTGAAAAACACCATGCATTTTTCAACGTGGTGAAAAAGTCACCCATTTTTCTATCACATTAGAAAAATTCAACCCTTCACCACCTGACAAGTAGTTGATGTGGATTCAATGTTTACAACAAGGAGGAAAAGCACCGCGGGTTACATCTTTTGGAGAACGTGATCATATTTTTAAAAGTGTTGAAAAACACCGTGCGTTTTTCAACGTGGTGGAAAATGCACCCTATTTTCCATCGCATTGGAAACATTCAACCCATATCCACCTAACAAGTAGTTGATGTGGATTTAATGTTTACAACAAGGAGGAAGAGCACCGCGAGTTGCGCCTTTTGGAGAAAGGGGTCACATTTTTCAAAGTGCTGAAAAACACTGTGCATTTTTCAACGTGGTAGAAAACACACATTTTTCAATCGCATTGGAAAAATTCAACCATTTACCAGCTGGAAAGTAGTTAATGTGGAGTAAATTTTTACAACAAAGAGGAAAAGCACCACACATTTCTCCTTTTGGAGAACATGATCACGTTTTTATAGTCTTTGTAAAATATCGTGCATTTTCCAATGTCACAAAAATGCACCCCTTATTCTATCGCATTTGGAAAATTTAAATCCTTCACCACCTTACAAGTAGTTGATGTGGAGTCAATGTTTACAATGAGGAGGAACTGCATTATAGGTTGCTCCTTTTAGACAACGTGATCACATTTTTCAAAGTGCTAAAAAAACACAATGCATTTTTCAACATGGCGGAAAATGCACCCTTTTCCATCGCATTGGAAAATTCAACCCTTCACTAACTAACAAGTAGTTGACGTGGAGTTAATGTTTACAACAAGGAGAAAGAGCACCATGGGTTGCACCTTTTTGGAAAATGTGATCACGTTTTTCAAAATACTTAAAAACACCGTGCATTTTTGAAAGTGGCAGAAAACACACCCCTTTTCCAATGTATTGGAAAAATTCAGGCCTTTACCACGTGACAAGTAGTTGAAGTGGAGTCAATATTTACAACAAGGAAGAAGAGCACCGTGGGTTACACCTTCTGGAGAACGTGATCATGGTTTTCAAAGTGCTTAAAAACACCATGCATTTTTCAACGTGGTGGAAAATGCACCCCACTTTCCATCGCATTAGAAAAATTCAACCCTTCACTACCTAAAAAGTATTTGATGTGGAGTCAATGTTTACGACGAGGAGGAAGAGCACCCCGGGTTGCTCCTTTTGGAAAACATGATCAAGTTTTTCAAAGTGCTGAAAAACACCATGCGTTTTTCAATGTGGTGAAAAATGCACCCATTTCTCTATCGCATTAGAAAAATTAGGCCCTTCACCACCTAACAAGTAGTTGATGTAGATTCAATGTTTAAAATAAGGAAAAGCACCATGGGTTACTCCCGTTGGAGAACGTGATCAGATTTTAAAAGTGTTGAAAAACACCGTAAGTTTTTCAACATGATGGAAAACACACCCATTTTTCTATAGCATTGGAAAAATTCAACCCTTCACAACCTAACAAGTAGTTCATGTGGAGTAAATCTTTACAACAAGGAGGAAGAGCACTGCAAGTTACTCCTTTTGGAGAATGTGATCGCATTTTTCAAAATGATGAAAAACACCATGCATTTTTCAACATGGCAGAAAACACACCCCTCTTTCCATCACATTGTAAAAATTCAACCCTTCTCCACCTGAAAAGTATTTGATGTGGAGTCAATGTTTACAACAAGGAGTAAGAGCACCGTGGGTAGAACCTTTTGGAGAAAGTGATCATGTTTGTAAAAGTGCTGAAAAACACCATACATTTTTCAATGTGGCGGAAAACACACCCCACTTTCTATCACATTTGAAAACTTCAACCCTTTACCACCTGAGAAGTAGTTGATGTGGATTCAATGTTTACAATGAGGAACAACACCACGGGTTGCTACTTTCGGAGAACGGGGTCACTTTTTTCAAAGTGCTAAAAAACATCGTGTGTTTTTCAACGTGGTTGAAAATGTACCCCTTTTTCCATCACATTGGAAAAATTCAACCCTTCACCACTTGACAAGTAGTTTATCTGAGTCAATGTTTACAAAAAGGAGGAAGGGAACCATGGGTTGTGCTTTTGGAGAACGTGATTGTGTTTTTCAAAGTGTTGAAAAACAACGTGCATTTTTCAACGTGGCAGAAAACACACCCCACTTTCCATCAAATTCAAAAACTTCAACCCTTCACCACCTGAAGAGTAGTTGATGTAGAGTTAATGTTTACAATGAGGAGCAAGAGCACCGTAGGTTGCTCCTTTTGGAGAACAGGGTCAATTGTTTCAAAGTACTAAAAACACAAGACTTTTTTAATGTGGTGGAAAATGCACCCCTTTTCCATCGCATTGAAAAATTCAACCCTTCACCACTTACAAGTAGTTGATTTGGAGTCAATTTTTACAACAAGGAGGAAGAGCACCGTGGGTTGCTCCTTTTGGAGAATGTGATCACATTTTAAAAAGTGTTGAAAAACACTGTGCATTTTTCAACGTGGTGGAAAATTCACCCATTTTTCTATCGCATTGGAAAAATTCAACCCTTCACCATCTGACAAGTAGTTGATGTTGAGTCAATGTTTACAACAAGGAGGAAGAGCACCATAGGTTGCTCCTTTTTAAGAATGTGATTGTGTTTTTCAAAGTGCTAAAAAAAAAGCGTGCATTTTTTCAACGTGGCTGAAAATGCACCCTTTTCCATCGCATTGGAAAAATTCAATGCTTCACAACTTGAAAAGTATTTGATGTGGAGTCAATGTTTACAACAAGGAGGAAGAGCACCATGGGTTGCGACTTTTGGAGAGAGTTATCGTGTTTTTCAAAATGCTGAAAAACATCATGCATTTTTCAACGTGGCGAGAAAATGTAACCTTTTTCCAACGCATTAGAAAACTTTAACCCTTCAACCCCTTACAAGTAGCTGATGTGGAGTCAATGTAGCATTAGAAAACTTTAACCGTGAGTTGCTCCTTTCGAGAACGTGATCTATTTTTTCAAAGTGTCTGAAAACACACAGTGCATTTTCCAACGTGGCGTAAAATGCACCCCTTTTTTTATTGCATTGGAAAAATTTGACCCTTCAACACTTTACAAGTAGTTGATATGGAGTCAATGTTTTAAACAAGTAGGAAGAGCATCGGGGTTCCTCCTTTTGCTGATCTCGTAAATGTGATTGCATTTTTCAAAATACTGAAAAATACCATGTGTTTTTCAAAGTGGCAAAAAAATGCACCCCATTTTCCATCGCATTGTAAAAATTTAACCCTTCACCACCAAACAACTAGTTTATGTGGAGTTAATGTTTACAATAAGGAGGAAGAGCACCGCAGTTGCTCCTTTTCGAGAATGTTATCGTGTCTTTCAAAGTGCTTTGAAAAAATCAGGTGTTTTTCAATGTGGCGTAAAATGCACCCCACTTTCCATTGCATTATAAAAATTCAACCCTTCACCACCTAAAAAGTAGTTGATGTGGATTCAATGTTTACAATGAGGAGGAAGAGCACCGCAGTTACTCATTTTGAAGAACGAGGTCACGTTTTCAAAAAGTCAAAAACACCTTGCATTTTTCAACATGGCGGAAAACAAACCACTTTTTTCATCGCATTAGAAAACTTCAACCCTTCACCACATGAACAATAGTTGATGTGGAGTCAATGTTTGCAACGTGGATGAAGAGCATCGCGGTTGCTCCTTTTGGAGAACAGGTTCATGTTTTTCAAAGTTCTGAAAAATACCATGCATTTTTTAACTTGGAGGAAAACGCACCCCTTTTTCCATCACATTAGAAAAATTCAACCCTTCGAACCTCATAAGTAGTTTATATGGAGTCAATATTTACAACAAGGATGAAAAGCACCGCTGGTTGCTCCTTTTGGAGAACGTGATCACATTTTTATAAGTTTGGAAAAACACCATTCGCTTTTCAATGTGGCGTAAAATGCACCCATGTTTCCATCGCATTGGAAAAAATCAACCCTTTGCCAACTAACAAGTAGATGATGTGGATTCAATGTTTACAACAACGAGGAAGAGCACTATGGGTTGCACCTTTTAGAGAACGTGATCACATTTTTCAAAATGCTGAAAAATATAGTGTGTTTTTAACGTAGCGGAAAACATACCTATTTTTCCAATGCATCGAAAAAATTCAACCCTTCACCACCGACACGTAGTTGATGTGAAGTCATTGTTTACGACAAGGAGGAAGATCACCGCGGGTTGCACCTTTTAGAGAATGTAATCATGTTTTTCAAACTTCTAAAAACACCTTGTGTTTTCTAATGTGGTGGAAAATGTACCCCACTCTCCATCATATTGGAAAAATTTAACCCTTCACAACCTTACAAGTAGTTTATGTGGAGTCAATGTTTACAACAAGGAGGAAGAGAACCGTGGGTTGCACCTTTTGGAGACCATGATCGTGTTTTCCAAAGTGTTGAAAAATACTGTATTTTTCGACATGGCGGAAAATGCACCCCACTTTCCATCGCATTGGAAAACTTCAACCCTTCACCTCCTAACAAGTATTTTATGTGGATTCAATGTTTACAACAAGAAGAAAGAGCACTGCAGTTGCTCCTTTTGGAGAACGCGATAAAGTTTTTCAAAGTGCTTTGAAAAACAAATGTGCATTTTTGAAAGTGGCGTAAAAAACACCTCTTTTTCCTTCACATTTGAAAAATTTATCCCTTCACCACCTGACAAGTAGTTTACATGGAGTCAATGTTTACAACAAGGAGGAAGAGTACTACGGGTTGCTCCTTTTAGAGTACATCATCGTGTTATTCAAAGTAATCTTGAAAAATATCGTGCATTTTTCAACGTGGTAGAAAATGTACCCCTTTTTCTATCACATTAGAAAAATTCAACCCTTCACCACATGACAAGTATTTAATGTGGAGTCAATGTTTATAAAAGGAGGAAGAGCACCGCGGGTTGCTCCTTTTGGAGAACGTGATCGTGGTTTTCAAGTGCAAAAACACTTGTTTGTTTTTCAACGTGGCAAAAATGCACAACATTTTCCATCACATTGGAATAATTCAACCCTTTACTACCTGACAATTAGTTGATGTGGAGTCAATTATTACAACAAGGAGGAAGAGTATAGTAGTTGCTCCTTTTGGAGAACGTGATTGGGTATATAAAACTCGGTGAAAAACACTATTCATTTTTCAACATGGTGGAAAATGCACCCCTTTTTCTATTGGATTGGAAAAATTCAACCTTCAAGCACCGAGAAGTAGTTGATGTGGAGTCAATGTTTACAATAAGGAGGAAGAGCACCGAGGGTTGTTCTTTTTGGAGAACGTGATCACATTTTTCAAAATGGTGAAAAACACCGTGTGTTTTTCAACTTGTGAAAACACACCCCTTTTCCATTACATTAGAAAAAATTTAACCCTTCACTACATGACAAGTAGTTGATGTGGATTCAATGTTTACAACAAGGAGGAAGAGTACCATGGGTTGTGTCTTTTAGAGAACATGATCATGTTTTTCAAAATGCTGAAAAATACCGTCTATTTTTCAACCTGGCGGAAAACACACCCCACTTTTCTTCACATTGGAAAAATTCAACCCTTCATCACCTGACAATTAGTTTATGTGGAGTCAATGTTTCCAACAAGGAGGAAGAGCACCGCGGGTTTGCAGCTTTTTGAGATTGTGATCGTTTTTCAAAGTGCTTTGAAAAATACCGTGTGTTTTTCGTGAGTGGTAGAAAATGCACCCCAATTTTCTTCACATTGGAAAACTTTAGCCCTTCACCACTTGACAAGTATTTTATGTTGAGTTAATTTTTTCAATGAGGAGGAAGAGCACCATGGGGAACTCCTTTCAGAGAATGGGGTCACATTTTTTAAAGTGCTAAAAAACACTGTGTGTTTTTCAACGTGGCAAAATGCACCCTTTTCTATCGCATTGAAAAATTCAACCCTCACCACATGACAAGTAGTTGATGTGGATTCAATGTTTACAATTATGAGGAAGAGCACCATGGGTTGTGCCTTTTGGAGAACGTGATCTCATTTTTCAAAATACGTAAAACACTATGCATTTTTCAACGTGGCGTAAAATGTACCCTTTTTACATCACATTGGAAAAATTAACCCTTCACCACCGACAAGTAGTCTATCCGGAGCCAATGTTTACAATAAGGAGGAAGAGCATCATGGGTTATTCCTTTTAGAGAACGTGATCATGTATTTCAAAGTGCTAAAAAATATCGTGCATTTTTCAACGTGGTGGAAAATGCACCACCCATTCTATCGCATTGGAAATATTCAACCCTTAACCACCTGAAAAGTAGTTGATGTGGAGTCAATGTTTACAACAAGGAGGAAGAGCACTGCGGGTTTCTCTTTTTAGAGAACGTGATCATTTTTCCAAAGTGCTTTGAAAAACACCGTGTGTTTTTAAACGTGGCGAAAAAATGCACCTCTTTTTCTATCACATTGGAAAAATTCAACCCTTCACCACCTTAAAAAAATTTATGTGGATTCAATGTTTAAAAAAGGGAGGAAAAGCACCATGGGTTGCTCCTTTTGGAGAACGTAATCAAGTTTTTCAAAGTGCTAAAAAACACCGTGTGTTTTTCAATGTGGAAAAAAATACACCCCTTTTTCTATCGCATAAAATTCAACCCTTCACCACCGACAAGTATTTGATATGGATTCAATGTTTAAAATAAGGAGGAAGAGTACTGGGGTTTCTCCTTCAGTTATTGGTGAACGTGATCACATTTTTCAAAATGCTAAAAAATATCATGTTGTTTTCAATGTGATGGGAAATGCACCCCTTTTCCATCACATTGGAAATATTCAACCCTTCACCACCTAACAAGTAGTTTAAGTGGAGTCAATGTTTACAATAAGGAGGAAGAGCACCGCAGTTGCGCCATTTGGAGAACGTTATCGTGGCTTTTAAAGGGTTGAAAAAATTGTGTGTTTTTCAACGTGGCAAAAAATGCACCCCACTTTCCATTGCATTGGAAAAATTCAACGCTTCATCAGCTGAAAAGAAGTTGATGTGGAGTCAATGTTTACAACGAGGAGGAACAACACCGTGGGTTGCTCCTTTTGGAGAACGTGGTCATGTTTTTGAATCCTTCACCACCTGACAAGTAGTTAATGTGGATTCAATGTTTATAACAAGGAGGAATAACACAACGGTTGTGTCTTTTAGAGAACGTGATCATGTATTTCAAAGTGCTGAAAAACACCGTGTGTTTTTTGACGTGGAAAAAAACACACCCCTTTTTTCATTGCATTGGAAAAATTAAAAAATTCACCACCTGACAAGCAGTTGATGTGGCGTGACTATTTACACCAAGAAGGAAGAGCACTGTGGATTGCACCTTTTAGAGAGAGTGATCGTGTTTTCAAAGTGCTTAAAAACACCGTGCATTTTTCAACGTGGTGGAAAATGCACCCCACTTTCCATCAAATTGGAAAAATTAAACCCTTCACCACCTAAAAATTATTTGATGTGGAGTCAATGTTTACAATGAGGAGGAAGAGCACCATGGGTTGCTCCTTCGGAAAATGTGATTAGGTTTTTCAAAGTGCTAAAAACACCGCGTGTTTTTCAATGTGGTAGAAAATGCACCCCTTTTTCCATTGCATTGAAAAAATTCAACCCTTCATAACCTGACAAGTAGTTGATGTGGAGTCAATGTTTAAAACAAAGGAAGATTACTACAGTTTACTCTTTTTAGAGAACATGATTAGGTTTTTAAAAGTGTTGAAAAACACCATGCATTTTTCAACGTGGTAGAAAATGCACCCATTTTTCTATTGCATTGGAAAAATTCAACCCTTCACCACCCGACAAGTAGTTATTGTGGAGTCAATGTTTACAACAAGGGGGAAGAGCACTACAGGTTGCTCCTTTTGGAGAATGTGATCACATTTTTCAAAATGGTGAAAAATATTTTGCATTTTTCAATGTGACAGAAAACACACCCCTTTTTCCATTGCATTGGAAAAATTTCACCCTTCACCACCTAACAAGTATTTTATGTGGATTCAATATTTAGAACGAGGAGGACAAGCACCATGGGTTATACCTTTTGGAGAATGTGATCCTATTTTTAAAGTGTTGAGAAACACCATCTGCTTTTCAACGTGGCAGAAAACGCTCCCCACTTTTCTTCACATTGGAAAAATTCAACCCTTCAACACCTGACAAGTAGTTGATGTGAACTCAATATTTACAACAAGGAGGAAGAGCACCATGGGTTGCACCTTTTGGAGAAAGTGATCATGTTTTTCAAAGTGCTTAAAAACACCGTGCATTTTTCAGAGTGGTAGAAAACACACCCAACTTATCTTCACATTGGAAAAATTCAAACCTTCACCACCTGACAAGTAGTTGATGTGGAGTCAATGTTTACAACAAGGAGGAAGAGCACCGTGGGGAACTCATTTTGGAGAATAGGGTCGCATTTTTCAAAGTGCTGAAAAACATCGTGTGTTTTTCAACGTGGTAGAAAATGCACCACTTTTTCTATCACATTGAAAAAATTCAACCCATCACCACTTGACAAGTATTTGATGTGGAGTCAATGTTTACAACAAGGAGGAAGAGCACCATGGGTTGCGCATTTTGGAGAACGTGATCACATTTTTCAAAATATGTAAAAATACTATGCATTTTTCAACGTGGTAGAAAATGCACCTTTTTTTCCATCGCATTGGAAAAATTCAACGCTTCACTACTCCGACAAGTAGTTGATGTGGAGTGAATGTTTAAAACAAGGAAGAGCACCATGGGTTGTACCTTTTTGAGAATGTGATCATGTTTTTCAAAGTGCTGAAAAATAACGTGCATTTTTCAATGTGGTGGAAAACCGTACGTACCCAAAATTGTAAGGTACTTGTCTTCGCTGCAAAGAGTGTAACAAGTGCCCCAATGATGATACAGGTCTCCTCGCAAGGTGTTCGGGATCCAAAAATCTCTCGGAGTATGCGTTAACATCCCGCATGCCCCGCCTAGCCCCCACGCCCTTTGTTTTCCCCTTTTTCCTTCTTTCCTTGGCCTTTTGATCTTCAGTGATGAAACCGCCGCCCTGCAGGGCGGCGGTCTCGTGACCGCCGCCCTGATCAGGGCGGCGGTCCTGTAACCGCCACCCTGCTCAGAGCGGCGGTCCTACGCGCATTTTCCAGAATGTTCTTTTGATGTGACTCGCATGAAATATCACGTTTCACCAGCTTTCCTTGCCGACTTGAGCATGCATTTATGTTTTTGGTCCCCTGGAATAGTGTTTTTCCTTTGTTTATTGTTTAGGAGTTCAGTTTGGTTTTGATCTTTGGGTGATTGAATTCCTATAAATGCATGGCTTGTGCTCAAACAAATGGCCTGATTTTGAGACTGATCTTTGCTCTCATCTCCTCATTTTTAGTATTTTAGCTTGTTATCTTGTTTAGAAGCCATAGTTTCAATTCACTTGCATCTTTAGTTAGATTGCTCAGCTGCTGGTAAGCCACATACCCATCTTGTGCAGGCAGTGTTGTTATTTCACCCAATCCGGTCTGAAGTTTGTCTCTGAATTTCTCTTTGCATTAGATTTAGCTATTATTTTGATTAGAATACTTGTTTTAGTTCATTTGCATGCTCATTAGCATTGTCCAGCTGTTGGTAAGCCACATATCCAGCTTGTGCAAACAGTGTTGTTGTTTTATCCAATCCATTGGAGTAGAATAGCTTAGGAAGCCATTAAAGTTGCAGGTTTTTCTCTTCAAATAGGATAGTTTCAGGTTCTGGTCGCTTCATATTGCATGACTTGCAATAAAAATTGCTAGGAATCGCATAAGCCAAGCTCTGTACTCTTGCGCTGTCCCTCTCCTACTCGCATTTTCGGTCTGCATTCTGAGTTGTCCTTGTCCCAATGTCTACTCCTGTCGATGCTAGCACTACATGCTTTTCTGGATCCACGTGAACATGAAAGAACAAGGAGATCACACTGAGGGGACAAGATCACATACACCAACGGATTCGCCACTGTTCTACGGAATCCAGGTTTTAACTTTCAAAGTTCTAGTTAGAATCATATCAAATAGAGTAGATAATTGCTTCATTTCAGTGAATTCTATTCTCGATATTGCCAGGGAAGCTGTGAGGATTGATAGTTTCTGAGAAACTATGATTCACTCCTCACTTCTGAGGTAGGATCGAGAATCTTGCAGATAGATTAGACGAGCTATTTTATTTATTTAGAATAAATCTACAAATTGCACAGGCTGATAACTACACTCGGTTATTTTGTCTGTTTTAAATTATTGTTTAGTTGTTATTTCTAGATACGCTTAAAATAGTTTGCTTTCCTTAAAATTCTTAAAATATTTCTTAGAAGAATAGAAGTTATATATATGTTTTAGATTTATTCCACGTAGTTAGATTTTGCTTCGTTACAGTTAGATTTACATTTTATTTTGTATGACAATCACGGGACCTCAGGAGCCCAGGGAATATATATTTGAGCCAATCGTGCCTCAACCAAACCTTGTCACAGCAATAGTTGACATAGACCAAAATCTCAGAATACAAGTATTCCGAACAACAACAGATTTACAACTGATCAGTTCTGAATTGAGAGGGTTAAACATAGAGGATGACCAAGCATACACGTTTTGGTCAAACCAACCAAACTATAGATTACCCTAGATAAACATTCACATAACTGTAGAAGGGTTCGAAAGAGAACAAACCTTTGGTTGTGATGCTTTGGTCCCACAGCCAGATGCAGGAGACACTCTCACAGACATAGATACCAGTTTAAGGATCCAAGTTACACGAACGCCTGTGAGATATTCTGAGAAAATCACACAGTTATTGATCCTAAACATAGAAGCTGAGAAAGCATATGATTACTGGATACTAGGGATTAGAACTTGATTTTGCGCATGACCATAACAGGACCGCAACATCCAAGAGTCCATGGTTGTGACCCACAGATCTCACAGCCCAACGAATCCATAAGTCAATCAGATATAGACGCTGGCTTACGCACACTAGTATTCCAATCCACTCCAATTCCACCCATCATCATCAAACAATTGTCCTTACTGGATATAGCGGCTAACGAAGCTAGAGAATTCTGGACTAGGCCAGAGAATCATCCATAGAGTCAATTGTTTTCACCATCCACCCTATGACCTTATCTGGAGATATACACAAAACTATCCCAGGTCATTTTCCACGTATTCCACAACCCATAGATCGAATCACGCCAGAGCTCGATATTGATTGGAGCCTTTGAGCAGTCATCCTTGCCGATCGATCTATCACACCAGTCCAAGTTAGAAGGGCCTTCTTTGCCTTAGATTCACAAATTCCACTAGTGCGTGTCGAAGACATTAGACTGCCTAACTAGTTTGTCTGAATCCAACACATATTCTACCCCCACCGGCTGTCTCGGCACGACCTCGAGAGGTCAGTGCGTGGAAGATTCACTTGTAGATTCTTTTGCTCGCTTTGTCGCTTTTCCGGCTTACAAAAATGCACCCCACTTTTTATCGCATTGTAAAAATTCAACCCTTCACCACCTAACAAGTAGTTGATGTGGGTTCAATGTTTACAACTATGAGGAAGAGCACTACATGTTGCTTGCTTTTGGAGAACGTGATCATTTTTTTGTAAAGTGCTAAAAACACCGTTTGTTTTTCAATGTGGCGTAAAATCCACCCCTTTTTCTATCACATTGGAAAAAATCAACCCTTCACCACCGACAAGTAGTTGATATGGAGTCAATTTTTAAAACAAGGAGGAAGAGCACCGGGGTTTCTCCTTTTGGTAATTGGTGAATGTAATCATGTTTTTCAAAATGCTAAAAACACCGTGTTGTTTTCAACGTGATAGATAATGTACCCCCTTTTCCATCGCATTACAAAATTCAACCCTTTACCACCTAACAAGTAGTTTAAGTGGATTCAATCTTTACAACAAGGAGGAAAAGCACCACGGGTTGCACCTTTTAGAGAACATTATCGTGGCTTTCAAAGTGATGAAAAACATTGTGTGATTTTCAACGTGGTGAAAAACGCACCCCACTTTCCATTTCATTGGAAAAATTCAACCCTTCACCACCTGACAAGTAGTTGATGTGGAGTCAATTTTTACAACGAGGAGAAAAAGAATCGTGGGTTTTTTTCCTTTTAGAGATTGGGGATGTGTTTTTCAAAGTGTTGAAAAACACCATGTGTTTTTCAACGCTGCACAAAACACACCCCTTTTCCATTACATTGGATAAATTCAACCCTTCTCCACTTGATAAGTAGTTAATGTGGAGTCAATGTTTACAACAAGGAGGAAGAGTACTGTGGGTTGTGTCTTTTGGAGAAGATGAACCTATTTTTCAAAGTGCTTTGAAAAACATCCCGCATTTTTCAACATGATAGAAAATACACCCCATGTTCCATTACATTGGAAAACTTCAACCCTTCACCACATGAAAAGTACTTGATGTGGAGTAAATATTTATAAATGAGGAGGAAGAGCACCGTGGTTGCTCCTTTTGAAGAACAGGTCACGTTTTTTAAACTACCTGAAAAATACCATGCGTTTTACAACGTGGTGGAAAATATACCCCTTTTTCCATTGCATTGGAAAAATTAAACCCTTCACCACCTTACAAGTAGTTGATGTTGAGTCAATGTTTATAACAAGGAGGAAGAGCACCGCGGTTGCTCCTTTTGTAGAACGTGATCATGTATTTCAAATTTTAGATAAACACCGTGCATTTTTCAATGTGGCAGAAAATGCACCCTTTTTTCTATTGCATTGGAAAAATTCAATACTTCACTATGTGACAAGTAGTTGATGTGGATTTAATGTTTACAACAAGGAGGAAAAGCACCATGGGTTACTCCTTTTGGATAACGTGATCACGTTTTTTAAAGTTTTAAAAAACACCATATGTTTTTCAACATGGCGTAAAACACACCCCTTTTGCCATCACATTGGAAAAATTAAAACCTTCACCACCGACAAGTAGGTTATGTGGAGTCAATGTTTACAATAAGGAGCAAGAGCATTGCGGCTTGCGCCTTTTGTAGAACTTGATCACATTTTTCAAAATGCTAAAAATACTGTACATTTTTCAACTTGGTGGAAAACACACCCCTTTTTCCAATAGATTAGAAAAATTCAACCCTTCACCACCATTTTCCTCTAAAAGTTTCCCCTTTTTGAAAGTTATAATTTTGAAAATTTTGAGTTAGCACCCGTAGTAATATTCTAGTGAAGTAAAAACTTGAAGAGATGGTGAAATTCACATTTATTGGAGTCATTTTGGTGATTTGCGGGTCTGTCGGACATTTTTGTCCCTCATGTCCCAAGTACCTTTGGGCCTTCTATTCTTCGATCGGCTAATTTCCTAGCAAATCTGTGTCTCTCACTTTATCGAATTTTTTTCCCATTTATCCTAAGTTCGATGGACTTCCTTTTCCCCGATCGCCTATATCACCGACATCGAGTTCTTTGCATAATTTTGTCTCATTTGTCCCAAATGCATTTGGGATTTCTATTCACCGATTCCCCACATCACTTGCATTGTCTAAATCACGTCTTCACATCCGTCATGTCTCTGAGTCCCTGACCACCAGTGCTCATTTGGCTTGCATTCCTTGCATCGCTCGTGTTGTCTGGATCTCATCTTTGTGTCCCTAATGTCCCATGGACTGTCCGATCCAATTTTTATGCTTTTCCATCATATCATCTTTTTGATTCAGTGTAAGGTGTATTTAATGCTCATTAATGACCTTCTCTCTCCTGAAATGACTATTTAAAGGGACTACTACCTATGCATTTGTTACATTGCTTGCCTACTTTTTCTTGCCTAAATCCTTGCAATTGAAGTCATTTGTTTGTTTCCCTATGTCCCTTTGCATTTTCATCATGAATTTGATCTTGGAAGGTCATTCCTTTGTGCATTGTAAAAATGAAGATCAAGTTTCAAGGGCAGGAGCATCTGTCACCTCTCGAGACCTCTGTACCTGATATTGGGGATAATGAGGTTCGACACTTAGATTTTGGAGATTTTTGGGGTTGACTAACATGCGCCAACCCTGATCCCATGGCCCAAATGATTAGTGACAATGGAATTGCATATGTGGCTGGTTTTCCCATCTCTATGCAGTGTGCCAACACCGTGCTTGCTGCGGAGCCCATTTTAACTTAGATACCAAGGAGCTTACTAATGTGCATGGGGAATTAATTGCTAAACTAGATGTTGCCACCATTGTTTCTGCCCTATGAATTCTAGAGATTGAAGACTCCATCATTCTCACTCTTGCTCAAGCTCAGACCCTGTTTGACCAAGATAGTGAAAAATACAAGGCACGAGATAGCAAAATCATGGTTAAAGAACCCTAAGAAGGGAGCGTCCTCGACTCTCCAAAGCATTATTCAGGGTTGATTTCAATGAGGAGCTATTTGATTTTATCATTTTTCTCACCCGTATCATGGGATTTCCCTCCACTAATGAATTTCATTTTTGGATGTGCCCCTTTATAAACATCATCTGTGAGGGCAAGTAGAACATAAATTGGGCCGAAATTGTTTGTATGAATTTGACTGAGCAATTGTCAAGTGTTCAATAGACTAAGAAGTTTTATATGACTTCTTATCTCATGTATACCCTAGTTGCATCTCGAGAGTGGTTTGGTTTCACCTACATGGAAGGAAAGAAGGATGAATCTATCTACACATACTGCCCTCAGTTTACCCTTGAAGCTAGAAAGCATAATTTCAGAAGGGTCAATGAAATTTTCACCATGTATATTGTAAGACTCTTGGATGGTGACTCTATTAGGAAATTTTATGATGAAGCTATGACTCTGATAGATAAGTACGGGGATTTCTTCATCCAATTCAGAAGGTTCTCATACATCAAGTTGGCTAGCTATGAAAATACACCCCTAAAGCTCCCCATGTTTTGAAATCATAAAATGGCTCGGTTGAATTATGTAGACAGCTTGATAAACTACACAGAACCTGCAGAGATAAGAAGATCACTGGTCTTCATTTCCCTATTTCCTTGCAAAATTATACATGTAAAATAGCTCTAGATGCCCAAAACATAGAAAGGGTTGTTTCTCCTCTCACTATCCATTTCTTCAAACCTGGGACTTGTTTTTATATGAATAATTTTACTGATTAGAACCTCAAGATAATTTATCATCATAATCCAGACATTGAGGATTACTGGGCTGATTATGTTGATGATTTTGAAGCTAGAAGGAGGTAAAATGGCAAAATCTCTCTCAACAAATTGCAGATCTCAATCTCTACCAAGTTCCTGAAGGGTTTAAGGATGATGATGAGGAATTACAGTCCTTTGAATATGAAATATCAATCAAACACACTCCTTTATAAAACCTGGATTGGTACAAGAAAGAGAGAGATGATTTGGTTGAGATTATTTCCCTTGTTCTTGTAAGAACTAAGGTTTGGTTCGACAGGAAATTTTGTGAGCTCAAGAAGAATCGAGTAGATATTCTTCTAGAGATACTTCCACACCAAGGAAGGAAGCACATACAACTAGTACTGAGGTACCTAAGCAAACCCCTCCTTCAATAAAAGAGCCTAAATCATCTACTCCTTCTTCTTCCACTCAAGTGTATCAAAAGAAGATTAAAGAGGTTAAGCAAGAACCAATTGAGGAAGAATCTCTTCTGGAGTGGTCAGAATTTCCTTCAAGGCCGAGAACATTATTGTTCTTAGTGAAAGTGATGATGGTGAAGTGCCAGATCCTACAGGAGCTCCTGAAATCACTGTTGAAGAAGGAAAAGAGGTTCCAAGTACTGAACCTCCTAGTATAACAGACTCCTCTGCAAAGGAAGTTCCTGAGGTCTCAAGTACTTCTCTACTGGAGGAAACAGTGGTTAATACTTTGAGTGCCATGAGTTCACTTGCTCTTGGGCCTCTTGTTCCTTCCTCTTCTTCTTCTACCTTTTCCTGGGTGCAGCCCTTGGTTGATAGCAAGAAGAGAAAATCTTCTTCTCATTTAACAGGCCAGATTTTGATGTTTTGGAAGCTCTGTTGGGCATTTCTCCTCTGCCTCTAGTAAAGAGATCCAAGACCACTTCAAGGTTAGTAACTGATGCTTAGGGATAGCAGTTCCTAGAAGTTTCAAATCCCAAGGTTGATAATGAAAAGTAGGATCTTTTGGTCTTTGATTTATAGCTTTCTAGAATCCACTCCTGAAAGTGAGGTTCATAACCTTCAAGAAATAGTAACAAAGGTTATTGAATGAGTGGAGAAAGGAAAATAGACCATAGAGTAGTTGGAAGAACATAATCAACTTCTTTCCAATTTTATTAGATCATTGTTAGCCAAGGATAAAGTTTTGGATCCAGCCCCACTCGCTTCTCTCCCACCCCCATGATTCTCAGCCAGGATGAAGTTTAGAGCATCAAAGACATACATAAGTATTCTACTTATGGGAAGGCTGTTGAGGCCATGGTGGATGGCATGATTATAGCAGGATTGAATTTCATTTAGGAAGCCTTCAAGACCAACGAGAAGGTGATTAATCTACAGCAGAGACTCACTTCCTCAATCAAAGCTATGGATAAAGAGATGAAGCTTTGGAGTAGTTGTATTACAGATCTTCACCTAATGGGCCAAACTAATGAGAAGATCCTGTTGGTCAACAATGTATTTGATGATGCCAAGAATAACTTGTCAAAGGCATGGATTTTCTAGTGTCAAGTGGAAGATGAAGGTTCTTGAAGAAGTGCTTGGGAGAATTAAATAATGTATGGTAGAAAGGAGAGTCTTTTAAAACTTGTGTTTCATTTGCCTTTAAAGATATCCACTACCAACTTCAAGATGAAATTTCAAGTGTTCCCTTCTATCTTCAAGAAATCAAAGCTCATTTCATAACATTTTTCAAGGATGACTTTTTTAAAGCGGTGTCAATTACAAAAGAGAAGATAAAGGACATTTTATCTCTTTAATCTACAATTTCCGAGGCAAATAAAGAATACCTGGAGTATACCGAATTTCATAAAGATATGGAGAAATGTCTAGGCACTTGGTCTCATGCTACCACCAACACAACAATTCCAAGAAGCATGGAAATAACAGAAGCATTGAAAAATTCAGATATTGGATTCTCAAATCAAGGGCCCTTCTCTCACCATAATAGGATTCCCCTTCTTCTAGCTTCTCTTTCTCTTCTTCTATTTTTAGTGTTGAGCTCCTTGTAAATTAATTAAGGATATTGTTTTGTGCATTTCCTTAATTAATATTTTAGTTAAAAGAAATGGTTACCAAATGTAACCAATTTGTAAGCTATATAATGAGCTCTCCACGCCATTCTAAGGGGTTGGAACTCTGATTATTTTTGAAAGTGTAAAAGAGTCAAAAGCTATCAATACAAGAAGGTTTTCCTTTCTATTTCTATCTGTGCTCATTCATTCCTTCTTATCTATTAACAATTATTGAATCATTAATCTATTTTGCATTAAGAAGATTTGTATTCTTATGGATGTCATCTCTGGAACTTTGTGTCTATGAAATAACATCTTATGGTTTTAATGCAAATGATTATGTTCTATATTATCCTAGTTCAACATTTATAAGGAATTATTTTGCTATCTATATTTCCCGAGAATGTTATTCTACCTTTTCCATTCCTTAGTTCTTATGTCCTTTTGTATTGATAATCTGTCATTTAAAACACTTTCATGATATCAAAGTTCCTCTTTGAAATTAAATGTTGTACATTTGTGAATAGTTTTTTTCTTTCAATAAGGGAACCTCTCCCATTAAAGAGGAGGGACTTTCTCCCCGATGCTTTCATTAAAGTCCTAATTTGACAACCAACAGTTTTTGGCGACTCTACTGGGGATTCATTTTAACAAATTCCAGTCTTTAAGGAACAATTTCTTGATCATTTTCTGATCTGGTGACTCTAAGGTTTACCAGGTGGTAGAAGGGATCTTGGAATTGAAGACTCTCAGTTTCACCTCTTAGAGCAAGTAAGGATTTCCTCTTCCTTCAACAAGGAGAAATAGAAGAGCTCATTCTACAAGCACACCCCCTGTTGAAGACAGAACCCTTGGGAGTGGTATCCCTCAAGAGAAACTCAGCCCTAATCTTTGTGCTTTGATTCTTGTTGGTGTTTCAGTTCCTCTTCAAGTAGTTTTTCCAAGGATGGTAGTTCCATTACCTTGGGGCCACTATGTTGGGCCTCTTTCCCTCCCTCAACCTTTACATGAGTTACCCAGGGGTAACAGGAAGAACTTCCCCAAGTTTAGAGGTGATGGCAAGGTGCATCCTGATGAACATATTGCAGCCTTCATAGTTGCATGTGGAGTCCTCAGAGTTGAGCATGAAGATGTCTCGGTGAGGATTTTTGTAGAGACTTTGCAAGATAATGTGGTAGATTGGTTCTATCATCTTCCTATTGGGGCCATTACCAATTAGACCATGATGAGAACAAGATTTGAGAACCATTTCAAACCTATAGAAGATGTGCATGCTTTGCTAGCCCAGATTTCTCAAATCAAGAAAGAACCACAAGAGCCCATGAGAGAATTTGTGGCTAAGTTCAATAAGCTTATTAACAAGATCCCATAAGACACTCGGCCCATGGATCAAATTCAAAAATGTTTTTTCTTAAATGCTCAATTTCCTGAAGTAAGCTATGCATTGAGGAGATCCAACTTGCAACATTGGATGAGGACCAAAGATTATTTGTTAGTGTTGAAGATGACTTGATCATGTCTGGAAAGTTGAAAAGAGATTCTTCCAAATCTAAAGCTTCTTCTTCCTCTCCCTCAAATTCTAGAGCTAATGCAGATCCGTTAGTACAAAATCTTGTCAATGACCTCATTTCCATCAAGAAACAATTGGCTCAGCATGCTCCTTATCAAGACGTTCCAAGAAGGAATTTTCAACCTAGGAACCATTTTCCTTCTTCTCAAACAAGGTTGGAAATCGAGGGGCCACCCATCAAGGCCCCTATCAATGCAACTTGTGAGGTTGAAGAACCTGATGAAGAGGTTAATGAAGAATTTGAAGAATCTGGAGAAGAAGCTGAGGAGGAGATAGAAGAACTTGATGGATCTCAAGTTAATTTCCTTACTACTGAGGGCATTGATGAAGAGGATGATTATGATGAAGTAGTGGCAGAGATGAATAGTGAGTCATACACTGTTATGACCCAAGAGCAGACCAATAAGAAAGAGAAAGTGATGCATCCTACTAAAAATTCAAAGAATATCCCACAACTATACCAGTGGTGGTAAGAAGAGGATCTCATGTTCACACTGCATCCGCATAAAAGGTTAGTTCTACTTGATTCTTCTTCTTCTACTCTTGCTTCTAAAACTTATTTTTCTCCATCCTCAAAACCTGATAAGCCTAAGATTCCTAGTGATGATTCCCCATCCACCTCTGGATCTTTTGATATCATTGATCATCTTAAGAAGACAAATATCCAAATTTCAGAGGCTGAGTATTATCAAACCCACCCAAAATCCTTTTCCAAAATTGTCCACTTTGTCAATTCCCATTACAAAACTTCGTCTAATAATTCTAAAGGTATTTTTCCTACATATTCCACACCCCAACCAAAGCTTTTGGCTGCAATTACCTCACCTAATGAGAAAATCAAACCATTTTATGTGACCCTCCTTATAGCAGGCCATAGACTTAGCAATTGTGTCATAGACTCAAGATCATCGGATAATGTAATGCCTGTAAAAGTGGCTCATGATCTGGGTCTTACCCTCACATGCACTATTGGTTCTTGGTATTCTACGGAGAGTAGGGAGGTGCCCTTGGTTAGAAGAATTAAAGATGCACAGGTAGCTTTTGTTGCCTTACCTGAGAAAAAGGTTTTAGCTACTATTCTAGTAGTTGATATCCCTCCTTCATATGGCATGTTGTTGAGTAGGAACTTCTATAAGGACGTGGGAGGAGAAATTCAAATGGATTGGTCACATGCCCTTATACCAGTCAATGGGAAGATGAAGAAGCTATTGCTTGAGAAGCAATCTGAGTATATTGTGCAAAAGACAGATGATCCCAAAGCACAAATACTTTATGAAGATATTGGGCATGACAACTATATGATTATGTCTCAGGATGAAACGAGAATGTCCCAAAGAAGTACTTCATGATCCTAATGGCATTTGGAATTTGGAATTTGATGGAAGTTGCTCCTCAGCTAGTTCGGGGCTGGTGTGGTATTGATATCTCCAGAAGGAAAGATTCATCCTTTCTCATTCAAACTATAGTTTGAGAATACCAATAATACAACAGAATATGAAGCTCTCATCCTTGGACTTAATGTGGAAAAAGAGAAAGGTGTGAAGAATATTTTGGCTCGTGGAGATGCGGAACTAGTTGTTAAACAAGTCAAAGACCTTTTTCAAGTAAAGAATAGAAGATTGAAGCATTATAGGAATCTAGTTTGGGATTCTATTGAATTTCTTGATGCCTTCTCCATCAAAGTAGTGCCTAGGGAAAAGAACACTAGGGCTGATTCCTAGTTGTTTCAAGGTCTTTTCTTATACCTCATCCTGATTTCTCTCAGGATAAATTCACCATTGAAATGATCCATAGACCAAGTGTACTAGATAATGCAAGCAACTGGAAAGTTTTCAATGATGACCAACATTTTCTCTCTTTCTTGGAGCTCAGGGATAACTTTGAACAATTGTATTTTGAAGGAAGTGACAATTTGCCTCGAGAGAGTGTATCTTCCAATGAGGAAGGTGTCAAAGAGGAGATGGATCAAGATGGGTGCATCAAACTAAAAGGTAACAAGATTCCTAAAGGGCTGGTGAGTCTAGAGGAATTGTTTGATAAACATGACAGGTATGTCAAGTCTAAAGCTTCTAAAGGAGCCCAACAATTTGCTGAATATGAAAAGGTTAACATTGGGAGCTCTGTTGACCCCAAAATGGTGAATGTTGGGAAATGTTGCACACAAGAGGAAAATAATTACGTTTATGTTCTTACTTATTCTTATGATGATCTGAAAGCTTTTCAACCAAAATAAATGTAGCATTTCATTCCTCTCAAACCTAGGATTAAACCTTTCAAACAAAATCAAAGGCAGTATAATCCAAATATTTTTGACACCTTTTTTCAAGAGATACAAAAGTTTTTGAAGGCCAAAATTATCTTCCCCATCCGTCATTCAACATGGATTGCTAATATTGTGCACAATCGGGAAAAAAAAAAATTAGCGAGATTTAGATCTCGTGTTGATTTCAGTGAATCTGGATCGGGATTCTCTGAAGGACAACTACCCCTACCCATGATGGACCAGGTGTTGAAAGTCGCATTACAGGAGCTGAGATGTTGTCCATACTTGACGGTTTCTCAGGATATAACCAAGTAGAAGTTAACATTGCAGATCGCTTAAAGACTACCTTTACCACTCCTTGGGGTAATTTTTCTTACAAGAGGATGCCCTTTGGTCTCATTAATACTAGTGCCACCTTTCAAAGAGCTATGGATTTGGATTTTGGAATTCTGAAAGGAAAATGTATTGTCATGTATCTAGATGACCTAATTATATTTTCCAAAACTAGAGCAGATCACTTTCAAGCACCTAGAAATAGTTCTCTTGAAATGTAGAGAACATGGGGTCTCTCTGAACCCCAAGAAATATGTCTTTTGTGTCACGGAAGGAAAGTTGTTGGGACATTTTGTCTCCAAAGAAGGAATCAAGATTGATCCTGAATGAGTTCAAGCTATTCAACAGATTCCTCTTCCTACAAGTAAAAAGGGAGTGCATTCTTTCTTTGGTAAGATCAACTTCCTAAGAAGATTCATCCCTGATTTTGCAAAGCTAAATTTGAATATTTCCCAAATGATGAAAGGAAATCAGATGTTTGGTTGGTACCCTAAGGGATAAGAGGAATTTTAAGTCATTAAAAAAGCTATTTCTAAGAATCTTATCTTAGCATGTCCAGATTTTCAACAGAGATTTTATTATTTATTGTTATGCCATAGAGAGTACCTTGCTACTATGTTAACTCAGAAAGATTCTAAGGATCATGAAATCCCAATTGCATTCATGATTTATATTCTTAAAAATCATGAGTTGAAGTACACTATGATGGAGAAACATGCTTTTGCAGTGGTTAAAGCTGTTAAGCAATTTTGATTCTACATCCTTAACTCTCACTCTATGGTGTTGGTGCCTAATACAACCATCAAGTCTATTCTTACACAACAAGAATTTGGAACTAAGAGAGGAAATTGGGTAGAAAAGGTTTAGGAATATGATATTGACATCAGACCAACTAAACTAGTTCGGGGTAAAGGCCTGTGTGAACTCATTGCTGAAGGAGCTGGTCATGAATTTCCTAAGGATGAGGTTGATGTTCCTATTGTTCTATTTCTCAGCTCAACGGATGAATGGTATGCTGACATTTCTCACTTCCTCACCTATGGTGAATGTCCATCTCACTTAACTACCAAGGAGAAGAGGGCTATCAAGCTAAGATCAGCATAGTACATGTTGTGGGAGAATGCTTTGTTCAAATGAGGAGTGGATGGAAGATTTTTGAAATGTGTTGACAAAGAGCAACAGAAGAAGCTTTTCTCAGCCTTCCATGACCAAGCCTATGGAGGTCATTTCTCATCTGTTCATCACTAGTCATAAAATTCTTCATGTAGGGTACTACTACCTAATTTGTTTAAGGATGCATCAAGGTGGCTTGATAAATGTGAAGCTAGTACAACTTTTTTAGGAAGACAAAAGTTAGCCACTTTGCCACTTAAACCAGTTGTGATTGAAGAACCCTTTCAATAGTGGGGTTTAGATTTCATTGGAACACTCAACCCATCTTCAAGTGTAGGACATACTCATGTGTTGACTGCCATAAATTATTTCACTAAGTGGGTAGAAGCTATCCCAATTAAAAGTACCACTTCAGAGGTAGTATGTAATTTCATCAAAGAGAACATCTTGATAAGGTTTGGAGTACCAAACAAGATCGTGACTGATAATGCTTCAAATTTTTCTTCTACTAAGATGATGGATTTCTACTATGGATATGGGATTTCCCTTGCTCATTCTTTAGATTACTATCCTCAAGGGAATGGCCAAGCATAATCAACAAACAAAAATCTGGTGACCATTGTAAGAAAACTTGTTAATGAATCTTAGAGGAATTGGCACAAGAAGCTCTATGATGCTCTCTGGGAAGATAGGATTACACCCAAAAGAGCAATTGGGATGTCTCCTTTTCAAGTAGTGTATGGTGTGGAAGCCCAACTACCAATGACAGTGGAACTACCAGCTTTGTATTTGATGAAGGCTATTGAGGATGCTAGTTTTAATGGTTTTTTGGATAAAAGGATCATTTATCTCCATAAGTTATATGAAGACAGGCTGCAAGTTTTGATAGAATATCTACCCATCAGCAGAAGGTGAAATATTTATTTGACAAGAAAACCAGATCCAAAGATTTCAAAGTTGGAGACATTGTTTTGTTATGGGATAAAAGACATGAACCTTGAGGAATCCATGGTAAATTTGATTCTCTTTGGCTTGGTCCTTTCAGAATCAAGCACTTTTTTGGTGAAAATTCTTTCTACCTTGATTACATGGATGGATCCTCTCTCCCACTTCCTTATAGTGGGTAGTACCTGAAATTGTTCAAGTCCTAGGTGAATAGGAGGTCCTTTGTATATTGTGTATAGTGTGTTTTTGTTTTTCCCTATTTTTGTTTGTTGTTTGTTTTTCCTTGTTTTTGTGTTGCCTTCGTATTGGTTTTCCTTGAATCTATTTTCCCAATGGATAAGGCACTGGTCCTCTTCCCCGAGTTTTTCTTGAGTTCTTGTCTTTCCTCGTTCCTTTGATCTAGTCAATTCATCGCTAGAAAGAGCCAACCTTTATCCTCTCAAAATTTCCCCTCTTTTGAAAGTTAGAATTTTGAAAATTTTGAGTTGACACCCTTTAGTAATATTCTAGTGAAGTAAAAACTTGAAGAGATGGTGAAATTCACATTTATTGGAGTCATTTTGGTGATTTACGGGTCTGTTGGACATTTTTGTCCCTCATGTCCCAAGTACCTCTAGGCCGTTTGTTCACCGATTGACTAATTTCCTTGCAAATCTGCGTCTTTCAACTTTATCAGAACTTTTGGCCCATTTTTCCCAATTTTACCAGACTTCCTTTTCCCCGATCACCCACATTACCCGCATCAGGTTCTTTGTGTACTTTTGTCTCATCTGTCCCAAATGTGTTCGGGATTTCTATTTGCTGATTCCCCACATCGCTCGCATCGGCCGAATCACATCTTCACGTCCCTCATGTCTCTGAGTCCCTAGACCACCCGTGCTCATTTGGCCCGCATTCCCCACATCGCTCGCATCGGCCGGATTGCATCTTCGTGTCCCTAATGTCCCAAGGGCCATCCGGGCCAGTTCTTCCACTTTTCCCATGTCTCATCTTTTTGAGTCGGTGCAAGGTGTATTTAATTCTCATTAATTACCTTCTCTCTCCTAAAACAGATATTCAAAGCAACTACTACCTATACATTTGTTACATTTCTTGCCCGAATCCTTGAAATTAAAGTCTTTTGTTTGTTTCCCTATGTCCCTTTGCATTTTCATCACGAATTTGATCTTGGAAGGTCATTCCTCTGTGTGTTGCAAAAATGAAGATCAAGTTTCAAGGGTAGGAGCATTTGTCACCTCTCGAGACCTTTGTACCTGATATTGGGGATAGTGAGGTTCGACACTTAGATTTTAGAGATTTTGGGGCCAACTAACATGTGCCAACCCTACTCCCATGGCCCAAATGATTAGTGATAGTGGAATTGTGTACGCGGCTAGTTTTCCCATCTCTATGCACTTTGCCAACACCGTGCTTACCTGCAGAGCCCATTTTAACTCAGATACCAAGGAGCTTACTAATGTTCACAGGGAATTAATTACTACACTAGATTATGCCACCATTTCTACTACCCTACGCATTATAGAGATTGAATACTCCATCTTTCTCACTCGTGCTCAAGCTCAGACCCCATTTGATCAAGACAATGAAAAATATAAGGCACGAATAGCAAAATCATGGTTAAAGAACCCTAAGAAGGGAGCGTCCCAACTCTCTAAAGCATTATTCAGGGTTGATTTCAATGAGGAGCTATCTAATTTTATCATTTTTCTCACCCGTATCATGGGATTTCCCTCCACCAATGAATTTCATTTCTGGATGTGCCCCTTTATAAACATCATCTGCGAGGGTAAGAAGAACATAAACTGGGCCAAAATTGTTTGTATGAATTTGACTGAGAAATTGTCAAGTGTTCAACAGACTAAGAAGTTTTATATGACTTCTTATCTCATGTATACCCTAGCTGCATCCCGAGAGTGGTTTGGTTTCACCTACATGGAAGGAAAGAAGGATGAACCTATCTACACATACTACCCTTAGTTTACCCTTGAAGCTAGCAATCACAATTTCAGAAGGGTCAATGATGCTTTCACCATGTATATTGTAAGACTCTTGGAGGGTGACACTACTAGGAGATTTTTTGATGAAGCTATGACTCTGATAGATAAGTATGGGGCTTTCTTCATCCAATTCAGAAGGTTTTCATACATCAAGTTGGCTGGCTATGAAAATACACCCCTCAAGCTCCCCATGTTTTACAATGATAAAATGGCTCTGGTTGAAGTATGCAGACAACTTGATAAACTACATAGAACCTGCAGAGACAAGAAGATCACTGGTCTTCATTTCCCTATCTCCTTGGGAAATTATACATGCAAAACAACTCTGGATGCCCAAAACATAGAAAGGGCTATTTCTCCTCTCACTGTCCATTTCTTCAAACCCAGGACTTGTTTTGATCTGAAGAATTTTATTGATCAGAACCTCAAGATAATTTATCATCATAAGCTAGACACTGAGGATTACTTGGGCTGATTGTGCTGATGATTTTGAAGCTAGAAGGAGGCACTATGACAGACTCTCTCTACAAAAATTACAGATCTCAATCTCTACCAAGTTCTGAAGGGCTTAAGGATGATGATGAGGACTTACAGTCCTTTGAATATGAAATATCAATCAAACACACTCCTTTAGAAAACCTGGATTGGTACAAGAAAGAGAAAGATGATTTGGTTGAGATTATTGCCCCTATTTTTGTAAGAACTAGGGCTTGGTTGTGACAGGAAAGTTCATGAGCTCAAGAAGAATTAGGGTAGATATTCTTCCAGAGATACTTCCACACTAGGGAAGGAAGCACATATAACTAGTACCGAGGTACCTAAGAAAACCCCTCGTTCTTCTTCAATAAAAGAGCCTGAATCATCTACTCCTTCTTCCACTCAAGTGTATCAAAAGAAGATTAAAGAGGTTAAGAAAGAACCAATTGATGAAGAATATCTTCTGGAGCGGTTAAAATTGCCTTCAGGGCTAGAGAACATTATTTTTCTTAGTGAAAGTGATGATGGTGAAGTGCCAGATCCTACAGGAGCTCTTGAAATCACTACTGAAGAAGGAAAAGAGGTTCCAAGTACTGAACCTCCTAGTATAGCAGACTCCTCTACAAAGGAAGTTCTTGAGGTCTCAAGTACTTCTCTACTGGAGGAAACAGTGGTTAATACTTTGAGTGCCATGAGTTCACTTGCTCTTGGGCCTCTTGTTCCTTCCTCTTCTTCTTCTACCTTTTCCTAGGTACAACCCTTGGTTGATAGCAAGAAGAGAAAATCTTCTTCTTGTCTAATAGGGCCAGATTTTGATGTTGTGGCAGCTCTGTTGGGTACTTCCCTCCCCCTCTAGCAAAGAGATCCAAGACCACTTCAAGGTTAGTAACTGATGCTCAGGGCCAACAGTTCCTAGAAGTTGCAAAGCCCAAGGTTGATAAGGCAGAGTAGGATCTTTTGGTCTCTGATTTAGAGATTTCTAGAATCCCAATGGGAGAATCCACTCCTGAAAGTGAGGTTCATAACCTTCAGAAATAGTAAAAAAGGTTATTGAATGAGTGGAGAAAGGAAAACAGACCATAGAGCAGTTAGAAGAACAGAATCAAGTTCTTTCCAACTTTATTAGATCATTGTTAGCCAAGGATAAAGTTTTGGATCCATCCCCACTGGTTTCTCTCCCACCCCCATGATTCTCAACTAGGATGAAGTTCAGAGCATCAAATACATACATAAGTATTCTACTTATGGGAAGGCTGTTGAGGCCATGGTGGATGGCATGATTATAGAAAGATTGAATTTCATTAAGGAAGCCTTCAAGACCAACAAGAAGGTGATTAATCTATAAAGCAGAGACTCACTTCCTCAATCAAAGCTATGGATAAAGAGCTGAAGCTCTAGAGTAGTTGTATTACAGATCTTCACCTAATGGGCCAAACTGATGAGAAGATCCTGTTGGTCAACAATGTATTTGATGATGCCAAGAATAACTTGTCAAAGGCATGGATTTTCAGTGTTGAGTGGAAGATGAAGGTTTTGGAAGAAGCACTGGGAGAATTAAAGAACGTATGGCAGAAAGGAGAGTCTTTTAAAACTTTTGTTTCATCTACCTTTAAAGATATCCACTGTCAACTTCAGGATGAAATTTTAGGCGTTCCTTCTCTCTTCAAGAAATCAAAGCTCAATTCAGAACATTTTTCAAGGATGACTTGTTCAAAGAGGAGTCAATTACCAAAGAGAAGATAAAGGACATTTTATCTCTTTAATCTACAATTGCCGAGGTAAATAAAGATTGCATGGAGCATACTGAATTCAATAAATATATGGAGAAATGTTTAGGAACTTGGACTCATGCTACCGCCAACACAACAATTCCAAGAGGCATGGAAATAGTAGAAGCATTGAAAAATTCAGATATCAGATTCTCAAATTAGTGGGCCCTCCTCAGCCATAATCGGATGTCTCTTCTTCCAGCTCCTCTTTCTCTTCTTCTATTTTTAGTGTAGAGATCCTTATAAATTAATTAAGGATATTGTTTTGTGCATTTCCTTAATTAATCTTTTAGTTAAAAGAAATGGTTACCAAATGTAACCAATTTGTAAGCTATATAATGAGCTCTCCACATCATTCTAAGGTGGTTGGAACTTTGATTATTTTTGAAAGTGTAAAAGAGTAAAAAGCTATTAATATAAGAAGGTTTCCCTTTCTATTTCTATTTGTGCTCACTCATTCCTTCTTATCTATTAACAATTATTGAATCATTAATCTATTTTGCATTAAGAAGCTTTGTATTCTTGTGGATGTCATCTCTGGAAATTTTTGTCTATGAAATAACATCTTATGGTTTTAATGCGAATGATTATGTTCTATACTATCCTAGTTCAACATTTATAAGGAATTATTTTGCTATCTATATTTCCTGAGAATGCTATTCTACCTTTTCCATTCCTTAGTTCTTCTATCCTTTTGTATTGATAATCTATCATTTAAAACACTTTCATGATATCAGAGTTCCTCTTTGAAAATAAACATTGTACATTTGTGAATAGTTTTTTTCTTTCAATAAGGGAACCTCTCCCATTAAAGAGGAGGGAATTTCTATCCCCTTTCTGTTGCCTTCATTAAATTCCTAATTTTACAACCAACAACCACCTAAAAATAGTTGATGTGGAGTCAACATTTATAACAAGGAGGAAGATCACCGTAGGTTGAGCCTTTTAGAGAATGTAATCATGTTTTTAAAAGTGCTGATAAACACCTTGCATTTTTCAATGTGGTGGAAAATGCACCCCACTTTCCATCGTATTGGAAAAATTCAACCCTTTACCACCAGACAAGTACTTAATGTGGAGTTAATGTTTACAACAAGGAGGAAGAGCACCGCGAGTTTCTCCTTTTAGAGAATGTGATCAGTTTTTCAAAGTGTCTGAAACACACTTTGTGCATTTTTCGACGTGGTAGAAAATGCACCCCTTTTCCATCACTTTCAAAAAATTCAACCCTTCACCACCGACAAGTATTTGATGTGGAGTCAATGTTTACAACAAGGAGGAAGAGCACTGCAAGTTGCTCCTTTTGGAGAATGTGATCACATTTTTCAAAGTGTTGAAAAAAACTGTGTATTTTTCAACGTGGTGGAAAATGCACCCCTTTTTCTATCGCAATGGAAAAATTAAACCCTTCACCACCTGACAAGTAGTTGATGTGGAGTCAATTTTTACAATGAGAAAGTGCATTGCGGGTTGCTCCTTTTGGAGAACGTGATCTCATTTTTAAAAGTGCTGAAAAATATTGTGCATTTTTCAACATGGTGGAATACACACCCCTGTTTCCATCTTGAAAAATTTAACCCTTCACCACCGACTAGTAGTTGACATGGAGTTAATGTTTACAACAAGGAGGAAGAGCACCACGGGTTGTACCTTTTGGAGAACGTGATTTTTTTTTTTCAAAATACTTAAAAACATCGTGCATTTTTCAACGTGGCAAAAAAGCACACCCCTTTTTCTAAAGCATTGGAAAAATTAAACCCTTCACCACCAGACAAGTACTTAATGTGGATTCAATATTTACAGCAAGGAGGAAGAGCACCATGGGTTTCACCTTTTGGAGAACGTGATCATGTTTTTCAAAGTGCTAAAAATACCGCAGCATTTTGCAATGGGGTGAAAATTCCACCCTAGTTTCCATTGCATTGGAAAAATTCAACCCTTCACCACCTAAAAAGTATTTTATGTGGATTAAATGTTTACAACAATGAGGAAGAGCACCGCAGTTGCTCCTTTTGGAGAATGTGATCAGTTTTTTCAAATTGCTAAAAAACACCATGCATTTTTCAATGTGGCATGAAAAACACTACTTTTTCTATTGCATTGGAAAAATTCAACCCGTCACCACCTCAAAAGTAGTTGATGTTGAGTAAATGTTTACAACAAGGAGGAAGAGCACCACAGGTTTCTTTTTTTTGGAGAACTTGATCACGTTTTTCAAAATGGTGAAAAACCATGCATTTTTCAATGTGACGGAAAACACACCCTTTTTCCATCGCATGTGAAAATATCAACGCTTCACCACCTGATAAGTAGTTGATGTGTAGTAAATTTTACAACGAAGAGGAAGAGCACCACAGTTGCACCTTTTCGAGAACATGATCGTGTTTTTCAAAGTGCTGAAAAATATCGTACGTTTTCAATGTGGCGTAAAATGCACCCCACTTTTATTCACATTGGAAAAATTTAACCCTTAACCACCTGAAAAGTAGCTAATGTGGATTCAATGTTTACAAAAAGGAGGAAGAGCACCAAGGGTTCTGTCATTTGGAGAACGTGATCATTTTTTTCAAAGTGATGAAAAACATCATTTGTTTTTCAACATGGAGGAAAACACACTCCACTTTTCTTCACATTTGAAAACTTAAACCCTTCACCACTTGATAAGTAGTTTATGTGGAGTCAATTTTTACAATAAGGAGGAAGAGCACCAAATATTTCTCCTTTTGGAGAATGGGGTCATGTGTTGTAAAGTGCTAAAAATACCATGCATTTTTCAATGTGGTAGAAAATGCACCCTTTATCTATCACATTGAAAATATTCAACCCTTCACCACTTGACAAGTAGTTGATGTGGAGTCAATGTTCACAACAAGGAGGAAGATCACCACAAGTTGTGCCTTTTGGAGAACATGATCACATTTTTGAAAATACATAAAAATACCATGTGTTTTTCATGTGGAAAAAAATGCGCCCCTTTTTCCATCGCATTGGAAAAATTCAACCCTTCACCTTCTGACAAGTTGTTTCACCTCTTTCTTAGATTGTTTCTTTGAATTGTTGATGAAACATATAGGGTAATAGGCATAGGAGGAATACCTATTCAAATGTCGGTTGATGGGTTGTTGCATGCATATGACTTTTGAATCCATAGCGGATTGTGAGAGCTTCCTTTTGGCTAGGAGGAACTACCTGTAATGAAAAAAAACCACCAAAAGGAATTCAACAATATGGGTAGTGAACTGCCTAGCGTGAGCTAGATCTGGGAAGTATGATACTTCCTATATGGTTTTCAGTCCATTGTTTTAAACAAATTAATTCTATAAAAAAAGTAAATCCTATTGTTATTTTAAAATTATTTAGGTATCTCACTTAAAAACACAATAAGAAAATAGATCTAATCTAATAGGCTAAGCTAGAATAGAATCCATAGGTCAAATGGTTGGTTCTGGGTCTGCAGGTCTGATAAAGGTCTTAGGTAGGTCATAGGTGAGTGAGGGTGAGGTAAAATTAGGTGGGTAGGTCTCTGTTTAAGACTGTGTAGGCAAACACAGAGACCGGCGTTGTCGAGGTGACTTATCATGTTAGGTATAACCGGCGCCGGTTACTGTGAGATCTGGAAATGTCACAGAACAAGGTTTTGGTCTCCTTTGTGATTACAAAAAGGGTTTTGGTTGGTTGGGATGAGGTAATGGGTGACTAGAGTAGGCTTTTGCAAGGTTTTGATGGGTCTATGGAGGTGAAAATGTTGGAGAAGGTCAATAGGGAGCAAGATAAACAATGGATGATAACATTATGATGAAATGAAATAACCAGAAAGTGTGATGTTGTACTTACTTGGATATCATTCCCGAAGGTCTGTGTGTGAAGGATGGAGGTGTTGATGATGGGTTTAAAGGTCAGTAAGTGATCAACAATCTGAAGAAAAGCTTCGCATGGGCTACATGCACACTTCTCTTTTCTTAGATAGATCGAACGTGACTCGGAATGGATGTGTAGGAGAAGATCCTCAATCTCCATCCTTGGATGGAGTTTTTGCTAGAATTGGATCTCTAAGGATGTATTATCTCTCTCGAGATTTGTTCTTGTTCGTCAACTTTCTTACTTCCAACTTCCAAGTTCCAACCTTGAGAATAAGATTGTTTTCAATTAAAAGGGGTAACCAACGGCGATCCGGCTTAACTGGCGATGGTTAAGGGTAATCAATGTCAGTCAAGGTGGGATTTCCTAGGTTTACTAAACTTAGGGAGATCCTCCTGATTTCCTCGGATCTCGTGTTGTTATCCCATGGATTAGACTCGAGCCTCTTGTGGCCATGTGGGAATATGGTTAGAGGGAAGATAGGCATTGATTTTTAGGGTTTGGGTAAGTCTTAGTTAGTTATGGTAACTTGCTAAGAATAGGTCTTAGGTTGAGTTAGCTTAGTGAAGTGTCTAAATGAATCAGATGTGTAGATATTATTTAAATAAGATATTTAAATAATAAATATAGTGAGGATAAAGCATTAATTTAGTTTAATTAATTAAATTAATATTAGTGGGGTGAAGGGAGTCATGGCTAGGTAAATGTAATAAAGGGGGCTTATATGTCGAGGGATGAAGGGAGAGTGTGACCTAATTTTAGTGTCTACATTTTGCCCCTTTTTGTTGTGTAGTTGTTATCCAAAATGTACCCCTTGCTCATTTTGTGGCTAACTCCTTTCATTCTTCCCTCTCTTGTGCCTCAGTCATAATTTTTTTGTTTTTAGGCACTCAAAACTTTCTAGAAATGGCACCATTGGATAGAGCTTTTTCTCAGCTTTCCAAAAAGGTAAAGTTTTCCTCCTAACTCCATGTATTTTTGAAGTTATGGCCCGACAGAGTTTTTGTGGGAAATTTTCCCCTGAAAGGCCCGTAGCCAATGAAATGGTGCCATGTGTCCAAGGAAGTGGCAGGGGTCAGAGGAAAACTTGGTTTTTTTACCAAGTGTTTGGAAAAGTTTTCAAAGGGATATTTTTCCCGTGGGCCCACCGTGAATCAGATTGTGCCACATGTCCAGGGGGAAAAATTGTAAAGGGGAAAATTGAAAAATTTGACTAAGTGTTGGCGCATGGAAAATTTGGGAGGAAAGGCCCATGCCCAATCATGCTTTGCCATGTGTTCCCGGTGAGTTGGAATTTTTTGAGGGTGGAGATAAAGTTGAAATTTTGGAAAAGTATTTTTGTGAGGACGCAAAGCCAAATTTTTCCCGCAGGGCCTGTAGCCAATGGCCTTGTGCCACGTGTCTCAAGACCGGCAGAGCACGGAGGAGAAGTTAGAATTTTGGTGAAGTGTTTTTGCCAAATTTCAAAAGGAAAATTATTGGCCCGCAGGCCTACCAACCATTCAGAATAGGCCACGTGTCCCGGGCACCCGGAATGGCGGAGTGCGGGGAAGATTGGGATTTTTCCTCTGTGGATCACACAAAAGGAAAAATGTTTGTAGAGGGTCCGTGGTGAATGAAATTATGCCACGTGTCTTAGACCGGCTGAAGGTGGGGAATTTGGGAAATTTTTCCAAAGGAAAAAGAAGGAAATTTCAAGGGGAAAAACACACCCCCAAATGCGGACAAATCACATCATGCCACGTGTCCGATGGCGGAAAAAAATTCAAGACAAGCCCGCAAGGAAAATTCGAAGGCAAGTCTGCGGTGAATCATGTTTTACCATGTGTCCAGGTCAAAATATGGATCAAACAGTGATGGAAAAATTTAGAGGAAATGCCCGCGTCCAATCAAGCACGTGTCACGTGTCCTCGAGATCATCGGCCGTGAGGAATTTTGGAAAATTTTCCGATGGCGAAAACAAAGGAAAATGAAGCGCAGAGGGCCCGTGCCCAATCAGAGCATGCCACATGGCACCCAAAATGGCGGAGTGTAGGGATTTTTGGGGAAATTTTCCCAAATGCAAAAAAGGTGGAAAATTTCAAAAATTTCCTTGCCAATCCGATTTGGCCCTGTTTTGCCCTAAAATTTCAAACGGCCATATCTTTCGATCCAGAGATCGGTTTTTCACGTTCTTTATATCAATGGAAATCTGGTGAAATTATCCACAAGATTTCGTGGTCATTTTTGAGTTTTGATGGATTTTGGAGAGATAAAATTTAAAAATTTCACTGCACGTGGTCATGGATAGAAATGACATTTCAACAACCATTTTTAATGTAGAATGGCTCGCATTCTCTCCCAAAGATGGAAAAAAATGTTAGGGGATGGGCTGCAAGGATGCCCATGCTGTTTTAATGTGTTTTTGGTCAGTGGTTGAAGCTCTCCCATGTTTTACCATGTTTCTCTCTCCTGGGGTTGTGGTTTGCACTGTAAAAGCTAGATTTGGCTCATTTTCAAAGGGTTGAACATTTGTTTTGTATTGCAGGCTCCCTCTTTCACCTTGAAAGTGAATTTTGTGGAAAAATCAGACCTTTTCCAAGACTGCAACCTATTTTTCCTTTCAGGTGTCGTAATGCAAGTGGTTTTTAATGTTAAAATGACAATACAGGCTCTGTGAATGAGTTTTAATCCTCTGTTTGTGTTGTTTGATTCATTTCTGACCCTCCATTACAGTTATCAATTTGTGCATGAAGTTTTGTTACATTTTTATGAACTGTGTCAATCTACAGAAGTAAGAAATGCTCACCACTCCTTTGGTGCATCACCTTATTAGCACTAGTTTCAGTTTTTTTTGCATTCTCTATCTCTATCCACTTTGGAATTTAGAGTAGGATTTTGAGT
Organism: Taxus wallichiana var. yunnanensis; assembly: GCA_018340775.1. Lineage (NCBI taxonomy): Eukaryota > Viridiplantae > Streptophyta > Pinopsida > Cupressales > Taxaceae > Taxus > Taxus wallichiana. The sequence continues at coordinate 424,376,768 of CM031235.1, forward strand.
TTGAAACCTCTGTATAACTTGTAAGTGATATATCTGATCAGAGGAGTTGAGGAACCAACCTCTAATCTAGAGATTCCTCTCCCATTTTACAAGTCCCACACTTGGGGAAAGGATTCAATGTTGTGCAATCACACTAGATGTCCAAGATGTCAAACTAGAAGTCTGATCAACATCCAGGGGTGCTGCTGATTTGCAACAATAGTTTTGGCATGCCCAGTGGGACCTTAGAGGTCTTCATCTTCATTGAAACAAATTTATGTGCATTTTTGCAAGTTTCTTGCTTAAAAGAGCCCTAAATTACACATCTGGCGACTCCAAGGAAGAAGAATCAGCTGGTTTTAGTAGTGCAGGCCTAAAAACTCATGAGAAGAATCACCACAAGGTCAAGAGTTGGAGAAGAAGAAGTGTTGTTTGAGTATCTGCAGTTATCTCCAAGAAGAAGGCAAAGAGGGAGGAGAATTCAAAGGTCTCCATCTCCACCAAACAGAACTCTATCAACTCCACCTGGTAGGCCTTTCATTCAATCAACAAGGGTTCTAAGGCCAATCAAAATGGCACAAAACAACCCCTATGTCAACTTCATTGGCAGCAGCCCACTTGCTCTCAATGCACAAAATCTAATCCCAGTTGCAGCATTGAAGAACATCCCATACTTTACTAGAGAGAATCAGACCACTCCTGGTGATCATGTAAAGGATATTGCTAATATTTGTGTAATCCATGAGATCAATGAGATGCAAGTTATTGTCAAACTGCTGGCATCTTCATTCAAAGGGAAAGCTTTGTAATGGTTCAGAAGTCTCACCTCAGGATCTATCCAAAATTGGAACCAACTATGTATAGCCCTCCATGAGCAGTTTGGAGAAAAGGGAGACAACTTGTCCCTTTAGAACAGCTGAAAACCATCAAGAGAGCTCCCAATGAGCAGCTAACTAACTTCAACTTTAGATTTCAAATGACTTGGGAGAGAATTCTAGTGGCAGTAAGACCAGCAGTAGAAGGTGCTTTTCTATATTACCTTAAAGCTTTAAATTTTGATATTTCTATGTTAATTCAATCCATGGGAGGCACAACCATCCATGTTGCTTATAGCATTTCCATTAGAGTTGAAAATTGTTTGATTCAAGCTGCAAGCTAGCTCTTAGGCCTCCAATGCAATCAAGTTTCCAAGTTTATAAATCCCAAGTACTAATCAAACACCTAATTTAGCTCCTATTCCCACTCCTAGAAATCAGAATTTAAGTGAAGCTTCTACTTCATCTTCTAGTGCCTCAAATGAACTTCAAGAAGTCATGAAGCAATTACAAAATCTAGGTAATGCGCTGGTTACACTCAAGAGATATCAATCCCAAGGTTTTAGACCTCCCTTCTAGCCTCAAGCTCAGCGTAACACGCAACCATACCAACCTCAAAGACCACCCAATCCAACTGTAAATTTAAAGCAAGAAAGGCCTCCTACCAACAGACCATTTCATCCCTACAACCCCAATACTATATTTGCCTCTAAGGCATTAGTGCTAGTGAAAAACAACATAGCTCAAGAGTATGATTGGTGTTTCCCATGTAATGAACCTCACAACCAGTCTATGTGCTTCAACGGTGCCTTAAATCAAGCATTAATGGTGACTACAACTGGTGTGGAGGGTGAAAGTAGTCAAGGAAATAACCAACAACAAGAAACATTCCAACAACAATCAGCTCCAAATGATACTACACTTGTAAACTGGCAGGCAGAGGATTTTTGTGGCATGAATCAAATAGTTTCCCAAAGTGTTGTAGCCAACACAAGGTCAAAAAGGAGAAATTTTGGTGAAGAACAGCTATTGGCTCCAAATAATCCACAACCTCCTACTATCCCACAAATTACTGGCAAACAAAATTCAGTTCTAAACACACAAGGGCTCCTAAGATAGCTCCCAGGCTAGCTCAAACACCAATTGTTGCTACCCATATGTAAGGAATGAATATGCAGGCCAAGGGATAGAAAAGAGATGCTTCATATCCATTCAACATCATTGATCAGATGAAGAAGACTAATGTAAACATATCAATGTGGGAATCACTATCTATCCCAGGCCAGAGAGATTTTCTACAAGCTGCCATGAAGGACTAGTCAACTTCAAATCAGCAAGTCCAAATGTAAGAGAAGGTGCTCAAAAATGCTGCCCAGCCTGAAGGGAATCATGGAGGACAAAAACGTAAAATGTTGAAGCCCCTCCATTCTATGTTTCATTGATCATTGGAAACCAATTAGTACACAATTGCATGATTGATTCCGGGGCAAGTAGTTCAGTAATGCCCAAGCAAATAGCTGATCAGTTGGGAATTCAATATGAAGTCATATCCAAAGGGGTAGTGCAATTGGATGGGACAGTAGTAACAACAATTGGAGTGATAAAAAACTTGAGTCTTACCTTGCATGCCTACCCCAACGTTGTTGTTTTACAATATGTCTCAGTAATAGACCTTCCACCACTCTTTGCCCTATATGCATCACAAGGATTTCACAACCAATATTGGAGGTTACTTATCTGCTGATTGGACACACATGTTGTTTAGAACAAAATATCGAACCAAGGCCACAATCATATCTGAACCTATTACAAACTTTCACATTGAGCCTTACACTCCAAGTCAGATCAATACCAATTGTTCAACGTTTGATCAAGAGGATTATCCAAGCACTGATGAAACTGACACCAAGGTAGGAAGCATCCTAGATCTAACTCTTGATGAATGGGAAAACAAGGTGCATGCTTTTGATCCTTATCAAGAAATAGAATAATCTGAGCTAGGAGTCTATTGCATGCATGAAGAAAATCAGCCTATTCATAGCATCACCAAGCCGAGATCACAAGGATGACAATGAGGTATGTCGGTTGTTGTTTGATGGATCAAGGAGTAGACAAGGTGCAGGAGGTGGAGCTATGCTTGTTTCACCTCAAGGGGTTAAGTATTATTCAACTTATAGATTCCAGTTTGCATGCTCTAATAACATTACTGAATATGAGGCCTTGATACAAGGATTGCATTAGTCAATCAAGAGAGGAATAAAGAACTTGCAAGTCTTTGGTGATAGTGAGTTGATTGTCAACCAAGTTAAGGGGCAACATGATATCAAGAATGATCTACTCAAGTGCTACAAAAATAGGGTGTGGGACCTCATTGAATATTTTGAGGGCTTTGGCATGAAATCCATTCCTAGAAAAGAGAACCAAGCTGCGACGAGGCTTGTAGTAGTTGGGGAATCCTTTAACGTTGTTGAAAGCATTCAAAAAGACAAGGTATAGCCAAACATCCATGTGATTGTGAGGCCTTCAGTACCAGACAACAATGTAAGTTGGCAAGTGTTTGAAAATGATCAACAAATCATCCATTTCTTGTAAGAAGAGACTGAGTTCTCAGCTAAAAATCAGGAAAATTTGGAGCAACAGTATGGTGACCAAGTGGTACAGCTGAGAACTAAAAAACTTCCAAAGGGAATTATTACTTTGGAGTCCATTTTCAATCCTAATGATCAGTTTAGGAAGGAGAAAGCAAACATCCAAGTCAAGGGAGAAGATTCAGTGTCCATCTCGGTGGAAGAAGGCAAATCACTCCAAATTGGTAAGATGACAACTGAACAAGAAAGGTATGAGTTCATACAACTTTTTCAAGAATTCCCTGATGTGTTTTCCTAGAGCTATGAAGATTTGAAAGGTTTCAATCCCAAGTTAGCTCAACACACCATTGAATTGGATCCAAGTACTAAACCCATTAGAAAAAAACAAAGGCCAGTCAATCCACACATGGAGCCTCTCATGAGAAAGGAATTGAATAAGTTGATAGAATCAAGAATCATATTCCCTATCAAGCATTCTAGTTGGGTAGCCAACTTGGTTCCAGTTAGAAAGAAGAGTGGGGAAATCAGATTGTGTGTTGAATTTAGAGATTTGAATAGAGAATCTCTCAAGGATCATTACCCACTTCCTTCCATGGATCATATTTTGCAAGTTATTGCTGGTTCTCCGAGAGGTTTTCATTATTTGATGGCTATTCAAGGTATGATCAAATTAGGGTGAAAGAAGAGGATCAGTTCAAGACAGCCTTTACAACCAAATGGGGAACTTATGTATACAAGAAAATGCCATTTGGGTTGTCCAACGCTGAGCTACTTTCTAAAGAGCAATGGAAATGGCATTCAAGGGTTTGATTAACAACATTGTGCTGATATATCTTGATGATATCATCATTTTTCAAAAATGCAGCAGACCACCTCTTGCATTTGAGACAAGTGTTCCAAAGGTGTAGAAGATTTGGAGTATCCTTGAATCATAAAAATTGTATTAACCTAGCCCATGAAGGAAAACTCCTTGGCCACATTGTCTCCAAAGAAGGATTGGCAATTGATCCAGAAAGAGTTGAAGCCATAAGAGCACTACCATTGCCAAGCCACAAGAAGGCCCTTCAAATTTTCTTGGGGAGAATAAATTAGTTCGAGATTTTTCCCAAATTTTACAACTCTAGTCAAGCCTATTACCAAGATGTTACGAAAAGAATGGCTTTCAAATGGACAGCAGAAGGCAAGGAAAGTTTTGAAGCAATCAATGAATCCATCTCCCAAGCCCCAACTCTCATCAACCTAGATTTCTCCAAGGATTTCATCCTCTATGCATTTGGGGGTGATGATACTATTTCTACAATTTTGGTACAGCAGAACAAAGAGAATGATGAGCAGCCAATTGCTTTCTTCAGCCAAATCTTGGAGGGTTATGAGGTGAGATATTCTTTCATTGAGAAGCATGTTCTTGCAGTAATAAGAAGCTTGAAGAAATTCAAGCATCTTGTTTCAAACAACAAGGTTCAGTTATTGGTTTCTCATGTGGGAGTTAAAGATTTCCTCCTCAACAAATACTTGAATGAAAAGAGAGCAGGTTGGGTTACTTGTGTCATGGAGTATGACATTGAGATCAAAGTCACCAAGTTGGTCGAGGAAAAGGATTATGTGAGAAGCTAGTTTTGAGAAAACAAAAGGAGGCATGCAATGAGAAGGAGGTTGTTTTGGCGTTGCAAGATAGCCATGAGCAAGGAAGCACTCAAGAAGAGAATGATGGTGTCCTCGATCCTTGTTGGACCCAAGACATAATGCACTTCCTAAGCATAGGTATATGCCCTCCATAGATGAACAAGACCAAAAGAAGACACTTCATATTGCAGTCTGTCTCATATGCCCTTTTTATGGTGTTTTGTTCAAAAAGGATGTGAATGGAGTGTTGATGAGATGCATTGGTACAAACCAAATTCATAGGATGTTGGAAGAGTTCCATGATGGACCAGCTGGTGGTCATTTTGCACCAAGAGTGACACCTCTAAAAATCATGAGGGCTGGCTATTATTGGCCCAAGATTTTCAGTGATTGTTATGCATGGATCAAGAGGTGCAAGAATTGTGCATTCTTCACAGGGAAAGAGAGACTAGCTACCCTTCCATTGCATCCAATTTCAATTGACCAGCCATTCATGCAATGGGGTTTGGACTTCATTGGAGTCATTAATCCCAATTCAAGCCAAGGACATAAATGGATTTTAACAAAGAATCGATTACTTCACCAAGTGGACTAAAGCAATAGCACTCAAGGAAGAAAATGAATCTAGCATCCTAGATTTCTATGAGGGAATAACAACTAGATTTGGCATACCTGCTACAATAATATCAGATAATGCATTGGCATTCATTGGGTCCAAGGTGACTGAATGGGCTGTCAAGAATGGGATCTACCTAAGTACTTCATCAAACTATTACCCTCAGGGTAATGGCCAGGCTGAATCTACAAACAAGAACTTGTTGAGGATCATTAGGAGGACTCTTGATGAAAATCAGAGGTCTTGGCATACCAAATTGAAATCAGCCTTATGGGCTAATAGGATAACTCCCAAGAGATCTACAGGTAACTCCCCATTCAAGCTTGTTTATGGGAGAGAGGCAATTTTGCCCATGTCACTTGAGTTGCCAACATTGGAACTCATGAAACAGTTGGAGTTGTTGGAGTTTCGGCCCATGGAGGTTAGATATGCAGAGTTGATGGAGCTCCAAGAAGTTAGAAATCAGGCATCCCAAGCAATGGAGAAGGATCAAGCCTTGATAAAGAAGACCTTTGATAGGAATGCCAAGGATAGATCTTTCCAAGTTGGAGATCTAGTGTTAAAATGGGATGCAAATAGAGAAAAAATAGGAAGGAATTCAAAATTTGATGCCATTTGGAGTGGCCCATACATGGTCACAAAGTGCAAGGACAACAATGCTTTCTAATTGTCTTCATTGGATGGCGAAGAACTGCAGATTCCAGTCGATGGGATCCATCTAAAGCATTACTACTAAAGGGAATTCTCCACCTTGTACATATTAGCTTATATTTTCATTCCTCCAAGTGCTTATGCACATTGTTTTGTTGTAGATTAGTTTTGTTTTCCTAAGTGCTTTGGCACAAGCTTTTTGTTCCTAGAAATGTGTTTTAGAGGCCTTGTTCCATCAGATGATGTTCCATCCTCCATCTTACTCCTTGCAGTGTTCTAGTTAGTTGGGGTACCAAACATTAAATTTGATGACTCCATGCCCAATGGATTACTTCAGGCAACTAGTAATCTCATCCAGTAGGTAGATGACCCCTCTGAGTCGCCAAAATTGTTATCCAAAATGTACCCCTTGCTCATTTTTGGCTAACTCCTTTCATTCTTCCCTCTCTTGTGCCTCAGTCATAATTTTTTTACTTTTCAAGCACTCAAAACTTTCTAGAAATGGCACCATTGGATAGAGATTTTCTCAGCTTTCCAGAAAGGTAAAGTTTTCCTCCTAACTCCATGTATTTTTGAAGTTATGGCCCGACAGAGTTTTTGTGGGAAATTTTCCTTGAAAGGCCCGCAGCCAATGAAATGGCACCACGTGTCCAAGGAAGTGGTGGGGGTCAAAGGAAAACTTGGTTTTTTTACCAAGTGTTTGGCAAATTTTTCAAAAGGGATATTTTTCCCGCGGGCCCATCGGCGAATCAGATTGTGCCACGTGTCCAGGGGGGAAAATTGAAAATTTTGGCTAAGTGTTGGCACACATGGAAAATTTAGGAGGAAAGGCCCACGCCCAATCACGCTTTGCCATGTGTCCCCAAGTGAGTCGAGAATTTTTGAGGGTGGAGATAAAGTTGAAATTTTGGCAAAGTATTTTTACGAGGGCGCAAAGCGAAATTTTACCCGTAGGGCCCATAGCCAATGGCCTTGTGCCACATGTCTCGAGACCGAGCAGAGCACGAGAGAGAAGTTAGAATTTTGGTGAAGTGTTTTTCCAAATTTCAAAAGGAAAATTATTGGCCCACAGGCCCACCAACCATTTAGAACAGGCCACATGTCCCCGGGCACTGAAATGGCAGAGCGCGGGGGAAGATTGGGATTTTTCCCAAAGGGATTGCACAAAAGGAAAAATGTTTGCAGAGGGTCCACGGTGAATGAAATTGTGCCACATGTCCTAGACTAGTGGAAGGTGGGGAGAATTTGGGAAATTTTCCCAAAGGAAAAAGAAGGAAATTTCAAGGGGAAAATGCCCCCAAATGCGGACCAATCACATCATGCCACGTGTTCGGTGGCGGCAAAAACTCAAGACAAGCCCGCAAGGAAAATTTGAAGGGGCAAGCCGACGAAAAATCATGTTTTGCCATGTGTCCGGGTAAAAATATGGATCGGTAGTGATGGAAAACTTTAGAGAAAATGCCCGCATCTAATCAGTACATGCCACGTGTCATCGATCATCGGCCTTGTGGGAATTTTTGAAAAAAATTCGATGGCAAAAATAAAGGAAAATGAAGTGTAGAGGGCCCACACCCAATCAGAGCATGCCACGTGGCACTGGAATGGTGGAGCGTGGGGATTTTTGGGGAAATTTTCCCAAATGTAAAAAAGGTGGAAAATTTCAAAAAAATTCCCCACCAATCCGATTTGGCCCTATTTTGCCCTAAAATTTCAAATGGCCATATCTTTCGATCCGAGAGATCGAGTTTTCATGTTATTTATATCAATAGAAAGCTGGTAAAATTCTCTACAAGATTACAGGTCGAGTTTTTCATTTTGATGGAGTTTGGAGAGAGAAAATTGAAAAACACCTCTTACACGTGGTCATGGACAGAAATGACATTTCAACCACCATTTTTAATGAAGAATGGTTTGCATTCTCTCCCAGCATGGCAAAAAATGTCAGGGGATGGACCTGCAAGGATGCCCATGCTATTTTAATTCATTTTTGGTTGGTGGTTGAAGCTCTCCCACATTTTCCTACATTTCTCTCTCCTGGGGTCGTGGTTTGCACTGTAAAAGCCAGATTTGGCTCATTTTCAAAGGGTTGAACATTTTTTTGTATTGCAGGCTCCCTCTTTCACCTTGAAAGTGATTTTTGTGGAAAAATCAGACCTTTTCCAAGACTGCAACCTATTTTTCCTCTCAGGTGTTGTAATGCAAGTGGTTTTTAATGTTAAAATGACAATACAGGCTCTGTGAATGAGTTTTAATCCTCTGTTTGTGTTGTTTGATTCATTTCTGACCCTCCATTACAGTTATCAGTTTGTGCATGAAGTTTTGTTGCATTTTTATGAACTGTGTCAATCTACAGAAGTAAGAAATGCTCACCACTCCTTTGGTGCATCACCTTATTAGCACTAGTTTCAGTTTTTTTGCATTCTCTATCTCTGTCCACTTTGGAATTTAGAGTAGGATTTTGAGTTTGAAACCTCTATATAACTTGTAAGTGATATATCTGATCAGAGGAGTTGAGGAACCAACCTCTAATCTGGAGATTCCTCTCCCATTTTACAAGTCCCACACTTGGGGAAAGGATTCAATGTTGTGCAATCACACTGGATGTCCAAGATGTCAAACTAGAAGTTTGATCAACATCCAGGGGTGCTGCTGATTTACAACAATAGTAGCTTGTATTGGTAAGTGATGCTAACAAAAATAAGATGTGGTTACCCCATGTGAGGGTGAAGGAGATCCCCCTCAAACTAGGAACCCAGCGAGGCGGCAAGATGAAGCGGTGAGTGGTTTGATAGTAAGGTAAATTTGAGGGAAAGGCAAGTGGGGGTAGGGAAAATGGTGAAAGGTCTACTCAAGAAATCTAGGTAATGGGTCGGTCACAAGTAACAACAAGAAAATACACACACACGTATAAACTATAGCACGTTATCGGGTTAAAGAGCAGAAAACTCTACATCGTCTAAGGTTGATAGGTTTATCCAAACAAGGGTGCAGTGAATTCGGTATCCAAGGTATAGGATAAGGTCGGGAAGCACAACGTAGGTTAGATTTAGGAACATTTAGGTATGTTCCAATACACCAAAGGTAGGGTTAGGATAGGCAAGGTAAGGGCATTAGATCAAACAACATGGGTAATGGTGTCGCAAGGTATAGTGAGCACATTGGTTCCAAGGTCACAAATAGTTTTCCAGGCCCAGTTAGATAGGTCATAGCATGGGTAAGGTTGAGGTAGGGGTACAAGAATGAGACTTCAACAGTGATGAGGTGAGGTTGAAGAAGGTAGATGTCTAGAGGGGAAGGTAAAGTGGTCCAGGTAGGTGTAGGGGAGGAAAAAGAAAGAGGAGGTAAGGAAAATGAGGTCAATGTGAGGGAAATGACTATGTAGAGTAACCGACACTGTCTAGATGAACCAATGATGGTCTATGGGAACTGAAATTAGTGAATGAGGGAAAACGACTGATGTCAATCAAGGGGAAACCGATGTCGGTCAAGTTGGGTAGGGTATAAAAAGTGGAAAACCCGTGTTTTGAAAATTCATTTGTGCATAGTTAAAAATAAGAAAAGGACAAGAAGAGAGAAAGGAGGAAGAGGAAAAAAGAGTGCGGAAGAGAGATTGGTTGGTGAGCCACATAGGTGAGATTGATTGGGTGAGAGGTGGGGCCATGAGATTAGATTGAGCGAGGAGATTGGTTGGGAGAGTGAGAGGTTATTTGAGGATGGCGAAGGCTGGAGAGGGATCGAGAGGAGTGACGCAGAGGCTAGAGGTTCCACAACAATAGTGGTAGTGGGATGTGGTAGGTTCCGAACCTTTTGATTCATTGTTTGGTGAATTTGATGTAAAATATAGAAAGTATGAAAAATGGGGGTTGGGGGAAGAAATTTGAAAATAAGGGGAAAAATGGGGTGGAAATGAGAATGAGGAAGGGTAGGGTGTAGAGTAAAAGGGTAGTATAGGAATAATTAGGGGTGTAAGGAGGGGTTTAAGTGGGTAGAAGGAGTAGGAAGGGAAAAATTAGGGTTGGGAAGTCATGGTGGCAGCACGATAGTCATTGATGTCGATCGACTTGTGGCCAACATCATGGGTAATGACCGGTATTGGTCACAAGAAGCATGGCGATGCACTGTCGAGGGAGATCATGGTTAGTCGAGGGGATAATGGGGTTGGTCAGGTGAGAGGGAAAAGGGTTAAGGGAGATGGGAAGGGTTGAGGGTGGCTTGGGTGAGGGGTAGGGTAGATAGTTTCGGGTGGATGGGTTTGGGTAGGTTTGGGTGAGGGTTAGGGTAGATAGGTAGGGTAGATGGGTTTGGGTAGGTTGGTAGGGTAGATGGGTTTGGGTAGGTTGGATTAGCGACAAGGCAAACGGGATGGGGGTGGGGAAAGAGATTAGGTTGGGATGTGGGGTGAAATAGGGTAAGTTGGGAAGGTGTACTAATACATTGTTCTTGTGGGATGCGGGCCGAGGCGAGCTACAAAAGAGGGCTTGGGTGCCACCCTTATTATTGATAGTACGGGAAAACATGATGCAAGAGGAGTGGTAGCATGTTATAGAGGTGGGGTTGATAGGGGTGAGGGCTCTTGGCATGTAGTCCAGAGGCGAGTCTCGATGGTTTCCCTCATCGGCGGATGGGACTCGACAACCAACACCTTCCATATCTTGCCGACAGTGAGATGACGATCACCCTGGAGGATGTCTACAGGATCCTGTAGTTGCCCATATTGGGGGCCCAAGTTTATTCTATCTCTTCAGAGGTGTTAGAGAAGCTACTAACACCTATTATTTGTGAGTGTAGTAGACCTGACATTTCATAGCGCTAGCATGAGCTATGGAGCGATGTATAGAGCTCATCCAGAGGAGATGAGGTTAGTGGTACTTTTGATGGAGGCAGTGTGATGCTTCGCACTGTCGGATGTAGAGGGTGGGAGATTCCCTTGGTCACTAATGGGAGTCCTTCATGACATGATTATACAGTGGAAATTACTCACATGGACACCTACATTACTAACATAGGAATATAGAGAGCTATGGGCCTATGGGTGACTGCAGAGGTCCAACATCTGTTGTGTTGTACTACTGCATTGTTGGGCTTACGAGCACATTGTTTGTGTTTGACCAGTGGGGATGCCCCGAGTAGATGCATTCCCATGGAGAGTTTTTAGAGTTGGGTACAGCGGTGGGTGTTGGCCATGGGAGAGGCCCGAGGTGCTAGAGCTACACATGATGTAGCTTACTACAGGAGGTTGTTGGAGGGGTTATCCGGGGTGGACATCATTTGGAGGTCAGTATGTGGGCTTCCCCTCATATAAACAGATGGTTATAGAGCTATATGGACTACAAATTTATCTATGGATAGAGGGGAGGAGAGTGGGAGAGCATGAGTGGATACCCATAGAGCGGGTTAGGTGCCAGTTCGGGTTAGTCCAAGATGTACCACCTCCATTCCTATAGTACAGGAGAGATGACGTGGAGAGACCTATGTCTCCACCGTGACCCACCATGCTGAATGGATAGGAGGAGAAGCCAGTGGATTCACATATTGATGATGCCGGAGTGGTAGGCGAGATATAGCGGTGGTGGGAAACACGGTTGAGAGAGCTGTACCACCGAGGCTAGGGCAGCTAGACTTAGCCACCATCACAGTGCAGAGGGATGCCCTACAGGGGCAGGTGGCTACTTTGGTGATGTAGCTTGGGATCATGCAGGGGTAGCTCATAGGTTCAGAGGCACGAGGATGTCATCTTACGAGCCCAGAGAGTGATGTTGCGAGGCTTAGGTAGGGCGAGGGATAGTTACCTATGTAGGTGGAGGAAGGGGAGATGGAGATGGAGAGGAGGTAGGAAGAGATGGAGAGCAGATAGCTGCCCTATAGGTGCAGTACTGGATTTATAGGGCTAGTTGGCCACAAAGTGCGGGGTAGGTTATGGGTCCAGTAGGGCCAGGTGACAGTAGCACATGCATAGATTAGTACCCTACAAGCCCAGACATAGGCACAGGCACAAATTCTAGGGCCGACTCAAGCTCTAGTACTAGCACAGGATCTGTGCATGTTCAGGACAAGGGCCCCTTATGCAGTACCCACGCAGTAGCGAGACCCATGGCACCCCCATAGATAGTGACCATGGTCAGATTTAGGGATGCCCTAGCAGAGGCACGATATTATCAAGATCATTTGTTAGCTGCCGGGCTAGATGTGCCCTCTTATGCTAAGTACAGAGCACACGAGGGCCTCCAAAGGAGAGGAATAGATCCCGCACTCACATTGTGGAGAGTACAGGGGGCCAGCAAGCCTGTAGGGACAAGGTCGTGGTGATGCCAAGTAGCATGTAGAGGCTAGCCCTAGGTGAGAGGCCATTAGTAGGAGGTGAGGTAGGTGTCGAACTAGACAAGTACGGTAGAGGGGTGGGAGAGACATAGTCACAAGGAGCATTCCTTGACATCATATGGGAGATGATTGACTTGCTATGGACTAGCCTACATGCCGAGTCATTTTTGTATGGATTATATATGAGACCGGCTTGCGTGCCGAAGAGATTTTGTATTTAGTATGAGTTTTTGTACATGATACTGGCCTGCGAGCCAAAGATATTTTGTATTGATTATGATTTTTTTGTACATAATACTAGCGTGCGAGCCAAAGATGGTATTGTATTAGATAGCGGCTGTGAGCTCGTGATGAATGAGAGACACATGTATTTTTGAGATTGGTGTACATTATTGTGATACAAAGGTATTTATATGATGAGATGTACGAGGTTTAAATGATAATTTGTTGTGATGTGTATTTTATTTTACTTTTGTTTTGATATGAATGTATTAGGTGAGATAGGCATGACGGAGTCGAGTCGGTTTATGCATGGATCGAGTCGGAGTTGGTTTAGGCATGGATCGAGTTAGGTTAATTTTAGGCATGGATCGAGTCGGGTTTGGTTTGGTTAGGCATGATTCATAATGGTTGGAAATAAATGATACTATGGGTCATATGTGAAATGTTGTATAATCTATGCATAGTGATGATAGAGAGATGGTAGGTGTAATAAATATATGCTCTGGTAAACAACTTGTTATGTATGTGGCTTAATTTCCAATTTTGTTAGAAAAGGGGAACTAAGTGAAATGTGGGGTAAATGGTGGGTTAGGCATAGTTGATGAATTGTTTAGGGTAGAGAGTGTCCGAGCTAACCTCCAAGGGCCCCATGCCCTCGGAGTGCTGCCTCTATAGTCTTGGTGAAAAGGGACCTCAGGCCGATGCAGTTCTCCCATGAGCTAGGGAAGAAGATGAAAATGAGTTAGTAGGTTTGTGGGCATGTAGTGGGTTTAGGTTTAATAGGTGTGGGTAGATGAAAGTTAAAATGTTGCAAGTGAGGGTGATTATGGAAAAAGGGGAGGATGACCCCCAAAGGTAAGCGTCGAGGACAAAGTCCTGTATAATGTAATAAAAATGTAAACAAATATGGTTTAAAAGATAAGAGGGGGAAATAAAGCCACATGATTGGGTAGAATCATACGAGTAGATCATATCTTGAAAAGGGGTGATGAATACAAGACCCAAAAACAATACATGATTAACCGTTCTACGGTGAAAGTAGTCATAGGATCACCAAATGTCAAAATTCCAAGATGTCCCTTAAGCCAATTTAGGAAATGAGAGTGGAAATGGTAAGGTGGGTGAAAGGTAGTTAATTGTATATGTTTTGAGTGAAAGGTCTTTTGGGCAAGAGGTCTGAGGTCACAATGGGCAAGTCCATGATGAAAAAGCGTGTTTGTTTTGATATAATGATTGATGTAGGAAGTATATATGGAATAAATAAGATGGTACTCCTTGAGGTCTTCATGAAGCTGATTGATGAGGGAAGCCTTATTTTCTCTCGTTTTTAAAGCTTCACATAGTTTTCCTTCGAGGAGCGGTCTATTTAGAGTAGTAATTTGGTCGAGAAGAAGATGTCCTTTTGAAGGAGTCATATTTTTTTATTAGAATTTTGACTCAAGGAGTATGGTCCCATTGGAGGTCTTTGAAATCATGGACAAGACCAAGGTGAAGGATAGGACTCTTGTTCAAAAGGTGAGGTGGAATGACCATGGGATCTCATCTAAAGGTAGATGAAAAGTATCCATGAGAATCATGCTATGTGTAGTGTCGTGGTACACATATTCAAGAGAAGATAACAAGTGATGGGTACTCACATGATTCTTGTTTAATCATTAGGGAGGTGTATGAATTGGATAGTGCTCAAGGGACGAGCTGTGCATAAAGACAAAGGGTGAGGTAGGACAATAAGTCAACAATAGAATGGTTGAAGATGTAATGCGTTAAGGGGCTTAGGTTTGGGTTTACCCTCAAGTGAGGACAAATGATAGGCACTCGATCCATATGTATGAGTTATGATGTATGGTCCAAGCCAATTAGGAGTGAATTTTCCCCGTTTACTTTTTTCTACTTTGGTTATGTGTTGATTTTCTTTCAAAACAAGGTCACCAACTTGGAAGGTTTGTTCATGAACATGTTTTTCATAAGCATGTTTGATACATTGTTGATAAAATTGAAGGTGATCTAGAGTGTTAAGACGACGTTCATCTAATAACTCTAGTTGTGCTAAGCGGTCCTGACAAAATTCATCATCAGTAAGCATGTCATGGAGAGAAATGCAGAGTGAGGGGATATGGACTTCAAGAGGCAGAATAGCCTCCATGCGTAAACCAATGAAAAGGGTGTGGCCGCAGTGGAAGTGTGAATACTAGTGCGGTATGCCCATAGAGAAAAAGGAATGTGTGTATGCCAATCCTTCCTAGTATCGTCAACCACTATCATGAGAATTTTATTGAGGGTTTCGTTAGTGGATTCAGCTTAGCCGTTGGTTTGTGGGTAATAAGGTGAGGGGAAACTAAGTTGAATGCCGAAGGTGTCGTAAAGTTTTTGCAGTGTTTTTTTTTTGAATTGTTTTCCGTTGTAAGTGACGAGGTGATGAGGGACACCAAAGTGAAAAATGAAGTGATGGTTAATGAACTCACATATTTTCTCATCTTTCATGAAGATGAGTGGTATGGCTTCCACCCATTTTGTGTAGTACTCGGTAGCGGTTATGATCCATTGATGACTTTGGGAAGAATGAGGATTGATTTCTTCGACAAGATCCAAACCCCATTAAGAGAAGAGCCAAAGGTCATGAGTGACCCATAAGGCATGCCTGGTATATGATGAAGATTGGAATGTTGTTGACATTTCACACAACTTTTGACATATTTGCAACAATCATGGTTAAGGGTCGGCCAGTAATAGCCTAGGTGAAGAATACTCTTAACAATAGCAAGGCCACTAAAGTGACATCCACAAATGCCATCATGAACCTCCTTAATGGTATAAGGAATTTCAGAACTTGTGAGGCATCGTAAGAGAATACCATAAAACCCACATTTATAGAGGAGTCCCCTTAGGATAACGAAATGGGAGACCTTTTAAGGAAGGCACATTGTCCATTATGGGTGAGATCAGGAGGTAAGATGGAGAGGGAAAGGTAGTTGGAGTATTGTTTGTACCAAAGGTCACTCAAGTCAAGGGTGTCGGTTCCAATTGAGTAAACATCATGAGGTAAATAAGAATGTGAATGGAGGCATTGTATAGTGACAAATATTTTGGAATCGGTAGGGGAAGTGGGTATTTGGGAAGCTAAGCAGGCCATGGTATCTACAAATTTGTTGGTTGAACGTGGGATGGTTTGAAGGGTGTAACGATCAAAGGTGGTCAACAATATGTCTACATGATGTTTATACTTTTGAAGTATCTCATTACAACATTGGTATATACCATTGAATTGGTTTATGACCAATTGTGAATCACCAAAGATGTGGATTGATTTGACATCTAGGGCATAGGTGGTCTAGAGACCTAGTACGAGCACTTCATACTTGGAAATATTGTTGGTGCATTCAAAGTCTAGTTTGAAAGACAAAGGCATGGGTTCTCCATCTAGAGGAATGAGGATAACACCAGCCCCACCCCCACATTGACACTTGGAACCATTGAAGAATAGTGTCATTTGGTAAGGGGGTTCGTCTAGGGAAAGAGTAGCAATTGACTCATTGGGAAAGTCAAAATTAGAGGGTTGGTCCCTAGAAATAGGTGCGTTAGCTAGTTGGTCGGTAATAGCCTAGCCCTTAATGGAATTTTGGTGAATGAATTCGAGGTCAAGATCAGCTAAAAGCATAAGCCATCATGTGGCACATTGATTTTGATAAGGTTTGGCATACATGAAGTGTAAAGGGTCGGTGTTGGTCACAACATAGGTTTTTGGTTGAGTAAGTAATGGCAGAGTTTGGTGGTGACAGAAACTAAGGCTAATCAAATATTTTCTAGATGGTTGTATCACGTTTCATATTCCAAAAGAGTATGACTTATGTAATAAACTACCTGCTCCCTATGTTGTTCATCGTAATGAGCGAGCATGGCTCCAAAGGAATGATTAATAGCTTATATGTATAGGTAAAAAGGTTGACCATATTTCGGTGGAATGAGTATAGGTGGTTGGAGAAGGTATTGTTTTAGGGCCTCAAAATCTTTATTATCCATCATCCCATTTAAAGGAGACATATTTCCTAAGTAGATGATGAAATGGTTGACACCGATTAGACAGTTGTGAAATAAAATGGTGAATGGACTACAATTTACCTTGCCGTTAGCAGGGTCAACTTCTATACCATGGAGGGAAACAATAAATCTTAGGAGTTTTCCTGAGAGAACTATGAAGATGCACTTTCTAGGTTGGAGGCGGATGCAATATTTAATAAGGCGGTCAAAGATGGTTTTGAGGATAGTGAGGTTCTTGGTGCGATTTTTAGATTTGTCTAAGATATCATCCACGTAATCTTCCAATATGTGATGCATAATATCATTGAAGATGTAAGTCATAACACATTGATATGTAGCACGTGTTTTTTTAAGGCCAAAAGGCATGACTTGATAACAAAAGGTTCCCCAAGGGGTAATGAATGCGGTCTTGTGTTGATCTTCTGGGGCAAGAAAAATTTGGTTATAACCTGAGAAACAATCCATGAGTGAGAGCATCTTGTGACCAATGGTAAGGTCAACCAGTTGATCAATACCAGGTAAGGGAAATTCATCTTTCAGGCAAGCGATGTTGAGGTCTCAGAAGTTTGTGCAAATGCAGAGTCCCCCTGTTGCTTTATTGATAGGTAAAATGTTAGAAATTCAATGAGGATAATCAATGGGTAAGATGAAGGAAATGGAAAGAAGGCACTGAATTTCTTCTTTGACAAGAAGAGCAATGCGAGGGTGAATTTTCCTTAGCTTTTGTTTTATAGGTTTGGCATCGGGAATGGTTACGATATTATGGACCACTATGGTGGGGTCAATATTGGGCATGTCTGCATAAGACCAAGTGAAAGCGTAGTTATGTTCTCTGAGAAAATAAGTGATGGCTTCTGTCAAAGAAAGATCTAAAGATTGTCTCGATCTTTAGGATGTGTGGGGCATCCTGAGTATGAATGTTGATCTTGATAGTCGATTCATTCAACATGGTTTGCATCTCAGAAGGTAACAACTGATGAATATATGAGTCTTCTGCACCAAGGTAGGTGAGTATGGATTCATCATCTTGACATTGAATGATGTTAATGGTAGGTGTGTCATTGTCGTTCATCTCGGGATACGAAATGGGAGAGTGGAAGGTGCCTCGTCTTTGCATTGATAAGTCAAAGGCCCCAAGGAAATGGTAATTATGAAAAAAAGTTAGGAGGGATAGATTCGGGATCCATCAACTCACGGTGAGGGTGGTGATGAAGGTGGAGAAGGGCTAGGGTCCTCAATGAATTCAATCCGGTCTTGTTTGGTAGGAGGTTTAGGGAAGCCGATACCACTCCATCATTATGTTTGTGGGTAGTACATGGAATAATAGCATGGCGGCCTTGCTCATAAAATTCAAAACCAAAACCCTTCCATGCACAAAGTGCAGGGAAGGTGTGGGTGAAATGGCGATTGGTAAGTCATTAGAAGTCAACGAAAAATGGGTGGGGTTGTGATGGATGTTTAGGTGTGTAGGTGGTAGTATCAAGTCCCCCATAGGTGAGGCTAGTACAAAGATGAGGAGGACCATAAAGGAGGCATTCTCCTATACAGTGATCATAGCAAGGGTGTTGGTGAAGGCTTCCATACTCATGCATAGTAAGGAATTTGTTGACCCTATATAGGCGGTACTCCCCCAGAGTGAGGCATTGAAAAACACCTTCTAAGGGATTAGTGGTTGGTATGTGGGTAGCTGGTATGGATGATGTGTCAAAGGTTGATGTGGAGGTGGAGTTAATAGATTGGGCAGCTAATGGGTTAGTCGTGGAGGTTATAACAATGGTAGGAATAGAGGAGGTATGTGCGGTGAAAGCAGTAGTTATACTGGTAGGTGGGGGTGTAGGTGAAGCGGTATTGGTTGCAGAGGTAGACGGCTTGATAGGTATGAGCACATCATTGGGTTGGTAAAGCATGTTGCATGTTTTGAAAGGTGATGGGTCAGCTAGAATGGTATAAGTGTGTCCTTCATGTTCAAACTTTACACAATAATGCAAAGTGGAGGAAACACAACCCATGACACATCCAGTCTACCAAGGAACAAGTTATATTGGAATTCCCCCTCTTAAAAATAAAACATTTCTAGAATAGTGCGGGGGCCATGAAAACATGCAGGATGATAGTTCCTAGTGTGTAAGTGATAGTGTCATTAAATGAATGCAACATGACCGGATGTTTATGTATACAATTTTCAGGTATGCAAATTTGAGAAAATGCATGGGATAAAATGATGTTAATGTTAGCGCCTCATTAATCATCACATAAGCGTACCCGTATGTCATCAATGTGGACAACGATGAAGAGGGTTGGAGTCAGGTCATTGTTTTGGTATGGCGCGATCTCTTCCTCTGAGAAGCTAAGGGAGGCCATTTGGTGAACAAGGTGAGGTGAGGATGAAGGTGGTAATTTGGTGAAAGAGGCTACATGATGGGGTCCGATAATGGAGGCTACAGGTTTAGGGTCATTGGGTAAAACCTCAATAGATTGAAGAACCTCCATGAGGGCTTAATGATGGGATTATGAGGTTTAGATGAGGTCATATAAGAACATTTTGAGGGGATATTGGTGTAGTTTTTTTATCATGGTGCGATGTGTGATGCCATTAGAAATAGGGTATGTGGGGCCGCAGAGATAGTTATCTTAGGTATGGGTGTAGATGGTATGTGGGGTATAGGATTGGTTGGTGGGTTAGCTTCCTTTTCTTTACCCTTCTACACACGTGACGTGTACCATGTTAATTTGAGGGAAGTTGTTAAAAGGATAAGGTGTAGGGTAAGTGTTATAATGACATGAAGGAAGAAACCTCTGGAGGAGAAAATCCTGTGAGTTTAGTTGGGCACAACGACATTTGGGTGGTGGCGTGGTAAGTTCTCTTATGTGAACCATGTTAATTTCAAATTTTGTGTGTGGCTCTAGGAGCTTTGAGGGTGGAGATTGTTGTTGTTGAGTGGAAAGTGTGGGAATAGGTGTAGGTGAAGCAAGATCCTCATCAAGAAGGTCATCATCATCAAAGTTGGTTTCCGGTAGACATAATTGGATAAGGATGGTTTTCAAGGCCTTGCAGTTCTCCACATCATGCCCTGGCACACGATGCTATGCGTAAATTTTGGTATCATCAAACCCCTTTGGCTTAGGTTTGAGGGGGTCGTAAGGTCAGAGTGGTGGTAATGTGATAACAGAAGTCTTGAGGAGGTTGGTTAAAATTTTTGCATAGGACCCTGCTAGTGGATCACAATGGGAAGTGAATGTGGGTTTGGGTGTAGGTGTGGTTGGTTTTTCAGGGAATTGTTTTTGGAAGTGTAGGAAAGGGTCAAGCTATGGGTTTAGGTGCCAGTGTGGTTTGAGGTATTGGTCGGGTTCGTTTGGGTAGGGGTACAGTAGATGGGCATGTAGGAGGGTGTGGGGTTGTGTTGACTACCTTGTAATGGGGTAGTGGGGTTTTGTTTTTGGGTTGCACCTTCTTGGGTAAAGGTGATGTGGATATACGAGGTATAGAAGGAAAAGAAGATGAAGGAAGAGGGCAAGTTACCCACAGGGATAATGGGGGTGCTATGAAGGTAGATGAAGAAGGTAGTGCTTGGGGTGTGAGGGACAATGAATGAAGTGTAGTGGGTAGTGAAGCGCAATGGTCAAAGGTATCGAGAGGTATTAGTGGTAAAGAGATTACAGGTGTAGGTATGAGTCGTGTTGTGTGCCAGGTAGGTTAGAGATTTGTGCAAAAGGAATGGGTTGTTGAGTTATTGGTTTATGGATGGGTGAAGGGTGCTTGACCATGTTGGACAGATTGAGGTCTTAAGGCGGAAAGGACAAGTGCGGGTGTGATTGGTGTAGTTGGGGTATGAGGTCGATGAGTTTGTTTCTTTGGTTTAGGTGTTAGGTTAGGTGTGATATTGACGTTGGAGGATGTAGCTAGATCCATTTTAATAGGTGGATGAGCAAGGCTAGTGGTCGAGGGACCCCTACGGTGGTAATAGGTTTAGTGGAGGTAAATGTTGTGGGTTTGGGTTTGGGTTTAGGCATAGGTTTGGTTATGGGTAAGGGTGTGGTGTGAGTGCTAATAGGTATCATGGAAGGGGTTGAGATAGCGGTGGTTGTATGTGGTTTGATGGGTGGAAATGTGTTTGGGTAGATAGTGGAGGTGTCATCAAGGGATCTATTCATCCGTGTTTAGACAGGGAGTAAGAGGCACCCCCACACAATAATGCCCTATCCACATAATCTAAGTGATTGGCCAAACTTGAGAATGGCACATTTGTGGGTGGAGTTAGTGAGGACCTAATGGGAATTCCTTTAAAATGCATCTTATAGATGGGGAATCAACCACTTCAACTTCCGTGGGTAAGAGAACCGAAAGTTGGTGTATTGGATGTTGGGTAGCGAGATGGATAATGCTCTCTAAGAGACAAAAGTATCTCCACACCAGTCTATGATGGGTGGAAGAGATTATGGGAGTTACTCTATAAGTGAAGGAATGGATAGGTGCTCCTCTGTGGTGGAGGAGGTAATGGATGATCCTCTATGGGTGGAGGAGGTAATGGATGCTCCTCTACGGGTGGAGGAGGTAATGGGTTCTCCTCTGCAGGTGGATGAGGTAATTGGAGCTCCTCTATGGGTTAAGGAGGTATGGTCTCAATGTTAGCGAGAAGACTCCTCTGTAGGTGATGTAGGAGATGAAGGGTGTTCTTATATTGGTGAAGCAAAAGTGATAGTTGGTTCCAATGTGAAAGGATGATTTCGTGCTAGGATTTCCTCTATGGAAGGGATGTGAGGTAATTGAGAGGTAACAAGTACCTCATTAAATATTACGTGAACCTCACGGTATGGGTATCATAAGTGGATGTCTCACTAGTTTGATTGGATGAAGGGGCATGATTGGGAAATGGTTTTTAAAGATTTGTAGATTTTGGTTGGGGGTGGCATTAGGATTATCAATAGTTAACTCACCTTTCTCAAGAATTTCTTGGACAATATTCTTGAAAGTGATGTAGTTTTCATCACTATAACCCTTCATTCGGTGATAGTTACATAAATCTTGTTCCTTATACCATGCGGGCATGGGGCGAGCATGGTCAAAACTAGTGTGTGGTTTTATAGGTGGAAGGGTGATGGCACTAGCTTTGATAAGATTTTCTAAGATAGAAGAGTAAGGTTCCCCAATTGGGGTATATTTTCTTGCTCTTGTCTGAATCGAAAATCCTGGATAGGTGATAGATTAGATGAGGGTGTAGCCTGATTAGACGGATGAGTGGACCGGCCTTGAGTACCACTACGTTAGTGGTACCCTTAGCCTTTGAATAAGTGGTTGGTGTTTTGGAAGAAGAAGAGGTTTCATTCGACTTGAATGCTGAATTCTTATTTCATAATTGGATTTTCTTCTCTTCGATGGCCCAAATCTCTAACTTTCGTGCCATAGTGAATGCCTCATCGAATGTTCGAAAAGTTTAGACCTGCAAGGTTGGGGAGATATGTCTTGTGAAAACTTGTGTGAAGAGCTCGATGAGTTTATTTTGTGGCAGTTGGAAGGTAAGTTGATTGATCAGGCTATGTTAGTGAGTGAAAAAATATGCAATATATTCATCCTCATACTGACATGTGGAATATAGATCGGTCATGGTAACCAACTTAGCAATATTGATAGAGAAATGATCCAAGAAAGCTTTGGCTACCTGATTGAAGGAAAATATAGAGTGCTTGGGTAACCCACTATACCAATCTAATGCAGGTCCAATGAGGGACATGGGAAAAGTTCTCAAAAGTAAGGAATCATCATGATCAATCGAGATAGCACCCCATTTAAATGAGCATAAATGTTGTTGTGGGTCTTCTTTACTATTGAAGCAATTGAATTTAGGAATTTCCCAATGCACAGGGTATGAACGGATGGGAATGGATGGGTGAATAGGCTCGTTGCAAATCTCATCATAAGTGAGAGTGTTGCGGGAGCTAGGAACCAATGCCTCTAGTGTCAACATCTTGTCCATCATCAATTTAATTAGTTCGTTGGTGTTGGTGGGTTGTGATGATTGGATGCCTCCTATAAAGACGAGGAGGTTAGTTTTGGACATATAATGGGTGTGGAATTCTAGCGTATGGGGCTGCCATGTAAGGTGGTGGAGAATAAGGTAATGAAATAGGGGTACATACCTAGAATGAATAATAGATGAAATAGTAGGTTGTTGGTAGTATGTATACGGGGGTGGAAGGGTCGTGGTAACCCTAGTGGCAATAGGGGCTAATGATTTTGAATGGAAAGAAACACATTCGAAATGGGGTAGGGGTCACCAACACTTGGAGGTGGGAATGTAGGTACATGTATGTGTGAGACATGAGGGTTGGATGAGGTAGTGTTTGGGGTAATTATCGAGGGTATGGTGGATGTAATGGGTCCCACAAAGATAACAGACGTGGTAGTCATGACAAGATATAGAACCTAGCTATGAAATGACTAGGGCTGAGGTGGATGTGGGTAGAACAGAGCCGAGATGGGGCTGATGTGGAAGTGGGTGTGAGATTCGATGGATAGATACGGGCATGCCGTATATCAATCGATCCAAGGCATCTCGAGTGGACGAGTGGGAGAGGTAAAACTACAAGGCAACAGGTCTTTAGTTAAAGAGTCATGTAAAATCCTCATCTCTGGTAGCGATATTAGTAGGTCGGATAGGATCCATGGCTGGTGACAAAATAGAAGGTTATTGAGGACTAGGTGGGAGTGGTTGGCAATTTGCGTGGAACAAGAGGGCATTTTCTTGTCTTTAGGTCAGCACCATGTGACCCAAAGATTAATCAAGTAAGGCTACTTCCCTATAGATGATACAAAGAATAGTAGGAATAGGTGAATCTGGTGATAAATAAAAATGGATGAAGTAACAAATGGTGGGTGGAATGTGAAAGAGGCTAATCAATTCCAGTTAGGGAAAGCGACGTCGGTCAATCGGTAACCACTTGCACGGTCACCGTAGAAAATAGACGGTGAGTAAACAACGAGGCGAAGGAAAAATTTGACAAGTATGCCAAATATGGGGATTTGTAAAATGTCAATGGGATAAATGACAAGCAGATGGAGACTGTGGAAAGTAAAAAAAAGTGAAGTGAAACTGTCCTTTTGAGTAGGTTAGCAAAAGGACACGGCAACCGACATCTATTGGGTTTAACCAATGGAGGTTAGGGTAACCGATGACGATTCTTGTGAAATTGAAATAGTGATGAGAAACAGTTATTGTGAATTAAAATTTGATGTGGAATCAAATGAAAAATTCTAGAAATGATGGTGATATGGCCCAGGCACACTCAAGTGAAGCCGAAATACACCAGCTATGATGAGGAGCATGCAAGGATGAACAAAAAAAGTGATGAACATGATCTTTCACCTCAAAACACAATCCAAGCGAAACACTAAGAAAATGTGATATTGAGAGTGCCCTTTTCTATTGTGTTTGTTTAGCTTATGCTATTTAGGGACCGACACATGAATTTTGAAATATAGTTTTTGTGAGGATGGCTTCCTAGAAAGAAGGAGATCTAAAGGGTGAGGTTTTAGGTATGTTATGGTGGGGCCGGACTTCACTCTAAAGTATGACTCGAAAGAGCAGCGAGTTGGGTGACCACCGTGTCGTGATTTAGTGATCACCTACAACTTCTTCCAGGTAAGATAATGTTTAATAATGTATGTATTTGAATTTTTGTGTTGTTTGGTAAGACTCAAAGAAAGAGAAAAGGATAGAAGTGCTTTTCTACGATTCGTTTGTCAACCATCAATTGGTCATGACCTCCAGCATATAGGTTTCCCTCATTTAATGTGAGCTAATGCAAAAAATCAAAATGAAATGCAATGATTTTAAAACCCAAATCAAAAATGTGAAATTGGATGACACAATAAGATGAAGAGGAAGAGGGATGCTCTTTCACTATAATGCAGAAAACATGGAGAAATTATTCTTTTTAAATACACCAAAAGAAAAGTTTCCTTTAGAGAAAATAGAAAGAAGAAGTCGATTACCAGGGAAGAAAATTAGTGTGTACACTTTTTTTTAGAAAGGAAAAAAACACACAATTTTTTCCTAGGAATGAATGAAATGCAAGGAACCCCGAATGGGTCCCAGGCGTGCCAAAATGTTTCACCTTTTTCTTAGATTGTTTCTTTGAATTATTGACAAAATAGATAGGGTAACGGGCGTAGGAGGAATACCTGTTCAAATGTTGGTTGATGGGTTGTTGCATGCGTATGACTTCGAATCCACAGTGGCTTGTGAGAGATTCCTTTTGGCTAGGAGGAACTACCTGTAATGAAAACAAAACCACTAGAAGGAATTAAACAATATGGGTAGTGAACTACCTAGTGTGAGCTAGATCCGGGAAGTATGGTACTTCCTAGATGGTTGTCAGTCCACTGTTTTAAAAAAATTAATGCTATAAAAAAGTAAATCCTATTGTTATTTTAAAATTATTTAGGTATCTCACTTAAAAACATAATAAGAAAATAGATCTAATCTAACAGGCTAAGCTAGAATAGAATCCACAGGTCAAATGGTTGGTTCCTGGCTCACGAGTCTAATAAAGGTCTCAGGTAGGTCAAAGGTGAGTAAGGGTGAGGTAAAATTAGGTGGGTAGGTCTTTGTTTAAGACTGTGTAGGTAGACACAGAGACCGACGTTGGTCGGGGGTGACCGACCATGGTTAGGTATAATCGGTGCAGTCCTGTGAGATCTGGAAATGTCATAGAATAGGGTTTTGGTCTCCTTTGTGATTACACAAAGGATTTTGGTTGGTCAGGACGAAGTAATGGGTGACTAGAGTAGGCTTTTACGAGGTTTTTATACGTCTATGGAGGTGAAAATGTTGGAGAAGGTCAATAGGGTGCAAGATAAAAAAATGGATGATAAAATGATGATGAAATGAAATAACCAGAAAGTGTGATGTTGTACTTACTTGGATTTTGTTCTGAAGGTCCGTGTGTGAAGGATGGGGTGCTTGATGATGGGTTTGAAGGTTGCAAGTGATCACCAACCAAGAAAATATTTTGCATGGGATGTATGCACACTCCTCTTTGCTTAGATAGATCATAACATGACTAGAATGGTGTGCATGAGAAGATCATCAATCTCCTTCCTTGGATGGAGTTCTTGCTGGAATTGGCTCTCTAAAGATGTGTTATCTCTTTGAGATTTGTTCTTGTTTGTCAACTTTCTTGCTTCAAAGTTCCAACCTTGAGAATAAGGTTGTTTTGGGTTAAAAGGGGTAACCGATGGCATTCGCTTAATCGGCAACAATTAGGGGTAACTACATCACCAAGGTGAGATTTCCTAGGTTTACTAAACTTAGGGAGATACTCCCGATTTCCCCATATCTCGTGTCGCTATCCCACGGATTAGACTCGGAGCATCTTGTGAGCATGCAAGAATATGGTTAGAGGAAAGGTAGGCATTGATTTTTAGGGTTTGGGTAAGGCTTAGTTAGTTATGGTAACTTTCTAAGAATAGGTCTTAGGTTGAGTTAGCTTGGTGAGGTGTCTAAGTGAATTGTATGTGTAGATATTATTTAAATAATAAATATAGTGAGGATAAAGCATTAATTTAATTAAATTAATTAAATTAATATTAGTGAGGTGAAGGGACTCATGGCTAGGTAAATGTAACAAAGGGGGGCTTATATGTCGAGGGACGAAGGGGGAGTGTGACCTAATTTTAGTGTCTACATAATTATTTGATGTGGATTCAATGTCTACAACAAGGAGCAAGAGGGCCGTGGGTTGTGCTTTTTGGAGAACATGATCATGTTTTTTAAAGTGCTAAAAACACCAAGTGTTTTTCAACATGGCGGAAAATGCACCCCACTTTTCATCGCATTGGAAAAATTCAACCCTTTACCACCGACAAGTAGTTGATATGGATTCAATGTTTTTTTAACAAGGAGGAAGATCAACAAGGGTTACTCCTTTTGCTTAACGTGATCATTTTTATAAATTAGTGAAAAACACTGTGCATTTTTCAACGTGGTAGAAAATGCACCCCTTTTTCAATCGCATTGGAAAAATTCAACCCTTCACTACTTTACAAGTAGTTGATGTTGAGTCAATGTTTACAATAAGGAGAAAGATCACCACGGGTTCCTCCTTTTGGAGAATGTGATCGGGTTTTTAAAGTGTTGAAAAACACCATGCTTTTTCAATGTGGCGAAAACGCACCCTTTTCTCCATTGCATTGGAAAAATTCAACCCTTCACCACCGACAAGTATTTGATTTGGAGACAACGTTTACAACAAGGAGGAAGAGTACCACGGGTTCCTCCTTTTGAAAAACATGATCGGAGTTTTTAAAAGTGATGAAAAACACCATGCATTTTTAGACGTGGTGGAAAACGCACCCATTTTTCTATTGCATTAGAAAAATTCAACCCTTCACCACCGAAAAATATTTTTGTGGATTTAATGTTTACAACAAGGAGGAAGACCACTTTGCAGGTTTCTCCTTTTGGAGAACATGATCACGTTTTCAAAATTATGAAAAACACTTTGTGCATTTTTCAATGTGGCGAAACACACCCCTTTTCCCATCGCATCGGAAAAATTCAACCCTTCACCACCTTACAAGTATTATATGTGGAGTCAATGTTTACAACAAGGAGGAAGAGCACCGTGGGTTACGCCTTTTGGAGAACGTGATCGTGTTTTTCAAAGTGCTTAAAAATACTGTTCATTTTTAAACTTGGCGGAAAAACGCACCCCACTTTCCATCACATTGGAAAACTTCAACCCTTCACCACCGACAAGAGTTTATGTGAATTCAATGTTTATAGCAAGGAGTAAAATCACCATGGGTTGCTCCTTTTAGAGAACGGGGTCATGTTTTTCAAAGTGCTTTGAAAAACACTTTGTGCATTTTTAATGTGGCGAAAACGCACCCCTTTTTCATTGCATTGGAAAAAATGAACCCTTCACAACCTGACAAGTATTTGATGTGGATTCAATGTTTATAATAATCAACAAGAGCACCGTGGATTGCACCTTTTGGAGAACATGATCCTATTTTGTAAAGTGCTAAAAACACTGTGTTTTTTTAAACATGACGGAGAATGCACCCCACTTTCCATCGCATTGTAAAACTTCAACCCTTCTCCACCTAACAAGAATTTGATGTGGAGTCAATGTTTACAATGAGGAGGAAGAGCACCGCGCGTTGCTCTTTTTGGAGAAAGGGGTCACATTTTTAAAAGTGTTGAAAAACACCATGCATTTTTCAACGTGGCAAAAACACACCCCTTTTTCCATCGCATTGGAAAAATTTGACCCTTCACCACCTAACAAGTAGTTGATGTGGATTCAATGTTTATAACAAGGAGGAAGAGCACCACGGGTTGCTCCTTTTGGAGAACATGATTACGTTTTTCAAAGTGTTGAAAAACACCGTGTGTTTTCCAACGTAGCAGAAAATGCACCCCTTTTTCTATTGCATTGGAAATATTCAACCCTTCACCACCTAATAAGTAGTTGATGTTGATTTAATGTTTACAACAAGGAGGAATATCACCATGTGTTACTCCTTTTGGATAACATGATCACTTTTTCAAAGTACTAAAAAAATAGTGTGTTTTTCAACGTGGTGAAAAACACACCCCTTTTCCATTGCATTATAAAAATTCAACCCTTCACCACCTGACAAGTAGTTTATTTGGAGTCAATGTTTTCAACAAGGAGTAAGAGCACCACGGGTTGTGCCTTTTAGAGAGCATGATCACGTTTTTTGAAATGCTAAAAAAAATGTAATGTTTTTCAATGTGGCGGAAAACCCACCTATTTTTCTAGAACATTGGAAAAATTCAACCCTTCACAACCTAACAAGTATTTCATGTGGAGTCAATGTTTATAACAAGGAGGAAGAGCACCGTGGGTTACCCCTTTTGGTGAATATGATCGTATTTTTCAAAGTGCTTTGAAAAACACCATGTGTTTTTTAACATAGCAGAAAAGGCACCCCACTTTCCATCACATTGGAAAAATTCAACTCTTCCCCACCTGACAAGTAGTTTATGTGGATTCAATGTTTACAAAAGGAGGAAGAGCGCTGCAGGTTGCTCCGTCTAGAGAATGTGATCAGGTTTTTAAACGTGCTGAAAAACAAAGTGTATTTTTTAATGTAGCAAAAAATGCACCCATTTTTCCATCGCATTGGAAAAATTCAAACCTTCACCACCTGATATGTAGTTGATGTGGAGTCAATGTTTACAACGAGGAAGAGCACCATGGATTACTAATTTTGGAGAATGTGATTGGGTTTCTCAAAGTGCTGAAAAATACCATGTGTTTTTCAATGTGGCAGAAAATGCACCCTTTTTCTATCGCATTGGAAAAATTCAACCCTTCACCACCTAAAAATTAGGTTATATGGAATCAATGTTTAAAATAAGGAGGACGAGCACCATGGGTTGCTCCTTTTGGTGATTGGTGAATGTGATTGCATTTTTCAAAATGCTGAAAAACACCATACGTTTTTCAACATGGAAGAAAACACACCCCTTTTTCCATCACATTGGAAAAATTCAACCCTTCACCACATGACAAGTAGTTGATGTCGAGTCAATGTTTACAACAAGGAGGAATAGCACCGTGGGTTGTGCCTTTTAGAGAACATGATCATGTATTTCAAAGTGCTGAAAAACACCGTGTGTTTTTCAACATGGTAGAAAACGCACCCCACTTTCCATCACTTTGGAAAAATTCAACCCTTATCCACTTGACAAGTAGTTTATGTGGATTTAATGTTTACAATGAGGAGCAAGTGTACCACAGGTTGCTCTTTTTGGAGAATGGGTTCATGTTTTTAAAGTGCTTAAAAACAACATGCACTTTTCAACATGGCGGAACACGCACCCCTTTTTGCATCGCATTGGAAAAATTCAACCCTTCACCACCTGAAAAGTACTTGTTAGTGCGAATTCACAAAGAACCCCGTATGAGTTATGGATCTATTTTTCTAAGGCAAACTCATCTGGTGTGAATGCACAACATTGAGTTTTCTCCAAGGTGTGGGACCTTGCAAATTGAGAAAAATCTCTAGATTGAAGATGGTTCTTACTCCTATATTCATGTGTGTGCATGCAATTCTTGCAGAGGTTTTGATTCAAAATTCCTACTCTAAAACTACCAAGGAGATAGGGTTGAGATAAAATAAGGAAATGGAAACAAAACTAAGTAAAAATAGAAAGGTGATACACCAAAGGAGTTTTGAACTCCTTACTTTGCAAATATAGACACAAATAATGAAGATTGCAGTAAAAAAATGCACAAATTACTAGAATGCAATGAAGGATCAAAAGACAATAATAACTGCATGAGAGGATTGGAAATTGATCACAAAACATACATTATCATGCCCAAATTTGATACAATACGTTCCATTAGAAAAGAGGAAAAAAATGTTACAATCTCCATGGGAGGTCTAAAACTCCTTCAAATCCACCTACTAAGGAGGAAAGAAGAGCTTGCAGAAGCAATAACATCCAACCTTTACAAATGAGCCAAAAATCGACATATATCGATGAAAAACAGAGTCCGGAAGGAGAAATGGAGGAAATTTGAAATGAAGGTTCAACCACCAACAAGATTCATCAAAATGGAATGGGTACCCTTAAAAGTTCATTCCCCAAGATTTTTGACCATACTGGAGAAGAATGGAAACCATACTACATTAAATTTTTTTGGTTGAATATCTATTCTACTCATTTCCCATGCCAAAGGATTTTTTTATTTTTCTCCCACCAAAAACAAAATAGAATATTCCATCATGTAGAGGACTTCAATATCTTTCCAATGATACCAAAATCATGAAAATCTGAGCTCAGGATTGAAAGTTATGCCCCTTTGAAGATTTTGGGCAAAATGTCAATTTTAGGGCAAAATTTGGTTTAGTAGGCTCAAACTTGAAAATTTTCTCCTTTTTGAATTTGAGAAAATTTCCCAAAAATTCTTCATGGCCCAACGCTCCATTTCCATGTGGCACTTTCCCATTCCCTAATGGAAACATGGGCCCAAACCTAGCCTTTTTCTTTTTGATTTTTTATTGGGAAAATTTCCCAAAATTCCCCACGCTCCGCTCCCGGTGAGACATGTCATTCTCTCGATCGCTTGGCGGGGTGTGCTTCTATTTTTTTCTTTGTGCCTCCGTAACTTTGGCAAAAAACCAAATTTTCCTCTACACCTCCGACTCCCACCGCCGTCGAGGACACGTGTTTCTTCCACATTGGACACGGGCGGGGCCTTCACAACTTTTCTCCATCCTCCTCTGTGGCTCAAGGGCCGGTTCTCTCCTTTATGTCCTTTGCCCACTTTGGTGAATTTTTCAACTTCTCTCTGCTGCCCTGACCTCTACCACCACGTGGCAACATTTCATAGGATGCGGACACTGCCAAGGAAAATTTCCCCAAAAACTCCGCTGAGCCATAACTTGAAATTTACAAGGAGTTAGGAGGAAAATTTTACCTTTATGGAAAGGTGAGAAAATTCTCTATCTGATGGAGCCATTCCTAGAAAATTTTAAGTCCCTAAAGCATGTCAAAAATTCATTTAAGTTCCTATAAAGGAAAAGGAGGAGGAGTTAGCAAAAATAAGCATGGGCTTATTTTGGATAACAATACTATATGTGGAGTCAACGTTTACAAAAAGGAGGAAGAGCAAAGTGCGGGTTGTGCCTTTTGGAGAACATGATCATGTTTTTCATAATGCTCTAAAACACCTTGTGTTTTCCAACATTGCAGAAAAAACACCCCACTTTCCATCGCATTGGAAAACTTCAACCCTTCACCACCGACAAGTAGTTCATGTGGAGTCAATGTTTACAAAAAGAATGAAGAGGACTACGGGTTTCTCCTTTTAGAGAACGGGGTCACATTTTTAAAAGTGCTAAAAAATAACATACATTTTTCAATGTGGTGGAAAACGAAACCCTTTTTCCATCACATTGGAAAAATTCAACCCTTCACGACACGACAAGTAGTTGATCCGGATTCAATGTTTACAACAAGTAGGAAGAGTAATCGCGGTTACTCCTTTTGGAGAACATGATCATGTTATTTAAAGTGTTAAAAAACAACATGCATTTTTCAAAGTGTAGAAAAACACCACGTGTTTTTCAACTTGGTGGAAAATGCACCCCTTTTCTATCGCATTGGAAAAATTCAACCTTTCACAACTTGACAAGTATTTGATGTGGATTCAATGTTTACAACAAAGAGGAAGAGCACCACAGGTTGCTCCTTTTGGAGAACGTCATTGTGTTTTTCAAAGTGTTGAAAAACACCGTATGTTTTTAAATTTGGCGAAAAGGCACCCCTTTTTCTATCGCATTGGAAAACTTCAACCCTTCACCACCGAGAAGTAGTTGATGTGGAGTCAATGTTTACAACAAAGATGAACAGCACCATGGGTTGCTCGTTTTCGAGAACGTGACCACATTTTTAAGAGTCATGAAAATACTTGTGCATTTCTTAACGTGGTGGAAAACGCACCCCTTTTTCCATCGCATTGGAAAAATTCAACCCTTCTCCACCTGACAAGTAGTTGATGTGGAGTCAATGTTTACAATAAGAAGGAAGAGCACCGCGGGTTGCGCCTTTTGGAGAATGTGATCACGTTTTTCAAAGTGTTGAAAAATACTGTGCATTTTTCAACGTGGCGGAAAACACACCCTTTTTCCATTGCATTGGAAAAATTTAACCCTTTACCACTTGGAAAGTAGTTGATCTTTGGATTCATTTACAACAAGGAGGAAGAGCACCGTGGGTTGCACCTTTTGGAGAATGTGATCATGTTTTTCAAAGTGCTGAAAAACACCTTACATTTTTCAACATGGTGGAAAATGAACCCCACTTTCCATCACATTGGAAAAATTAAAACCTTCATCACCCGACAATTAGTTGATGTGGAGTCAATGTTTACAACTAGAAGCAAGAGCACAATGGGTTTCTCCTTTTGGAGAACGTGATCGTGTTTTTCAATGTCTTTGAAAAACACCGTGTGTTTTTAATGTGGCGAGAAAATGCACCAATTTTTCCATCACATTGGAAAAATTTAACCCTTCACCATGTGATAAGTAGTTGATATGGATTCAATGTTTACAACAAGGAGGAAAAGCATTGGGGGTTTCACCTTTTGGAGAACATGATCATGTTTTTCAAAGTGCTGAAAAACACCATGCATTTTTCAACATGGTGGAAAACGCACCCCACTTTCCATCACATTGGAAAAATTCAACCCTTCTCCACCTAATAAGTAGTTGATGTGGATTCAATGTTTACAACGAGAAGGAAGAGCACCGCGGGTTGCACCTTTTGGAGAATGGGGTCGTGTTTTTCAAAGTACTGAAAAACACCATGTATTTTTCAACGTGGCGGAAAACACACCCCATTCTCCAATGCATTGAAAAACTTCAACCCTTCACCACCTGAAAAGTAGTTGATTTGGAGTCAATGTTTAGAACAAGGAGGAAGAGCACCATGGGTTGTACCTTTTGTAGAACATGATCATGTTTTTCAAAGTGCTTAAATCACTGTGTTTTTCAACATGGTGGAAAATGCACCCCACTTTCCATCGCATTGGGTAACTTCAACCCTTCACCACCTGACAAGTAGTTAATGTGGATTCAATGTTTACAAGGAGGAGGAAGAGCACCACAGATTGCTCCTTTTGGAGAACGGGGTCGCATTTTTCAAAGTGCTTAAAAACACCATGCATTTTTCAACGTGGCAGAAACTGTAACCGTTTTCCCATCGCATTGGAAAAATTCAACCCTTCACCACCTAAAAAGTAGTTGATGTTGATTCAATGTTTACAATAAGGAGGAAGAGCATCGTGGGTTTCTCCTTTGGAAAATGTGATCATGTTTTTCAAAGTGCTAAAAAACACCTTGCATTTTCAACGTGCTTGAGAAAATGCATGCCTTTTTCTATCGCATTGTTTACAACAAGGAGGAATGTTGAAAAATCATGCCTCTTTTACATTACAAGCATTAACATCTAATTTTCGGGAAAATATATGTTTCGTGGATGTTGAAAAATCATGCTTATCATAGATAAATCATTTACTTGCTTTGATTGTAATGTTGTTGCTTGCAATAATCTATTTCACTTCTTATGAGTAAGTTGTAATCTAGTTTGAATGGTTGCAAACTTATCCTTTGCAATTGGACTCATCCTTGGATCAATTCCATTGATCCAAGGTATGTTTTAAATCTTCTTATCTAAATTGAATGAAAAAATGACATTCATTGATTAAGAGACTTAACGAGACTAAACTTGTGTTTGTTGCAAATTATTTACTATCTCGAAAGACCGTGCCTGCATTCTATTTTGTGTTATGCTCGGCTCTTCTTGATTGACCCTTACAGGATGCCTAATGGTGTTAGGGGAAACCTGCTTCAAGATTATGGAGAAAGAGAGAAAAATGTGCCCTATATCTATAAGGTCTATCCTAAAGAGATTCGGGACTCAGGTAATTTACCTAACTCTTTCTACACCACTCTACATGGGATGACATCCTAACCTAAGTTGTTAACGCTAAGTTAATATGAAAAGGGGAAATAACCTAAGGGATGCTAAGTTATTTCTAACCTATTGTTTTGGTTAATCTACATCCTAACCTAAGGTGGTAAATTTATTATTTGGGGTTATATCCTAAGGTTATATATTTTAAACTAACCTAAGATCTAACCTAAGCAATTCTATCTATCCTAAACTAATGGGTATGAGAGGGAACCTATGGGTCGATTGGAAAGTGGGAGCTAAGTAGTGGTTCCTAAGCTTTTAATGTGATGGGATTTTGATTGATTTGGCATTAAGGCATGGCTGTACTTGCTAGTTTGGCATGGGCTAGTGAAATTTGGAGGAACCTACATGGAAGCATCACTAAGTTTAGAAATGCATGTGGAAGTTCAATGTGGTCTCGCCAACTTTGGATGGCGGTGGAAAGGAGAGATAGGTGGGAATATGTAATTAAATGTCATTAATTCACCTCGGTTCTAGTGAGAAAACCATCTTGGAAGGCATGTTGGTGGATTTTTTGGGGTTGTTTTACTTTGCATGCTTCATGATTTTTTTTGCATGGAGCTATCTAGTTTTTCAAACCAGCAGTTTGATCTACACTTTGTGGCTATTTTTGAATTCTCTGAACCTATTTTCGGTTCGAGGAATGTATAAGAGGCATTGTGGAAAAATATTATTGTTGTTTGATCTTTCTTGGAGAAGAAGGGGTGTTGGAAACTCTGACTAGAAGTCTTCTTCAAATCGGTAGAGGCACTATCAGGCATGATAGGCTCTACCCATTAAGATTTCTTGCTTTCTTCTAAATGATTCATTAAAACAATTCTACTCACTGGAAATGTATTTTTGCATGATGTGTTTGGTTATTTACTTGCATGTATTCATGAAATCTATGTGGGTTTTGGAATATGAATTCTTGGTTGTTAATGGTAGTTCTTGGGAAATTTCTCTGAACTAGTTGTTAGAGGTTTGCATGCGAATTTGTATTGAAACTTTGTAACTTGTACTTGAAGCTCTATTGAACTCTATAGCTTGTATTCAAGCTTTGTTTCTAGCATTCAAGACTAATGTGGAATGAACTGGCTAGCTGCTTGTTGGGTTATGAATCTTTGTTTAGTCTTGTATTGAAGCTTTGAGATTCATTATGAGTTATATTGGGACCTTGTGTTTGTTTTGGACTTGTGTAGGAACTATGTGTAGTTCTGAACCATTGGTTGAATCTTCATATTCAACAACTATACTCGTATATAGTTCTTATGAATACCGAACTTGTTGTTAAGTTGTTGCATTGTCCTATACTTGAGCTCTAAACTAGAGTTTTATTCTTCCTTAGGGAAATGGAAATGCTTGAACCATAATATAGTGTTGGTGTTTATTCTGAGCTTTTATTAGGGCCATGGGTTTCATTATAAACTCATATTTGAGCTTGCATTATTAGAACTTGTGTTCGAAGCTCATATTTGACTCAGTACATGTATCCATTGTTGGTTGTTTTGATCTTGTATTGGAATCGACGTGTTTAACTTTGTTCAGGTATTTTGAGTAGGAGTTTAGTGGGTATTAAGGATTGTAGAGCTTCAGCCTCAATTTTTATATTGTCTGTTGAAGGGGGGTCTTGTGAGTTTTGTTTGGTCGGAGGTGGACCATGTAACTTCTTTTGAGGTCTCCTTTGTTTTGATTTTGAGAAAGAATGGTTGTATGGCTTTTGCCTTTAAGACCACACTGTGTTCTCGAACTTGACTATTTTATTTTTGAAATAAATGGATTGGAATTACGACCTATTTTGGGACAGTCGTATCGATGGAAGAGGTTTTTGGAATTTATTATTTACTTCCTTTTTTTTCTTTGATGATGAAACAAATTCTTACCTATCATAATCTTTTAGCTGGGACTCAAAGAGGCTGGTGATGAATCTGTTCAGTTGGAAGAAGTTTGGGACAGTGCTTGTCTTAAATGAATTTCTTAGTTTCTTACTCTCTTCTGATCTTTCATCTGATTTGTGGGTTTAGTAGAATGCTGAATTTAAAACTATTATACTATATGTGGTTCGAAAGGATACATTTTCACTAAAATAGATGTTTGGTAATGTTTCTCTTATTTGGGATTATGAACTACCTTCTCATTTGCATTTTGTTGATTAATGCTTTGTAATGGGAATGCAGTCTTCGAGTTGTGAGTTCGCTTTGATATTGTAATCTTTTACGATTGGAGGACTTCTACTCCTCTATTGCATGGTTGTTTGAACCTCCAAGTTTTATAGAGAAAGAATTATGTTCTCTTGGGACAATATATAGTTAGGGACTATACTGTATTTATTTCTGAGATTTGAATTTGTACTTGTGCTTGGTGAATGGAAATAGGATAACCAACTTGCTAGTTTTGATTGGAAAGATGTAGTGTGCATATCTTTAACTAGGCATTCGGTTTTGTGTTCTCTTTAGGGAACTAACTAGAGAATTTCTAAGTTTGTATTAGATAATGGATTTCATTTCATAGTATAAATGAAATGAAATATGGATTGGGTCCTTTGTGGTTTGAGATCCTTTATATGTATTGTATAAGTTCATTGACCAAACTTCTCTTTTATTGATTCTCTTCTGAGATGGGAATTTTCTTGTGGATTGGTTAAGAGATTTATTTCATTTAAGTATAGCTTGGATTTTTGGAAAGATTGGCTATAGACCTTTTTGAATTATAAACTACTAATATACTGAAGTTAGTAAAACTTTCAGTTAGACTGTTTTAATCTACTTGGATTGAATTGGGATTCTTGTTTGGTTGTTGCCTCTTTATTTAAGGACTCCTTATTTTTTCATCTTTGGACTGAGGCAGTGATGTGTGTTCTAAACTTGATTCTTTCCTTCAGAGGAATTGTGTCTGAGAATTAGATATGTATTGATTCTCTTCTTTGATTATATGGAAAGATGAAGCATACTAATATGAGTTATGTTGTAACTAACCTCTTTGCTTGCTTGGAAAAGATAAAAGTGTATTTCTATTTCTATGGGTTTATGAAATAATTGAATGACAAGACTTGTTGACTATTTAAAGTGATTGATAGGATCAATTAAGTCTTGTGATATAATTTTGATGTTGCAGATTATAATATGTTCTTTTCTTAAAAGTAAATTTAGATTTTTTAATTGTACTTCTTTCTAGATGTTATTACTTATGATTATTTGTATGATGTTTATTAATTGTTTCATTAAAGTAGAGTTGTTTAATGAAACAATTAGTGGAATGCACTTTACTTTAATGCTTAGTGCTTATCATGCTCAGTTCATTGAACTAACCCATGCTAGCAATTTTGCAGATGGACATCGTAAGTGATTAAAGAAGACAAGAACTTTCATGTTGTATTGGGCTTATTTAATTATGGACCTTATGTAAAGAGTTTCGATTCATTCTTGAATTGTATTGAAAAAGAAAAGTTGTATTCTTTTGGGATAGAGGTTGTTTGTTGTATAGTATGCCTAAATACATAGTCTTGTAATGTATAGTTTTATAATGATGAATTGAAAGTTGAGATTTACTTGTATTGGTTGTGTAAATTATCTTGTATTTATGAAGAAGATGGGAAACCTATCTTGATGATATTTTTCATATCTGTTATATGCTTAATTCGGATAAACTTGATCAGTTGGTTAAAGGGAAATAATTGGATTCCCTTATTAAGATGCAGCTTGTTAAGTTGCATAAGATAACAATCTTATCTAAACAATTCTAACATAGTAATGGAATGTGTAATGAATATGTAGTAAAACTATAGAAATTGTGAAAGATAAGAAGGGTATGACAAACCCTAACACTTAATCATGTAGAGGAAGATTCTTCCTCACTAAAAGAAATGTAATCCAAAGAATGGTGATATGATCGTTAATCGTTAGACTTCATTTCTTATAAAGTCTACTACTAGTTGAACCTATTTGGTTGCTACACCTTCTTTGAATGATTAAATTACATTTAATGGAACTTATGATATTGTTGTCCTATTTTGGTTAACTATTGTTAAACTAAGTAAACAAACCTTAAAAGCAATCATAAGTTAAGGAAGTTCTTTAATGACTAAATGAATCAAATTTAGAAAAGAACTTAAGGAGTGTTGGATTAGGGTTTAGCATGGTTGTTGTAATCTATTTTATAATCCAAATTAATTAAATAATAATAACCTCCTTGGGGTATGTACATCTTGATGAGGTAGTTTTTGTAGGATGTTGGCACACACCAACTATAGGATTGTACCTTTGAGAAAACAAGGGTTTTCTCAAGAGGATACAACATTGCAGTTGACATGTGGCAACACCCTTCTGCATTGATCATCTAGATCTACACACAAATAAGGACTTGAACTTAGTTTCTCTCTAGGTCAAGTTAGTGGCATGTTTAGGATAGGTAGTAGCTTTCAATGGCTCAGGTACCTTGGCACATCTTGGTTGACTTAGGTCAACCGAGTATGCCCATATACCCTAAGTCATTGTGAGCGTCTTCCTATAATAAATTATGTTTCTAACTAGGGCTAGGGTTAAACCTTGACAAGTGGACTGATGGTAGTCAGTAAAGACCATTCTTGATAACAGAGGAGTGAGGTGAAGGATGTATTCTGAAATGATGAGTATGCCATCTAGGAATAGTGACATAAACAATATGTTGAAAATATTTGGCCAAAGTATCGCAAGTTGTTGGTTGCGTTGTCCTATGTCACCTAGTTTAAAGCAACGTGATATCAGATGAATATTGGTAACAAATATTCAGATATGTTCTTTAAACAGATCACTCAGTACCTGGTTTAGGGTAGGAAAACCAAGTATATGAAGTATACGATAAGTATTCAATACTTAAAGTTAACATAAATAGATCGGTAGATCACCGAGTTATGAAATAAATAGA
Organism: Taxus wallichiana var. yunnanensis; assembly: GCA_018340775.1. Classification (NCBI taxonomy): domain Eukaryota; kingdom Viridiplantae; phylum Streptophyta; class Pinopsida; order Cupressales; family Taxaceae; genus Taxus; species Taxus wallichiana. Next base: position 424,416,018 of record CM031235.1, read on the forward strand.
TCGGTAGATCACCGAGTTATGAAATGAATAGATCGGTGGATCACCGAGTCATTTATAACTACATATGGTTATCTATTTGAGATTGATTGGCATGGAATGTGTGTTCTAAATAATGCTTTATTTAGAATAGAGAACATTATGTAAAAAAATTCCCTTGTTTCTAAAGTCTTAAAATGGGAATGTTACATCTTGGTATCAGAGCTGAAGGTTGTAGCTCTTGGACCTATTGTGTCCATAATATAATGAAACTTAAATTTTCTTGTAATAAAAAATGGTTAGAACAAGAGGAAATGTTGTAAATAACCCTCCACTTGAGGAAGGAGCAGCAACTTCCCAAAAAACTAGATGAGATCCTTGCTTCCCTGTTGGACACAAGAGATCATTTGGATGTACTTGAACAACAAGTAATGGGAAATGAGGAGGAAGAAGATGTTGATAACAACAATCAGCCACCTCCTGGGACAACGCCAATGTAGGTGTTGATAATAACAATGTAAACATACATTGTTCAAACTTGAGAACAAAAAGGCTAGGTTGGCAATTGAACTCACTAATGATATAAAAAGGATAAGTCCACCCAAGTTTGATGGCACCACATTAGGAGATGGGGCTAAGAATTGGCTCAATGAAATGGAGAAATACTTTGCAATAAGGAATTTCTCAGAAGAAACAAAGGTGATATGGGGAGCATATCAGCTTTCTCATGAAGCATCTTCATGGTGGGACAACCATAAGGATGAGTTAAATATTGATGAAACTAATATCACATGGGATCAATTTAAAGGTTACTTTAGGCAACATTGGCTGCCACAACTTTACTATGATCAGAAAATGACTGAATTTCATAACTTAGCTCAAGGAAAGCTAACTATAACTGAGTACTAGGAGTGGTTTACAAAACTTCTTAAGTATGTACCTCAGTACCAAACTGATGAGAAGTTTAGGATATGGAAATTCATCATGGGATTGAATCCCATTATAGGAGGAGAGGTGGATGTTCACAACCCAACCACGATGGAAGGGGTTGTTGAAAAATCCATAAGGTAGGAACAAAAATTGAAGGTAATTTCTACTCATAAGGAGGAAGTAAGGAAGAAAGTTCCCAACTCCTCTTCATCATCTCTTGCACCTAAGAAAGGACCATGGAAGAAATTTAGAATGAAAAGTAAGTTTTCATCTGATACTAATAAGAAAGTAAAGCAACAAACAAGTTTGTTGGTAATGCACGAAACAACTTTGCTAAGAACAATAATAATGGACAAAAGTCCTATGGGGGTTAGAATGATAACTCTAAGGCTGAAATAAACCGAGCCTAGGAAGGGACCTATAGGAGGATATTATAACTATGGAAAAGATCATTATGCAAATCAATTCCCTTTGAAAAAGGATGATCGTAATCAACAGCACAAGATACATGCTGTAGTAGCTGACAAGCAGGATGAGAAATAGGCCACGCCTATAGAAGTTCCGGGTAAGTTATTTGGTTTACCTATAACTATTATTTTCAATACTGAGAGCTACTGAATGTTTTATTTCTAGTAAATTAGCATCAAAACTAAAAATAAAATCTAGAAACATGGATAAAACATGGACTATATAGTATGGAAACAATGTTGTTCATACAGTTAGTATGTGTCTTTTTGGAGCAATCCTTGATTTACCTAAATTTTCCATTGAGGTTGATCTTTATGTTGCACCTTTGGGGTCTTATGATGTAATCATAGGTGTTAATTGGTTAGCATAAACATAAGGCTAAAGTGGATTGTTTTGAGAAACACATTAGTTGTTTAGATGACTTGTAGAAAATAACAAAGATTCAGGTGTGAAACGTGAGATTTCTGTTAGAAAATTGTTAACTATGCAACTTAAAAAGGCCAAAAATAAAGGTTGTACCTTATATGCAGTGAAAATTTCTGAAACAACTAAGAGAGAAAAGTGATGTTATGGAATGATATCCATTGTTACAAGACTTCAATGATGTATTTCTAGAATAATTTCTAGGTCTTCCACCCAAAAGGGAGTTTGATTTCATGATTGAGATCAAGCCTGGAACTGAACCTATTTCTAAAGCACCATATCAAATGACTACTACAAAATTAGTAGAGCTTAAGGCTCAGTTGCAAGAACTTTTGTCTAAAGGTTTGATTAGACCAAGTGTTTCACCTTGGGGAGCACCTATAATTTTTGTGAAAAAGAAGGATGGAACACTTAGATTGTGCATTGATTATAGAATGTTAAACAAAGCAACAATCAAGAATAGATACCCACTCCCTAGGATTGATGATTTATTTGATCAGATGCATGGAGCATCGGTATATTCTAAGATAGATCTTTGATCTGGATATCATCAATTGTGGATTAAGGATGAGGATATTCATAAAATAGATGTTTCGAATAAGGTATGGACATTATGAGTTCACGGTTTTACCTTTTGGATTAACTAATGCACCTGCAACATTTATGAATTTAATGAATAATATCTTTCAAGAATACTTGGAAAATTTTTCTCGTATTCTTGGATGAAATTCTCATATATTCTAAAAGTATTGAGGAACACCATGAGCATTTGAAGATAGTTTTGGAAATATTAAGAAAGAGACGGTTATTTGGTAAGTTGTCTAAATGTTCTTTCTATGACACAAAAGTACACTATTTGGGACATGTAATAAGTAAGAATGGAATTGTTGTAGATCCTTCAAAATTGTAGCTATAACTGAGTGGCCTGCACCAAGAATGTACATGAAGTTAGAAGCTTCATGGGACTTGTTGGCTACTATAGAAAATTTGTAAAATATTTTTCTAAGGTGGCTGCACCAATAACTTCTTTATAGAAGAAAGATAAAAAGTTTGTTTGGAGTGAGAAATGTGAAATTGCATTCAAAACCTTGAAGGAATAGTTAACTTTAGCACCTATTCTAGTAGTACCAGATCCTAATGGAGATTTTATGGTGGTAATTGATGCATCTGGTGAAGGTCTAGGAGGTATTTTGTTACAAAATGGTCATGTCATAGCTTACGAAAGTAGAAAACTAAAGTTACATGAGTTGAATTATGCTCCACATGATTTAGAGCTTGTTACCATTGTTCATGCACTACAAGTTTGGAGGCATTACCTACTTGGTAAACCTTTTGAATTGAAAACTGATCATCTTGGGCTGAAGTATATCTTCACTCAACCAAATCTTAATGCAAGACAATGAAGGTGGTTAGATTTTTTGTCTCAATATGATTTTGACATCAGTTATATCAAGGGTAAAGAAAATAGAGTGGCTGATGCTCTAAGTCATAGTAGGAAGCACATTTATGCTCTTATAACATTGAGAACTCAATTTAAGGATGAAGTAAAAAGTGTTATGGAATCTGATTCTTATTTTCAGCAAGTAAAGACAACACTTGCTTTGTAGATCCTAGTGATCCGAGGTATAAAGGTTTTCACTTCGATAATGAAGGAATCTTATGATTTGAAAACAAAGTATTTGTACCTTTGCTAAATGATTTGAGAAAGAAATTGTTAGCAAAATTTCACAATTCACCTTTTTCTAGACACCCTGGTATTACAAAAATGCTTGCTGATATAAAACAACAATATTTCGGAAGGGAATGAAAAAGGATGTTATAGACTTTGTGACACATTGCCTTGAATGTCAATGTGTTAAAGCGGAACATATGCACCCATCCGGTTTATTGTATCCTCATAGCATACCACAGTACAAATGGCAAGTGATAAGCATGGACTTTGTACAAGGGTTGCCTATGTCAAGAAATAAACATGATGTTATCTTAGTAGTTGTGGATAAACTAACAAAGGTAGCACATTTTATTGTTGGTAATCTGAAGGATGATTCTCCTGTTAGCTAAAATATTCGTTCACAAAATTTTTAGATTACATGGAGTACCTAAATTAATCATATCTAATAGAGATCCTAGAATGACGTCAAGATTTTGGCAAAACACTTAATGCAGCTCTAGGAACTAAGCTGAATTTCAGTTCTACGTATCATCCGAAAATGGATGGACAGATTGAAAGAGTTAATCAAGTTTTAGAGGATATGTTACGAATGTATTATATGGATCAGCAGTATAAGTGGGAAGAGTACCTTCCACTAGTTGAGTTTTCATATAATAATACATATCATGCCTCTCTTAAGATGGCACCTTTCGAAGCATTATATGGAAGAAAATGTAGAACCCCTGTTAGTTGGGACAACATGGAGGATAGAGAGGTAATTGGACCTGAAATTCTTACTGAAATGGAACAATAAGTTAAATTGATTCATGAGTGCTTGAAAGAAGTAGCAGATAGACAAAAGAGTTATGCTTGATTTAAAGCGGGTAGACAGAAATTTGAACTTGGTGAGAAAGTCTTTCTTCAGGTCAAATCGAAAAGAGCTCTATAACTTTTGGCAAGGTTGCAAGTTATCACCTCATTATGTGGGACCTTTTGAGATAGTTGAAGTAATCAACCCTATAGCTTACCACTTAGCATTACCTCCTACTTTGTCACGAATGCATGATGTTTTCCATATTTCTTTGCTTAAGAAATACATTTTAGATTTATCACATGTGTTAAATTGGAATTCCTTGTAGGTCCAAGACCTAGGAATAATCATGGTTAAACCCATACAAGTGCTTGAAACTCACCAGTTGCATTTGAGAAATCGTGAGATAAGACAATGTAAGGTCTAGTGGGACCAGTTTAATGAAGAAAGTGCAACCTAGGAAAACTTGGATGATATGAAAATTACTTTTCCATATCTATTTGAACAAAATTGATTATATTGACTGATAAAAATTTGTGATTTTATCTTTATATGTCAATAAGTCTATCGGTTATGGACAGACAACTATTGTTTTGAATAAACAACTATGTGAATGTTGATTTCTGAAACTTAAAATTTGGATATTGTTGCAAACATATGTTAAGAAAGTGAATAAAAATTGATTATCCTGAATGCAATGATTAAAATGAGATAATCATCGGGATGATGATTCTTTTTAGGAGGGAAGTATGTAACACCTTGTCAAACTATTATATTCCTCTTTTGCATTGCAAGTGTTGACATGTGATTTTCAGGACAAATGTATGTTTTGTGGATGTTGAAAAATCATGCTTGTCATGGATAAATCATTTCTACTCTTTGATTATAGGGCTGATATGTTGTTTCTTGCAATAATCTATTTCACTTCTTATGAGTAAGTTGTAATCTGGTTTGAATGGTTGTAAACTTATCCTTTGTAATTAGACTCATCCTTGGATCAATTCCATTGATCCAAGGTATGTTTTAAATCTTCTTATCTAAACTGAATGAAAAACTAACATTCATTGATTAAGAGACTTAACGGACTAAACTTGTGTTTGTTGCAAATTCTTTACTATCTCAAAAGACCATGCCTGCATTTTTTTTTGTGTTGTGCTCGGCTCTTCTTGATTGACCCTTCTCCTAATGGCATTAAGGGAAACCTGCTTTAGGATTATGGAGAAAGAGAGAAAAATGTGCCCTATATCTATAAGGTCTATCCTAAAGAGATTCGGACTCAGGTAATTTACCTAACTCTTTCTACACCACTCTACATGGGATGACATCCTAACCTAAGTTGTTAACACTAAGTTAATATGAAAAGGGAAATAACCTAAGGGATGCTAAGTTATTTCTAACCTATTGTTTTGGTTAATCTACATCCTAACCTAAGGTGGCAATTTATTGTTTGGGGTTATATCCTAAGGTTATATATTTTAAACTAACCTAAGATCTAACCTAAGCAATTCTATCTATCCTAAACTAATGGGTATGAGAGGGAACCTATGGGTCGATTGGCAAGTGGGAGCTAAGCGGTGGTTCCTAAGATTTTAATGTGATGGGATTTTGATTGATTTGGCATTAAGGCATGGTTGTACTACCAGTTTGGCATGGGCTAGTGAAATTTGGAGGAACCTACGTGGAAGCATCACTAAGTTTAGAAATGCATGTGGAAGTTCAATGTGGTCTCGCCAACTTTGGATGGTGGTGGTAAGGAGAGATAGGCGGGAATATGTAATTAAATGTCATTAATTTTCCTTGGTTCTGGTGAGCAAACCATCTTGGAAGGCATGCTAGGTATTTTTTGGGGGTTGTTTTATTTTGCATGCTTCACGATTTTTTCTCTGCATGGAGCTATCTATTTTCAAACCAGTTTGATCTACACTTAGTGGCTATTTTTGAATTCTTTGATCTATTTTCAATTCGAGGAATGTATAAGAGGCATTGTGGAAAAATATTATTGTTGTTTGATCTTTCTTGGAGAAGAAGGGGTGTTGGAAACTCAGGCTAGAAGTCTTCTTCGAATCGGTAGAGGCACTATCAGGCATGATAGGCTCTACCCATTAAGATTTCTTGCTTTCTTCTAAATGATTCATTAAAACAATTCTACTCACTGAAATGTATTTTTGCATGATGTGTCTTGGTTATTTACTTGCATGCTTTCATGAAATCTATGTGGGTTTTGGAATACAAATTCTTGGTTGTTAATGGTAGTTCTTGGGAACTTTCTCTAAACTAGTTGTTAGAGGTTTGCATGTGAATTTGTATTGAAACTCTATAACTTGTACTTGAAGCTCTATTGAACTCTGTAGCTTGTATTTGAAGCTTTTTTCTAGCATTCGAGACTAATGTGGAATGAATTGGCTAGCTTGTTTTTGGGTTTTGAATCTCTGTTTAGTCTTGTATTGAAGCTTTGAGATTCGTTATGAGTTATATTGGGACCTTGTGTTTGTTTTGGACTATGTAGGAACTATGTGTAGTTTTGAACCATTGGTTGAATCTTCATATTCAAAAACTATACTGGTATATAGTTCTTATGAATACCGAACTTGTTGTTAAGTTGTTGCATTATGTCTTGTACTTGAGCTCTGAACTAGAGTTTTATTCTTCCTTAGGGAAACAAAATGCTTGAACCCGTAATATAGTGTTGGTGTTTATTCTGAGCTTTTATTAGGGCCATGGGTTTCATTATAAACTCATATTTGAGCTTGCATTGTTAGAACTTGTGTTCAAAGCTCATATTTGACTCAATACAGGTATCCATTGTTGGTTGTTTTGATCTTGTATTGGAATCGATGTGTTTAACTTTGTTTAGGTATTATGAGCAGGAGTTTAGTGGGTATTAAGGATTGTAGAGCTTCAGCCTCAATTTTTATATTGTCTGTTTGAAGGGGGTCTTGTGAGTTTTGTTTGGTTGGAGGTGGACCATGTAACTTCTTTTGAGGTCTCCTTTGTTTTGATTTTGAGAAAGAATAGTTGTATGGCTTTTTCCTTTAAGACCACATTGTGTTCTCAAACTTGACTGTTTTTTTTTTTGAAATAAACGGATTGGAATTATGACCTATTTTGGATAGTCGTATCGATGGAAGAGGTTTTTGGAATTTATTATTTACTTCCTTTTTGTCTTTGATGATGAAACAAATTCTTACCTATCATAATCTTTTAGCTGGGACTCAAAGAGGTTGGTGATGAATCTGTTCAGTTGGAAGAAGTTTGGGATAGTGCTTGTCTTAAACAAATTTCTTAGTTTCTTACTCTCTTCTAATCTTTCATCTGATTCATGGGTTTAGTAGAATGTTGAATTTAAAACTATTATACTGTATGTGGTTTGAAAGGATACAGTTTCACTAAACTGGATGTTTGGTAATGTTTCTCTTATTTGGGATTACGAACTTCCTTCTCATTTGCATTTTTTTGATTAATGCTTTGTAATGGGAATGCAGTCTTTGAGTCATGAGTCACTTTGATATTGTAATCTTTTACGATTGGAGGACTTCTACTCCTCTATTGCATGGTTGTTTGAACCTCCAAGTTTTATAGAGAAAGAATTATGTTCTCTTGGGGATAGTATACAGTTAGGGACTGTACTGTGTATTTCTTTCTGAGATTTGAATTTGTACTTGTGCTTGGTGAATGGAAATAGGATAACCAACTTGCTAGTTTTGATTGGAAAGATGCAGTGTGCATATCTTTAACTGGGCATTCGGTTTTGTGTTCTCTTTAGGGAACTAACTAGAGAATTTCTAAGTTTGTATTAGATAATGGATTTCATTTCATAGTATAAATGAAATGAAATATGGATTGGGTCCTTTGTGGTTTGAGATCCTTTATATGTATGTATAAGTTCATTGACCGAACTTCTCTTTTATTGATTCTCTTCTGAGATGGGAATTTTCTTGTGGATTGGTTAAGAGATTTATTTCATTCGAGTATAGCTTGGATTTTTGGAAAGATTGGCTATAGACCTTTTGAATTATAAACTACTAATATACTGAAGTTAGTAAAACTTTTAGTTAGACTATTTTAATCTACTTGGATTGAATTGGGATTCTTGTTTGGTTGTTGCCTCTTTATTTAAGGACTCCTTATTTTGTCATCTTTGGACTGAGGCAATGATGTGTGTTCTAAACCTGATTCTTTCCTTCAGAGGAATTGTGTCTGAGAATTAGATATGTATTGATTCTCTTCTTTGATTATATGGAAAGATGAAGCATACTAATATGATTTATGTTGTAACTAACCTCTTTGCTGCTTGGAAAAGATAAAAGTGTATTTCTATTTCTATGGGTTTATGAAATAATTGAATGACAAGACTTGTTGACTGTTTTAAAGTGATTGATAGGATCAATTAAGTCTTGTGATATAATTTTGATGTTGCATTATAATATGTTCTTTTCTTAAAAGTAAATTTAGATTTTCTTAATTGTACTTCTTTCTAGATGTTATTACTTATGATTATTTGTATGATGTTTATTAATTATTTCATTAAAGCATAGTTTTTAAATGAAACAATTAGTGGATGCACTTTACTTTAATGCTTAGTGCTTATCATGCTCGATTCATTGAATTGACCCGTGCTAGCAATTTTACAGATGGACATCGTAAGTGATTAAAGAAGACAAGAACATTCATGTTGTATTGGGCTTATTTAATTATGGACCTTATGTAAAGAGTTTCGATTCATTCTTGAATTGTATTGAAAAATAAAAGTTGTATTCTTTTGGGATAGAGGTTGTTTGTTGTATAGTATGCCTGAAATATATAGTCATGTAATGTATAGTTTTATAATGATGAATTGAAAGTTGAGATTTACTTGTATTGGTTGTGTAAATTATCTTGTATTTATGAAGATGATGGGAAACCTATCTTGATGATATTTTCATATCTGTTATATGCTTAATTCGGATAAACTTGATCAATGGTTAAAGGGAAATATATTGGATTCCCTTATTAAGATGCAGCTTGTTAAGTTGCATAAGATAACAATCTTATCTAAACAATTCTAACATAGTAATGGAAAGTGTAAAGAATATGCAGTAAAACTAAAGAAATTGTGAAAGATAAGATGGGTATGACAAACCCTAACACTTAATCATGTAGAGGAAGATTCTTCCTCACTAAAAGAAATGTAATCCAAAGAATGGTGATATGATCGTTAATCATTAGACTTTATTTCTTATAAAGTCTACTCTAGTTAAACTATTTGGTTGCTACACCTTCTTTGAATGATTAAATTATATTTAATGGAACTTATGATATTGTTGTCCTATTTTTGGTTATCTATTTGTTAAGCCAAGTAAAAATGAACGTTGAAAGCAATCATAAGTTAAGGAAGTTCTTTAATGAATAAATGAATCAAATTTAGAAAAGAACTTATGGAGTGTTGGATTAGGGTTTAGCAGGGTTGTTGTAATCTGTTTTATAATCTAAATTAATGAAATAATAATAACCTCCTTGGGGTATGTACATCTTGATGAGGTAGTTTCTGTAGGATGTTGGCACACGCCAACTATAGGATTATACCTTCAAGAAAACATGGATTTTCTCAAGGATACAACATTACAGTTGACATGTGGCAAAACCTTTGCATTGATCATCTGATCTACACAAAATAAGGACTTGAAATTCATTTCTCTCTGGGTCAAGTTAGTGGCATGTTTAGGATAGGTAGTAGCTTTCAATGGCTCAGGGTACCTTATCACATCTGGTTGACTTAGATCAACCGAGTATGCCCATATACCCTAAGTCATTGTGAGCATATTCCTATAATAAATTATGTTTCTAACTTGGGATAGGGTTAAATATTTGACAAGTGGACTGATGGTAGTTAGTAAAGACCATTCTTGATAACAAAGGAGTGAGGTGAAGGACGTATTCTAAATGATGAGTATGCCATCTAGGAATAGTGACATAAACGTATGTTGAAATTTTTGGCAAAGTATCGCAAAGTTCTTAGTTGTGTTGTCCTATGTCACCTAGTTTAAAGCAATGTGATATCGAATGAATATTGGTAAAAATATTAAGATATGTTCTTTAAATAGATCACTCAATACCAGTTTAGGGTAGGTAAAACAAGTATACGATAAGTATTCAATACTTAAAGTTAACATAAATAGATTAGTAGATCACCGAGTTATTTACAATGAGGAGTAAGAGCATTGTGGGTTGCTCCTTATTGAGAACTTGATCATATTTTTCAAAGTGTTGAAAACCCCGTGCGTTTTCAATGTGGCGTAAAAATGCACCCTTTTTCCATTGCATTGGAAAAATTCAACCCTTCACCACTGATAATTAGTTTATGTCAAGTCAATGTTTACAACAAGGAGGAAGAGCATTGGGTTGTGCCTTTTGGAGAACGTGATTTTTTCAAAGTGTTGAAAAATATTGTGTGTTTTTTAATGTGGAAAAGAATGTGCCCCTTTTTCCATCACATTAGAAAAATTCAACCCTTCACCACCTAACAATTATTTTATGTGGAGTCAATGTTTACAATAAGGAGGAAGAGCACGTGTGGTTTCGCCTTTTGGAGAACGGATCATGTTTTTCAAAGTGATGAAAAATAATGTGAATTTTTCAACGTGGTGGAAAACACACTCAACCACCACCGACAAGTAGTTGATATGGAGACAATATTTACAAGGAGTAGGATGAGCACCGTGGGTTTCTCGTTTTTAGAACAGGTTACATTTTTTAAGTGCTTAAAATAACTGTGCATTTTTCAACATCATGGAAAACACAACCCTTTTTCCATCGTATTTGAAAAATTCAACCCTTCACCACTTACCAAGTAGTCTATGTGGAGTCAATGTTTACAACAAGGAGGAAAAGAAATGCAGGTTACTCCTTTTGGAGAATGTGATCACATTTTTCAAAGTGTTGAAAAACACCATGCATTTTTCAATGTGGCGGAAAACGCACCCTACTTTCCATCGCATTGGAAAAATTCAACCCATATCCACCCGATAAGTAGTTGATGTGGAGTCAATGTTTACAATGAGAAGGAATAGCACCTTGGGTTTCTCCTTTTGGAGAACATGTTTCGTTTTCAACGTGTTGAAATACACTGTGTGTTTTTCAACATGGTGGAAAACACACCACTTTTTCCATCACATTGGAAAAATTCAACCCTTCACCACCTAACAAGTAGTTGATGTGGATTCAATGTTTACAAAAAGGATGAAGAGCACCGTAGGTTGCTCCTTTTGGAGAACGTGATTGTGTTTTTAAAAGTGTTGAAAAATAGATTGAATTTTTAAACTTGGTGGAAAACACACCCCAATTTCTATCGCATTGGAAAAATTAAATCCTTCATCACCTGACGATTATTTAATGTGGATTGAATGTTTACAATGAGGAGGAATAGCACCACGGGTTTCTCCTTTTGGAGAACATGATCAGTTTTTTCAAACTTCTGAAAAACATCGTGTGTTTTTTAATGTGGCGGAAAACGCACCCCTTTTTCCATCGCATTGGAAAAATTTAACCCTTCATCACCTGAAAAGTATTTTATGTGGAGTCAATGTTTACAAGAGGGTAGGAAGAGCACTATGGGTTGCTCATTTTAGAGAATGGGGTCACGTTTTTCAAAGTGCTGAAAAACACCATGCATTTTTCAACGTGGTAGGAAACACAACCCTTTTTCCATCACATTGGAAATATTCAACCCTTCACCACCTGACAAGTAGTGATGTGGATTCAATGTTTACAACAAGGAGGAAGAGCATTATGGGTTGCTCCTTTTGGAGAATGTGATCACATTTTTCAAAGTGCTAGAAAACACCATGCATTTTTCAACATCGCGGAAAATGCACTCCTTTTCCATCGCATTGGAAAAATTCAACCCTTGACCACCTAACAAGTAGTTGATGTGGATTCAATGTTTACAAAAATGAGGAAGATCACCACGGTTTGATCCTTTTGGAGAAGCATTCTTTGCATTTTTAAAAGTGTTGAAAAAAACCTTGTGTTTTTTAATGTGGCGGAAAATGCACCCCTTTTTCAATCGCATTGGAAAAATTCAACCCTCCACCACTGACATGTAATTGATGTGGATTATATGTTTACAACAAGGAGGAAGAGCACTGCAGGTTGCACGTTTTAGGGAACGTGATCACATTTTTCAAAATGCTAAAACTACGCACATTTCTCAACGTGGCAGAAAACACACCCCTTTTTCCAATGCATTAGAAAAATTCAACCCTTCACCAACTAACAAGTAGTTTACGTGGAGTCAATTTTTATAACAAAGAGGAATAGCACCGTGGGTTGTTCCTTTGGATAACGTGATCATGTTTTTCAAAGTATTAAAAAAAAAACTTGCATTTTTAGCTTGGTGGAAAATGCACCCCACTTTCCTTCAAATTGGAAAAATTCAAACCTTCACCACCGACAATTATTTTATGTGGATTCAATGTTTACAAAGAGGATGAATAGCACCGTGGATTGCTCCTTTTGGAGAACATGATCGATTTTTTCAAAGTGCTGAAAAACACCGTGCATTTTTTAATGTGGTGGAAAATGCACCCCATTTTCAATCGCATTGGAAAAATTCAACCCTTCACAAACGACAAGTAGTTGATGTGAATCAATGTTTACAACAAGGAGGAAGAGTACTGTGGTTTGCTCCTTTTGGAGAACATGATCACATTTTTAAAAGTATTGAAAAACACCATGCATTTTTTAACATGGCGAAAAACACACCCCTTTTTCCATCACATTTGAAAAATTCAACCCTTCACCACCTGACAAGTAGTTGATGTGGAGTAAATGTTTACAATAAGTGAGAAGAGCACCATAGGTTACACCTTTTGGAGAACATGATCACATTTTTAAAATGTTTTAAAATATTGTGCATTTTTAACGTGGTGGAAACACACCCTTTTTCCAATGCATTGAAAAAATTCAACCCTTCACCACCTGACAAGTAGTTGATGTGGAGTCAATGTTTACAACAAGGAGGAAGAGCACCGCGGGTTGCGCGTTTTGGAGAACGTGATCATGTTTTTCAAAGTGTTGAAAAACATCTTACGTTTTTCAATGTGGTGGAAAACGTAACCCACTTTCCATCGCATCGCAAAAATTCAATCCTTCACCACCTAACGATTAGTTTATGTGGATTCAATGTTTAGAATGAGGAGGAATAGCACCATGGGTTGCTCCTTTTAGAGAACGTGATCTAACATCCTCATTTTAGACAATAGAACAAGTCAATTTTTTTTTTTGATAATTGCATCTTTGGTTCTAAATACATAATTTAGAACTCACAATTCAAATAACCATTTATATAACATAACCCATATGCAGGTGCATGTAATGACTCGGAATACCTCCGATCTATTCATTCCATGACTCGGTAATCTACCGATCTATTCATGAGTAAAAAGAGTTAGTGTTTTTATTTAACACAATACTCTGCGGTTCTCTTCCTAATGGGATTGAGAATGCTCTGTCAGGAATCTAAGCTGAATAAGCTGCATTACCATTATTCATCGGCATCTCATCCCTTAGACTAGGTGAATTAGGACAACGCAATCAGCGACTTGCGATACTTTGGCCAAAGATTTGAAACATCTTGTTCATGTCTCGTATTCCTTAAAGGCATACTCGTCGATCGGAATACGTCCTTCACCCCATTCATATGTTATATAGAATGTCTTATACTTGACTCTTTGTCGGTCCTTTCTTTCACAATTTGAATCACTCGGAGGCGATTAACAAGGTGATAATGTTATATGGATGCCTACGAGGATTAGGGATATGAGGACATCTTGGTTCAACCTTGCAATTCAACCGATGTGTCATGATACCCCAAATCTCGAGGCGATCTTATAACATGGCCACGTTCTTAATCGGTCCCAGGTAACTCGTGCGAAATCAAGAGTGTAAATCTTAGCGATCAATGCAAAGGGTGTCGCCATAAGTCACTGCATTGTTGTAACTTCGAGAAGATCCTAATCTTCTCGGAGGTGCAACCTATGATCGACCTTATGTCGTCATCCTTTAAATCCGCCTCGAGAAGATCTACCCAAAAACAAGCGTTACGCACTAGAGATTAAATTACTTTAAAGACTTTTCCCTAAGGTTAGCCTTTCCAAATCCTGGATTCTTTGTCTTAAGACGACCCTCCTCTAAAAGACTCATTACGGGTAGAGGTATTACGGTCACGCTCTCATCAGGAGTCATTAGAATACACACGATTCCAAAGCAGCGAGCGGGACAATTTCTCATAACCAATGCTTGAGAATGCCATCTGATCTCCATTGATTGCCTATCGGTTCTCTTAACTGAATTTATATCATACTTTTTAGTTTAAAGATATAAATGATTTAGAATCAATTTACTATTGTCTGTTATACTTAGGACTAGGGATTAGTAATTCAATCCAACTTGTTTAGTGTTATCTTTTAGGCTCAATTTTAACCTATCCCCAAGAGAGACAATAATTAAATTACAATATTGCTTTTGCGAGCAAACTAGAACTACTAAATACTCATAAGAATTTAGTCTAATTACTTACAAGCTTTCATTGTCAATCACAAAAGCATCCATATTATACAAAGATAACTATGCCTCTTCGTTACGTAAACCGAAGAAGTTCATCATTCAGAATAGAATACAACACATAAGTATCAAACACTTATTTTCATTCCTTTCGAAACTCGTACAATTACATTTTATGCACAAAGACATACTTGATATAATGCTAACGGAAAAGAAACATCTTTTCTCATATAGTACATCCATAAAATCAAGCTGTAATTCATAATAAATCAAATAAACAATCTGATCAGCCTATCAGATCTGCATTGCTTTTACCCTCTTACGGCAACCATCTGCAAAAATAGTCAACATGAGTCGATTGATAGGCCCAGAGCATGATAAGCACTAACTTTTAAAACAATTGCAATCCATCAATTGTTTTCATTAAACCTACCTCTGTTTAAATGAGATCAGATATTCACATAAGTAAACATAATCAGACTATGCCCTTGTAATACAGAGTGATTACAATTATGTAACTCTATCATTGTTACAATTAGTCTTAATCATTTCCTAATATTTCATCAAATATTAAGAAACAAGGAACGAATGCACACAACAATCATTAAACCCAAAATCACAACATTGGTCAGATTGTTTCATTCTCCAAAAAGGAAATAACATAACAATTCGGGATTCCACCAATATGTTACAAACAATTTCCCACTGATAGTCCATTATCAATAATATTAAATAAAGGAAGAGAAAGAACCAAACCATTCATACTTCCTTTCACATAAGTTCATCACTGTACTGCCTTCACATATGAAAACATCAACCAGTATATAAATGAACAAGTTAGACAAGCCCGATAAACAAGATCAACTTTGTTTAACTAAGAACGCAGAAACACAACAAACTCTTGTATAGCAACTAACACATCAACAAATCATGTATCAATCCTAAGCCCAATGCTAGTTCCTTTTACAGTAAGGCTTATCACCGATTGAAAACAAGAGCTACTGGCGTATCGCTGAAAAAAACAACTATTGCATCAACAATCTAAGGTTTCCCAAAGGACTATGCTATGTTGCCCACACGGTACTTCCAAATCATGCACGATCGATCGGACAGATCAAAATGGAAGGAAACATAGCATACATATTTCTTGCTCGATCAAAATCGGATGAAGTGAAGGAAAGGAATTCAACAAGCGATCCTTACCTTGCGGCATGCAAGTCTTGGTGCGTTATTCGCGACTTACCCTAACAAGGTCAAAACACGAAGCAGTCATCCAAACTAAGGATCTCAACAATGACAAAAAATAGTGTCGAGTCGAATTCGAAAGAGAGGCAATCTTTGGTTACCCTTCCGGAAGTTCTATGATTCAAGCGGATGTATCAATTCAAGCGAATGCATAAGAATTCATACTGTCATTCATCAACCAAGCATAACAATAACCAGCCAATAAATTACTCTCAGCCAGTCGCTTTATACTAATTTGCACAGGTTGAAGATATACATGTCTACATAAACATCTGTAACTCAAAATCCCAAAAACACGAAGGGATCCCAATGGTTCAACAAGATCGAAATGCATGTTCATCCATTAAGTCACTACAACTTAACTATATTTGGTTCAAAATATACAATGAATTATTCAATCGACTCCTCAGAGTCGTCCAAGTCACACTAGTATATATATATATATATATATTCGCACTGTAACTGTTAAGGATTTTGCACTCATAACCACTGAACCCAACAATGAACGTCTGAGAAATTGGCGATAAATCAATAGACGCCATTCATGGTTAACAATCAACATCAACCAAGTAAAACAAGTCGAATACCCTTATCAAGCAAGGAATCTATTGGGCCGCTTGAAACTTTGAAGAGTTTTCACATGAAATAAAAATGCATACGGGAAGTCTTTATCCTTGATTATTTCAATATAACTTGATAATCAAAAAGCCTGTTTCATCTTACCAGGCTTTCATGAAAAGACCCTTCACAAAACTTATGGATAAATCTACCTTCCTAGGCAATTACGATTCAATCATCGACTCCACTGGGTCAATACAACAAAGTACAGGTGTATTTATAATATACACGGTCTTGAAGTAATCCATAACACAGTAGAAGGAAAACAACTTCCGCGGTCGAAAGACTATGGTGACACTACGATTTGCACATTCCAAACTAAAAGTTGAAAACAAAATGAAACCCGAAAGTATCACTAGTCGCTGTCAACAAATCCCACGACAGAGTTTTTTTTTTTTAATAAACGAATAATACAACAATCTTACAGTAATCACCCAAATCATTTTATACAGTTTCTATATCAAGATACAACGACCACGAATCAAAGACATACAGTGGTCCTATACTACTCATAGGTATATTCCAAGGGCTCACGCCAAACAGGCCGAACACTCGCATATTGTTAATAAATACCTCTCATGCATAATCCAGGAAGAATGTACAAACAAGTAGAGTTAAAATTCGATTTCCACAAACACCCAACAAACGGATTTGAAGAAAAATCGAACCAGAAGAAATACAGTGCCAATAATCAAACTAGATCTCATAGAAAATTCATCCAATCTTCACAGAACATTTGAACAGAGTTGTTTTAATGAAATCACTTGAAAAACAGCAAGATATTTAAAGGTTAGGGCCTAGCATGCCTGTATTTTGATCAAATTTCCGAAGAAGACCGAGAGGAAGAGCTCAAACTTCCTTTTCTTTTTCCCAAATCGGCGACCAACAAAATTTATTGTCCCATTTACAATATATCCTCCATGGCGAGAGAAAGAGCCAGAGAATTTCATTCTCGCCATGCGGCTCAAAGAAAGCTGGTGCTATGAGCAGTAAACTAGCGAGAGAGAGAGAGAGAAGACCGAAAATCGCGATACACCAAACAAACCTTCCACTTCTCGTTTGCATCTTTGTTCCGCGAGCTCCGGCTCGACTCCTAGACATTAAATGCCATTAAACCAATTTTCCGCTTAATCTCAACTCCCACCGACCGCTGAAATTGGTGACAGTCCATCAAAAACTCAAGTTCATTTCCAAACTTAGTAATTGCCAAGTCTCTGCCAAGGTTAGCCGCCTTTAAGCCTCCGCCATATGCCTGTCCCTCATCCTTATCCTTCCCATTTATTGCCATAGAGAATAGCGCCCATGGTTCACCACCCTTGAAAGGCCTCTTCCCAAAAACTCTTAGTTAGCTAGGTTAGTATCTTAGGTTAGAGTTTTAGGGTAATGACCATCTTAACCATTTTACACTTAGTTATTATTTTAGGATCATAACACATAGCCTAGGTCTAGGTTAGACTAACAATAATCTAACCCCTAGGTTAGGTTATTGTTTTGGGTTACTAACCCTTAGTAATTCGGTTTGGTCCTTCTCACGAAAACTCGGAGAGACTGTATCATACTTTCTAGAAGCAGAGCCACTCCTATTCTTATTACGAGTTGTATGTCGATGAATTATTACAGTGTCTTTAATCGAGACCTTCCGGATATACTAGATATCGGGAACCGTTTCATTTCTCAAGATCAGCTGAGTCATACTCTGACGACCGACTTACTAAATGCTTCCATACCTTACTGACTTTGTTCAAGGTTCGTGATCTAATTTTATCACTTCACAAAATTAAAGCATTACTTGGATCAATTCCTCTGGTCCAAGTCTAGATATTATTGATGAATACCTGTATAATTCATTCCGTGATCAGATTAATATTCAGTCACAAAATGAAATAAATAAAAGAGTCTATTAATATTTTGACTCGATCGAGATCTGCAATCTGCAAAATTTAATACATATCAAGCATGATTTCCGAATCGAGGTACACAATCCATTTACTAGAAATCACATATCAACACTTGAATGCTTAGGAGAAAGTAACAACAGTTCAGGGTGTTACATGCTTCCCTCCTAAAAGGATTCATCGTCCCGATGAATTACATATTAAACTTAACCTTCCGGTCAATCAATTTATTAGTACACAAACAATGTGTTTACTTCCATATTTAATAGTTTCAGAAATCAATGTCACCTCACTTTTATTCAACTTTGAATAAAGTCACGCATTTTAATCAGGCTTTCATAAATACTTAAAAACAATCGGTTCATAAAAGTATTTCATCAATGATTTCATTACATTGCAAAAGAGAAAAGGAAAAGCAATTTTCATCTCTTCCGAGGTTTTCCCAAGTTGCACTTTCTTCATTAAAAGCTGGTCCCATTTGGACCTTACATTCTTGTATATCACGATTTCTTAAATGCACGATTGCGAGTTTCAGCACTCGTGTGGGTTTAACCACGATTATTCACGGGTCTTGGACTGCGAGGAATTCGATTTAAAACATGTGACGAGATCTGAAACGTATTTCTTAAGCAAAAAATATGGAAAACATCATGCATACGAGATAGAGCGGGAGGCAATGCTAAGCGATAAGCTACGAGGATTGATTATCTCGACAATTTGAAAGGTCCCACATATCGTGGTGACAACTTGCAGCCTTGCCAAAAGTTATAGAACTCTTTACGGGTTTAACACGCGAGAAAAACCTTATCACCAAGCTCAAACTTTCTATCACCCGCTTAAGGTCAGCATAGCTCTTACATGCATCCAGCTTGCTTCCTTTAATCATTCACGAATCAACAACTTGCTTTCCATCTCTGTGAGAATCTACTGGTCCAATTACCACTCTATCCTCTACACTTTGTCCCAACTTACGGGGTTACGCACTTTCTTCCATAAAGTGCTTGAAAGGTGCCATCTTAAGAGATGAGTGATAAGTGTTGTTGTATGCGAACTCAACTAATGGGAGATACTCTTCCCACTTATCTTTGTTGATCCATGCATACATTACAAGCAACATGTCCTCCAACACTTGATTTACCCTCTCGGTTTGCCCATCCGTTTGGATGATATGCGAACGAAGTTTAGTTCGTTCCTAGGGCTGCGTTAAGCGTTTGCCAAAACCTTGACGTCATTCTAGGATCCATCGAAAATAATCGATTCGGGTACACCATGTAATCTGAAAATTTAGGTATACGAACCTCTTGGCTAGCATTTTGGAGAATCATCCTTTAGATTTCCAGTGATGAAATGAGCTACCTTAGTTAGCTTATCTACAACTACGAGGATAACATCATGTTTATTCCTGGACATAGGTAGTCCTTGTACAAAATCCATGGTTATTACTTGCCATTTGTCTGCGGTATCTTTATGAGGATACAACAATCCAATGGCGGGATGCATATGCTCTGCTTTCACCCGGTGACATTCAGACAATGAGTCACAAAATTTATCACATCCTTTTTCATACCTTTCCAGAAGTATTGTTTTGTTTCAAATCAGCTAGCATTTTTGTGATACAGGTGTCAGAGAAAGGTGAATTATGAAATTCAACTAACAACTTCTTTCTCAAATCATCCAAACCACGAGGCACATATACCCTATTTTCATAACGCAAGATTCCTTCATTATCTAAATGAAAACCTTCATACCTTTTATCTTTAGGTTACTGTGCCTTTTTTTTACTTCTTTGAAAATATGTATCGATTACGAGGCACTTTTTACCTCGTCTTTAAGCGAGTTCTTAATGTTATAAGAGCGAAATGTGCCTCCTACGACTTAGAGCATCATCTACTCTATTCTCCTTTCCTTTGATATAGCTGATATCAAAGTCATATTGTGATAGAAATTCTAACCACCTTCTTTGTCTGGCATTCAGATTGGGCTGAGTAAAAATATATTTCAGTCCCAAGTGATCAGTTTTCAACTCAAAAGGTTTCCCTAGTAAGTAGTGTCTCCAGACTTGAAGTGCGTGAACAATGGCAGCAAGCTCCAAATCATGAGGGGCATAATTCAGCTCATGAATCTTAAGTTTTCTACTCTCATAAGCAATGACTTGATCATTTTGTAGCAAAACACCCCCAAGACCTTCCCCAGAAGCATCAGTTACCACTGTAAAATTTCCATTAGGGTCTGGTACAGCCAATATAGGTGCAGAAGTCAGCTGGTCTTTCAGACTTTTGAAAGCCGCTTCACACTTGTCATTCCACATGAATTTCTTATCCTTCTTACTGCAATGAAGTTATTGGTGCAGCTACCTTAGAAAAATCCTTTACAAATTTTCTATAGTAACCAGCAAGACCCATGAAGCTTCTTACTTCATGCACATTCTTTGGTGTAGGCCACTCAGTTATCGCCACTATTTTCGAAGGATCTACAGCGATTCCTTCTTTGCTTATGACATGACCCAAATAGTGAACTTCTGAGTCAAAGAAAGAACATTTGGATAACTTACCATACAGCTTTCTCTTTCTCAAAATTCCCAAAACTATCTTCAGATGCTCATTGTGCTCCTCAACGCTCTTAGAATAAATGAGAATATCGTCCAAGAATACAAGTACAAACTTGTCCAGGTATTCTTGAAAAATATTGTTCATTAAATTCATAAAGGCTGCAGGTGCATTAGTTAACCCAAAGGCTAGAACTGTGAATTCATAATGTCCGTACCTTGTTCGGAAAGCCGTTTTATGAATATCTTCCTCTTTAATTCTTAGCTGATGATAACCAGATCGAAGATCTATCTTAGAATAAACCGCTGCTCCACGCATCTGATCAAACAGATCATCGATCCTAGGAAGTGGATATCGGTTCTTGATCGTTGCTTTGTTCAACATCCGATAATCAATACACAGTCTCAGAGTTCCATCCTTCTTTTTCACAAATATCACAGGTGCTCCCCAAGGTGAAACACTTGGTCTAATCAATCCCTTAGACAAAAGCTCTTGTAACTGAGCCTTTAGCTCGACTAACTCAATAGTAGTCATTCGATAAGGTGCCTTGGAAATAGGTTCCGTTCCAGGCTTGATTTCTATAGTAAAATCAAATTCTCTCTTGGGTGGTAACCCTGGTAATTCCTCAGGAAAAACATCCCTGAAACTTTGTAACAGTGGGATTTGCTTCATGAAATCACTATCTTCTTCTGCAGATTCAGATATCTTTACTGCATAAAGGGTACATCCTTTATTCTTAGCCTTTTTAAGCTGCATAGCTGACAGCTTTCTAACTGAAATTTCTCGTTTCACACCTTGAATCTCTACTGATTCCAGCTGATCATCTAAACATTCTATGTTCTTTTCATAGCAATCTACCTTTGCTTTATGATCAGCTAACCAATTAACACCGATGACAATGTCATACGATCCCAAAGGTGCAACATAGAGATCAACTTCCGTGGAAAAGTTAGGTAAGTCAAGGACTGCTCCAAAAAGACACATACTCACTGTATGAACAGAATTATTACCATACTGTACAGTCCAAGATTTATCCATTTTTCCAGCTTTTCTTTTAAGTTTAGAAGCTAGTTTATTAGATATAAAACATTGGTAGCTCTGTATCAAAAAGAATAGTGGCAAGGTATGCCGAATAACTTACCCTAACTTCTATAGGTGTCACTTGCTTTTCACTTGTTTGTCAGCTCTTTGCGGCATGTATCTTATCTTTGCTTTGATTACGATCATCCTTCTTGAAAGGGCACGGATTTGCGTAATGATCTTTACCACAAGTGTAGCACCTCCTACGGGTCCCTTCTTAGGCTCAAAGTTGCCTCCGGTTTATAATTGTCACATATTTGTCCTCCATAGGACTTGACCATTATTATAATTTTTAGCAAAATTATCCTTCACATTCCCAGCGAGCTTATTTCTTGTTGCTTTCTTATTGTTATCACTGAAACTTACTCTTGTTTCCAAACTTTTTCCATGGTCCTTTTAAGGTGCAAGAGAGGTTGAAGAAGGGTTTGCAGTCTTCTTCCGCACTTCCTCCTTATGAGCGAAATAGCCTTTAATTTGTTTCTTGCCTTATGGCCTTTTCAACAACTCCTTCCATAGTGGTTGGGTGTGAACATCGACCTCTCCCCTATCACGAGATTGATCCCATGATGAATTTCCGTATCTGAACTTTTAAATCGGTTTGATCTTTGCGGTACATACTTGAGGAGTTTTGTAAACCGCTCCCGGTCGATTCTTGTTAACTTCCTTGAGTCAAGTTCTGAAATTCTGTCATTTTACGATCATAGAAAAGTTGTGGCGCCAACGTTGCCTAAAATAGCATTTAAATTGATCCCAGTGATATTGGTCTCATCAATATTTAGCTCAAACTTTTCGGCTATCCCACCACGAAGATGCTTCGTGAGAAAGGCTGATAAGCTCCCATATTGCCTTGGTTTCTTCGAGAAGTTCCTTATAGCAAAGTACTTCTCCATTTCGTGAGCCGAGTTCTCGGCTCCATCTCCTAATGTGGTGCCATCATACTTAGGTGGACTTATCCTTTTGATATCATTAGTGAGTTACTGCTGCCCGATCGGGCCTTTTTATTTTTGGTTGCACAGTGCATTCACGGCATTAACATCAACACCCGTGTCGGGATTGCCCTCGGGAGGTTGCTTGATTATTATTATCGGCTTCTTCATCCTCCTCATTTCCGTCTGCTTTGTTCAAATCTGACAGCTGCGATCTCTTGTGTCAGCCAACAGGCAGCAAGGATCTCATCCAGTTTACTGGGTTGTTGCCACTCCTCCTTGGTGGAGCATTACTCGCAACATTTCCCCTTGTTCTAACCATTTTTACATTACGAAAATTGGTTTTTATCAGATTATGGACTCAATAGGTCCAAGAGCTGCAACCTTCAGCTCTGATACCAAGATGTAACATCCTCATTTTAGACAATAGAACAAGTCAAATTTTTTTTTTTTTGATAATTGCATACTGGTTCTAAATACATAATTTAGAACTCACAATTCAAATAACCATTTATATAACAGACAACCATATGCAGCTGTAATGACTCGGAATACCTCCGATCTATTCATTCCATGACTCGGTAATCTACCGATCTATTCATGAGTAAAAAGAGTTAGTGTTTTTATTTAACACAATACTCTGGCGGTTCTCTTCCCTAATCTGGGATTCAGAATGCTCTGTCCAAGGAATCTAACTGAATAACTGTTACCATTATTCATCGGCATCTCATCCCTTAGACTAGGTGAATTAGGACAACGCAATCAGCACTTTTGCGATCTTTGGCCAAAGATTTGAAACATATTGTTCATGTCTCGTATTCCTTTAACGGCATACTCGTCGATCGGAATACGTCCTTCACCCCATTCATATGTTATATAGAATGTCTTATACGACTCTTCGGTCCTTTCTTTCACAATTTGAATCACTCGGAGGCGATTAACAAGGTGATAATGTTATATGGATGCCTACGAGGATTAGGGATATGAGGACATCTTGGTTCAACCTTGCAATTCACGATTGTGTCATGATACCCCAAATCTCCGAGGCGATCTTATAACATGGCCACGTTCTTAATCGGTCCCAAGGTAACTCGTGCGAAATCAAGTGTAAATCTTAGCGATCAATGCAAAGGTGTCGCCATAAGTCACCTGCATTGTTGTAACTTCGAGAAGATCCTAATCTTCTCGGAGGTACAACCTGCTGATCGACCTTATGTCGTCATCCTTTAAATCCACCTCGAGAAGATCTACCCAAAACAAGCGTTACGCACTAGAGATTAAATTACTTTAAAGACTTTTCCTAAGGTTAGCCTTTCCAAATCCTGGATTCTTTGTCTTAAGACGACCCTCCTCTAAAAGACTCATTACGGGTAGAGGTATTACGGTCACGCTCTCATCGAGTCATTAGAATACACACGATTCAAAGCAACAGAGCGGACAATTTCTCATAACCAATGCTTGAGAATGCCATCGATCTCCATTGATTGCCTATCGAGTTCTCTTAAGCTGAATTTATATCATACTTTTAGTTTAAAGATATAAATGATTTAGAATCAATTTACTATTGTCTGTTATACTTAGGACTAGGGATTAGTAATTCAATCCAACTTGTTTAGCGTTATCTTTTAGGCTCAATTTTAACCTATCCCCAAGAGAGACAATAATTAAATTACAATATTGCTTTTGCCAGAGCAAACTAGAACTACTAAATACTCATAAGAATTTAGTCTAATTACTTCTGACTTTCATTGTCAATCACAAAAGCATCCATATTATACAAAGATAACTATGCCTCTTCGTTACGTAAACCGAAGAAGTTCATCATTCAGAATAGAATACAACACATAAGTATCAAACACTTATTTTCATTCCTTTCGAAACTCGTACAATTACATTTTATGCAACAGCATACTTGATATAATGCTAACGGAAAAGAAACATCTTTTCTCATATAGTACATCCATAAAATCAAGCTGTAATTCATAATAAATCAAATAAACAATCTGATCAGCCTATCAGATCTGCATTGCTTTTACCCTCTTACGGCAACCATCTGCAAAAATAGTCAACATGAGTCAGTTCAATGAACTGAGCATGATAAGCACTAACTTTTAAAACAATTGCAATCCATCAATTGTTTTCATTAAACACCCTGTTTAAATGAGATCAGATATTCACATAAGTAAACATAATCAGACTATGCCCTTGTAATCTGAGAGTGATTACAATTATGTAACTCTATCATTGTTACAATTAGTCTTAATCATTTCCTAATATTTCATCAAATATTAAGAAACAAGGAACGAATGCACACAACAATCATTAAACCCAAAATCACACATTGGTCGATTGTTTCATTCTCCAAAAGGAAATAACATAACAATTAAGGATTCCACCAATATGTTACAAACAATTTCCCACTTTGATAGTCCATTATCAATAATATTAAATAAAGGAAGAGAAAGAACCAAACCATTCATACTTCCTTTCACATAAGTTCATCAACATCTTGCCTTCACATATAAAACAATCGACAAAGATATAAATGAACAAGTTAGACAAGCCAAAACAAGATCAACATGTTTAACTAAGAAGCGAAACACAAAACTCTTGTATAGCAACTAACACATCAACAAATCATGTATCAATCCTAAGCCCAATGCTAGTTCCTTTTACACAGTGAAGGCTTATCACCGATTGAAAACAAGAGCTACAAGCGTATCGCTGAAAACAACAACTATTGCATCAACAATCTAAGGTTTCCCAAAGGACTATGCTATGTTGCCCACACGGTACTTCCAAATCATGCACGATCGATCGGACGAGATCAAAATGGAAGGAAACATAGCATACATATTCTTGCTCGGTCAAAATCGGAATGAAGTGAAGGAAAGGAATTCAACCAAGCGATCCTTACCTTGCACATGCGAAGTCTTGGTGCGTTATTCGCGACTTACCCTAACAAGGTCAAAACACGAAACAGTCATCCAAACTAAGGATCTCAACAATGACAAAAAAATAGTGTCCAGGGTCGAATTCAGAAAGAGACAGAAGTACTGGTTACCCTTCCGGAAGTTCTATGATTCAAGCGGATGTATCAATTGGCGAATGCATAAGAATTCATCTTGTCATTCATCAACCAAGCATAACAATAACCAGCCAATAAATTACTCTCAGCCAGTCGCTTTATACTAATTTGCACAGGTTGAAGATATACATGTCTACATAAACATCTGTAACTCAAAATCCCAAAAACACGAAGGGATCCCAATGGTTCAACAAGATCGAAATGCATGTTCATCCATTAAGTCACTCTGACTTAACTATATTTGGTTCAAAATATACTGATGAATTATTCAATCGACTCCTCGAGTCGTCCAAGTCACACTAGTATATATATATATATATATATTCGCCTTAATCAAAGGATTTTGCACTCATAACCACTTTGAACCCAACAACGTCGTGACAAGAAATTGGCGATAAATCAATAGACGCCATTCATGGTTAACAATCAACATCAACCAAGTAAAACAAGTCGAATACCCTTATCAAGCAAGGGAATCTATTGGGCCGCTTGAAACTTTGAAGAGTTTTCACATGAAATAAAAATGCATACACGGAAGTCTTTATCCTTGATTATTTCAATATAACAAGAAATCAAAAGCCTGTTTCATCTTACCAAAGCTTTCATGAAAAGACCCTTCACAAAACTTATGGATAAATCTACCTTCCTGAGGCAATTACGATTCAATCATCGACTCCACTGAGTCGATACAACAAAGTACAGGTGTATTTATATTATACACAGTGCACAAGTAATCCCGCTAACCTAATAACAAGGAAAACAACTTCCGCC
Organism: Taxus wallichiana var. yunnanensis; assembly: GCA_018340775.1. Lineage (NCBI taxonomy): Eukaryota > Viridiplantae > Streptophyta > Pinopsida > Cupressales > Taxaceae > Taxus > Taxus wallichiana. The sequence continues at coordinate 424,442,985 of CM031235.1, forward strand.
AGGTCGAAAAGACTATGGTAACACTACAGTTACCTGTTCCAAGCCAAAAATTGAAAACAAAATGAAACCCGAAAGTATCATTAGTCGCTGTCAACAAATCCCACGACAGAGTTTTTTAATAAACGAATAATACAACAATCTTACAGTAATCACCCAAATCATTTTATACAGTTTCTATAACAAGATCAACGACCACGAAACAAAGACATACAGTGGTCCTATACTACTCATAGGTATATTCCAAGGGCTCACGCCAAACAGGCCGAACACTCGCATATTGTTAATAAATACCTCTCATGCATAATCCAGGAAGAATGCACAAACAAGTAGAGTTAAAATTCGATTTCCACAAACACCCAACAAACGGATTTGAAGAAAATCGAACAGGAAGAAATACGATGCCAATAATCAAACTAGATCTCATAGAAAATTCATCTAATCTTCACAAAACAAATGAAACGAGTTGTTTTAATGAAGACATTTGAAAAACAACAAGATATTTAAAGGATAGGGCCTAGCATGCACCGTATTTTGATCGAATTTCCGAAGAAGACCAGAGGAAGAGCTCAAACTTCCTTTTCTTTTTCCCAAATCTGACGACCAACAAAATTTATTGTCCCATTTACAATATATCCTCCATGGCGAGAGAAAAGAGCCAGAGAATTTCATTCTCGCCATGCAACTCAAAGAGAACTCTGGTGCTTATGAGCCGATGAAACTAGCGAGAGAGAGAGAGAAGAAGACCGAAAATCGCGATACACCAAACAAACCTTCCAACTTCTCGTTTGCATGCTGTTCCGCGAGCTCCGGCTCGACTCCCTAGACATTAAATGCCATTAAACCAATTTTCCCGCTTAATCTCAACTCCCACCGACCGCCGAAATTGGCGACAGTCCATCCAAAAACTCAAGTTCATTTCCAAACTTAGTAATTGCCAAGTCTGCCAAGGTTAGCCGCCGTCTAAGCCTCCGCCATATGCCTGTCCCTCATCCTTATCCTTCCCATTTATTGCCATAGAGAATAGCGCCCATGGTTCGCCACCCTTCAAAGGCCCCTTCCCAAAAACTCTTAGTTAGCTAGGTTAGTATCTTAGGTTAGAGTTTTAGGGTAATGACCATCTTAACCATTTTACACTTAGTTATTATTTTAGGATCATAACACATAGCCTAGGTCTAGGTTAGACTAACAATAATCTAACCCCTAGGTTAGGTTATTGTTTTTAGGTTACTAACCCTTAGTAATTGGTTTGGTCCTTCTCACGAAAACTCGGAGAGACTCAGTATCATACTTTCTAGAAACAGAGCCACTCTGTTCTTATTACGAGTTGTATGTAAATGAATTATTACAGGTCTTTAATCGAGACCTTCCGGATATACTAGATATCGGGAACCGTTTCATTTCTCAAGATCGGCTGAGTCATACTCTGACCGACTTCTAAATGCTTCCATACCTTACAACTGTTCAAGGTTCGTGATCTAATTTTTATCACTTCACAAAATTAAAGCATTACTTGGATCAATTCCTCTGGTCCAAGTCTAGATATTATTGATGAATACTGTATAATTCATTAAAGTGATCGATTAATATTCGATCCACAAAATGAAATAAATAAAAGAGTCTATTAATATTTTGACTACCAGATCGAAGATCTGCAATCTGCCAAGAAATTTAATACATATCAAGCATGATTTTCGAATCGAGGTACACAATCCATTTACTATAAATCACATATCAACACTTGAATGCTTAGGAGAAAGTAACAACAGCCTTCGGTGTTACATGATCGTGTTTTTCAAAGTGTTGAAAAACACTATGCATTTTTAATGTGGTAGAAAATGTACCTCTTTTTCCATTGCATTGGAAAAATTCAACCCTTCACCACCATTCAGTATTTGATGTAGATTCAATGTTTACAACGAGGAAGAGCTCCAAGTTTCACCTTTTGGAAAACGTGATCGGTTTTAAAATTATTGAAAAACATTGTGCATTTTAAAATGTGGCGTTTTTTCTAAATTTTAACGGGTTTTTAAAATTATTGAAAAACATTGTGCATTTTTCAAAACTCACACCTTTTTCTATCACATTTTAAAAATTCAACCCTTCACCACCTTTTTAGTTTATGTGGAGTCAATGTTTAAAACAAGAAGTAAGAGCAGCATGGGTTGCCCTTTTGGAGAACGGGGTTGCATTTTTCAACGTACATTTTTAAATTGGAACCTTATTCCAACACATTTAAAACTTTAACTCTTTACCACCTAACAATTTAGTTGATGTGAAGTCAATGTTTACAACAAGGAGAAAGAGCACCGTAGGTTACACCTTTGTAGAACATGATCATGTTTTTCAAAGTGCTTTGAAAAACACCGTGTGTTTTTAACGTGGCGTAAAATGTGCCCCACTTTCCATCACCTTAGAAAACTTAAACCCTTTAGCACCTGACAAGTATTTTATGTGGATTCAATGTTTACAATGAGGAAGAACATCACCGTGGGTTGCTCCTTTTGGAGAACGGGGTCACGTTTTTCAAAGTGTTGAAAAACACCATGTGTTTTCCAACGTGGCAAAAATGCAACCATTTTTCCATTGCATTGGAAAAATTCAACCCTTATCCACCTGACAAGTAGTTTATGTGGAGTCAATGTTTACAACAAGGAGGAAGAGCACTGTGGGTTTCGCCTTTTGGAGAACATGATTAGGTTTTTCAAAGTGCTAAAAACACCATGCATTTTTTAACGTGGGAGAAAACACACCCCTCTTTCCATCGCATTGGAAAAATTCAACCCTTCACCACCTGACAAGTAAATGATGTGGAGTTAATGTTTACAACAAGGAGTAAAAACCCTATCGGGTTTTTAAAAGTTCTTAAAAATACCGTGTGTGTTTTCAATGTGGCGTAAAACAAAACCCTTTTTCTATCACATCAAAATATTCAACGCTTCACCACCTGACAAGTAGTTGATGTGGAGTCAATGTTTATAACAAGGAGGAAGAGCACCATGGGTTGTTCCTTTTGGAGAATTTGATTGTGTTTTGCAAAATGTTGAAAAACACTATGCATTTTTCAACATGGTGAAAAATGAACCCCTTTTTCCATTGCATTGGAAAATTTCAACCGTTCACCACCTAATAAGTAGTTGATGTTGAGTCAATGTTTACAACAAGAAGGAATAACACCACAGGTTGCACCTTGTGGAGAACATGATCGTGTTTTTCAAAGTGTTAAAAATACCGTGCTTTTTTCAATGTGGTAGAAAACACTCCCCACTTTCCATCGCATCGGAAAACTTCAACCATTCACCACATAACAAGTAGTTGATGTGGAGTCAATGTTTATAATGAGTAGTAAGAGCACTATGGGTTGCTCCTTATTGAGAACTTGATCGCGTTTTTAAAACTCGCTAAAAACCCCTTACATTTTTCAACGTGGCGGAAAATGCACCCCATTTTCCATCGTATTGGAAAAATTCAACCCTTCACTACTTGAAAATTAGTTTATGTGGAGTTAATGTTTACAAGAAGGAGGAAGACCACTATGGGTTGTGCCTTTTGGAGAACATGATCATTTTTTCAAAGTGCTAAAAAATACCATGCGTTTTCAACATGGCGAAAACACACCCCTTTTTCCATTTCATTGGAAAAATTCTACCCTTCACCACCGACAATTAGTTTATTATGGAGTCAATGTTTACAACAAGGAGAAAGAGAACCTTGATTGTGCCTTTTGGAGAATTTGATCGTGTTTTTCAAATTCTAAAAACACCGTGTGTGTTTTTCAAAGTGGTAGAAAACACACACCCCACCACCACCCGACAAGTAGTTGATGTGGAATCAATATTTACAAGGACAAGGAAGAGCACCGCGGATGCTCTTTTTGGAGAATGGGGTCACATTTTTCAAAGTGATGAAAAACACCATGCATTTTTCAACGTGGCGGAAAACGTAACCCTTTTTCCATCGCATTGGAAAAATTCAACCCTTCACCTCCTAACAAGTAGTTCATGTAGAGTCAATGTTTATAACAAGGAGGAAGAGCACCTAAGTTGCTTCTTTTTGAGAAAGTGATCACATTTTTCAAAGTGCTAAAAAACACCATGCATTTTTCAATGTGGCAGAAAACATACCCCTTTTCTATCGCATTGGAAAAATTCAACCCTTCACCACCTCACAAGTAGTTTATGTGGAGTCAATGTTTATAACAAGGAGGAAGAGTACTGTGGGTTGCTCCTTTTGGAGAACTTGATCGCGTTTTTCAAAGAGCTAAAAAATACTATGCATTTTTCAATGTGGCAGATCGCCCCTTTTTCCATCGCATTGAAACATTCAACCCTTCATCGCCTGACAAGTAGTTGATGTGGATTCAATGTTTACAACAAGGAGGAAGAGCACCACAGGTCAGTTGTGCCTTTTGAATAACATTATTGTATCTTTCAAAGTACTGAAAAACACCATGTGTTTTTCAATGTGGCGAAAAATGCACCCGACATTCCATTGCATTGAAAAAATTCAACCCTTCACAAACTCACAAGTATTTTATATGGATTCAATGTTTAAAACAAGGAGGAAGATCACTGTGGGTTGCTCCTTTTGGAGAACTTGATCATGTTTTTCAATGTGGTGAAAAACAAAATGCATTTTTCAATGTGCAAGAAAATGTAACCCTTTTTCCATCGCATTGGAAAAATTCAACCCTTCACCACCTAACAAGTACTTGATGTGGATTCAATTTTTACAACAAGGAGGAAAAACACCACGGGTTGTGCATTTTGGAGAATGTGATCACATTTTTAAAAATGCTGAAAAACACCGTGCATTTTTCAACGTGGCTGAAAATGCACCCCTTTTTCCAACTCATTGGCAAACTTCAACCCTTCACTACCTGATAAGTAGTTGATGTGGAGTTAATGTTTACAACAAGGAGGAAGAGCACCGTGGGTTGCACATTTTGGAAAACATGATCATGTTTTTCAAAGTGTTGACAAACACCGTTCGTTTTTCAACGTGGCAGAAAATGCACACCACTTTCCATCACATTAGAAAAATTCAACCCTTCACCACATGAGAAGTATTTGATGTGGAGTCAATGTTTACAACGAGGAGGAAAAGTATTTTTCAATGGGCTGAAAAACACCGTGCGTTTTTTGATGTGGCGGTAAACACACCCCTTTTTCCATCACATTGAAAAAATTAAACCCTTGACGACCTAAAAAGTAGTTGATGGGGAGTTAATGTTTACAACAAGGAGGAAGAGCACCACGGGTTTCTCATTTTGGAGAACATGATTAGGTTTTTCAAAGTGTTGAAAACACTTGTGCATTTTTAAACATGGTGGAAAATACACCCTTTTTCTATCGCATTGGAAAAATTCAACCCTTCACCTCCTAACAAGTAGTTGATGTGGATTCAATGTTTAAAACAAGGAGGAAGAGCTCGTGAGTCGCTCCTTTTCAAGAACGTGATCACGTTTTTCAAAATGTTGAAAAACATTGTGTATTTTTCAAAGTGGTGGAAAATGCACACCTTTTCCATTGTAATGGAAAAATTAAACCATTCAGTACTTGATAAGTAGTTGATGTAGAGGCAATGTTTACAACAAGGAGGAAGAGCACCACGGTCGCGCCTTTTGGAGAACGTGATCGTGTCTTTCAAAGTGTTGAAAAACACTGTGGGTTTTTCAACATGGTGGAAAACACACCCCACTTTCTATCGCATTGGAAAAATTCAATACTTCACCACCGGAAAGTAGTTGATGTGGATTTAATATTTAATACAAGGAAGAAGAGCTCGTGGGTTGATCCTTTTGGAGAACAAGATCCCATTTCTAAAAGTGCTTTGAAAAACACCTTGTGTTTTTAACGTGGAAAAACACACCCCTTTTTCCATCGCATTGGAAAAATTCAACCCTTCACCACCCGACAAGTATTTCATGTGGATTCAATGTTAACAATAAGGAGGAAAAGCACCATAGGTTGTGCCTTTTGGAGAACATGATCATGTTTTTTAAAGTGTTAAAAAATACCATGCATTTTTCAACGTGGCGTAGAAAACACACCCAACTTTCCATCGCATTGGAAAACTACAACCCTTCACCACTTGAAAAGTAGTTTATGTGGAGTCAATGTTTACATCAAGGAGGAAGAGCATTGCGGGTTTCTCCTTTTGGAGAACGGGCCCGCGTTTTCAAAGTGCTAAAAAACATCATGCATTTTTCAATGTTACAAAAAAATGGACTCATTTTTCAATTGCATTGGAAAAATTAAACCCTTCACCAACCTACAAGTAGTTTATGTGCAGTCAATTTTTACAACAAAGAGGAAGAGCACTGCGGTTTCTCCTTTTTGACAACGTGATCAGGTTTTCAAAGTGATGAAAAACACCGTGCATTTTTAACATGGCAGATTATGCACCACTTTTTCTATCACATTGGAAAAATTCAACCCTTCACCACCTAACAAGTAGTTAATGTGAGTCAATGTTTACAAAAGGAGGAAGAGCACCATGGGTTGCTCCTTTTGGAGACCGTGATCATGTTTTTCTAAGTCTTTGAAAAACACCATGTGTTTTTCAACGTTGCAGAAAATGCACCTCTTTTTCCATCACATTGGAAAAATTCAACCCTTCAACACCTGACATGTAGTTGATGTGGATTCAATGTTTACAACAAGAAGGAAGAGCACCATAGGTTGTGCCTTTTAGAGAATGTGATTTTGTTTTTAAAAATTCTGAAAAACATTGTATATTTTTTAACGTGGCAGAAAACGCACCCATTTTTCCAATGCATTGGAAAAATTCAACCCTTCACCACCTGACAAGTAGTTGATGTGGAGTCAATGTTTACAACAAGGAGGAAGACCATTGCAGGTTATGCCTTTTGGTGAACGTGATCGTGTTTTTCTAAGTGTTGAAAAACACCATGCATTTTTCAACGTTGCAGAAAATGCACCCTTTTTCCATCACATTGGAAAAATTCAACCCTTCACAACCTTACAAGTAGCTGAGGTGGAGTCAATGTTTACAATGAGAAGGATGAGCACCTTAGGTTACTCCTTTTGGAGAACATGATCTGGTTTTTCAAAGTGCTGAAAAACACTGTGTGTTTTTCAACATGGTGGAAAATGCACCCCTTTTTCCATTACATTTTAAAAATTTAACCTTCACCACCCGACAAGTAGTTGATGTGGAGTCAATTTTTACAACAAGGAGGAAGAGCATCGCGAGTTGCTCCTTTCGAGAACAAGATTGGGTTTTTCAAAGTGTTGAAAAACACCATGCATTTTTCAATGTGGCGGAAAACGCACCCCTTTTTCCATCGCATTGGAAAAATTCAACCCTTCTCCACCTAACAAGTATTTGATGTGGATTCAATGTTTACAACAAGGAGGAAGAGCACTATGGGTTGCACCTTTTTGGAAAATGTGATCTTTATTTTCAAAATGTTTAAAAACACTGTGTGTTTTTCAATGTGACAAAAATGCACCCTTTTCCATCACATTGGAAAATTCAACCCTTCACCACCTAAAAAGTAGTTGATGTGGAGTCAATGTTTACAACAAAGAGGAAGAGCACTCGGGTTGCTTCTTTTTTGAGAACGTGTTCATGTTTTTCAAAGTGTTAAAAGACACCGTGTATTTTTCAAATATGGCGTAAAATGCACCCCACTTGCCATCACATTGGAAAACTTAAACCCTTCACCACCGACAAGTATTTGATGTGGATTCAATGTTTACAATGAGGAGGAAGAGCACCTTGGGTTTCTCCTTTTGGAGAATGGGGTAGTGTTTTTCAAAGTTCTAAAAAACACTGTGGATTTTTCAATGTGGTAGAAAACGCACCCCTTTTTCCATCGCATTGGAAAAATTCAACCCTTCACCACCGACAATTAGTTGATGTGGAGTCAATTTTTAGAATGAGGAAGAGCATAGTGGGTTGCACCTTTTGGAGAATGTGATCGTGATTTTCAAAGTGCTGAAAAACACCGTGTGTTTTTCAACGTGGTGGAAAACACACCCCACTTTCCATCGCATTGGAAAACTTCAACCCTTCACCACCGACAAGTATATATGTGGATTCAATATTTACAATGAAGAAGAGCACCACCGGTTGCTCCTTTTGGAGAATGGGGTCATGTTTTTCAAAGTTCTAAAAGACACCGTGTATTTTTAAACGTGGCGAAAAACACACCCCTTTTTCCATCATGCATTGGAAAAATTCAACCCTTCACCACTTGAAAAGTAGTTGATGTGGAGTTAATTTTTACAACAAGGAGGAAGATAACCGCAGGTTGCTCCTTTTGGAGAATGTGATCACATTTTTCAAAGCGCTGAAAAATGTTGTTTGTTTCTCAATGAGGCGTAAAACAAACCCCTTTTTCTATCGTATTGGAAAAATTCAACCCTTCTCCACCTGACAAGTAGTTGATGTGGAGTCAATGTTTGCAACAAAGAGGATGAGCACTGCGAGTTTCTCCTTTTGGAGAATGTTATCACGTTTTTCAAAGTGCTAAAAAACACCATGTATTTTTCAATGTGGTAGAAAACGCACCCCTTTTTCCATCGCTTTGGAAAAATTCAACCCTTCACCTCCTAACAAGTAGTTGATGTGGAGTCAATGTTTACAATGAGGAAGGGCACTGTGGTTTGCACCTTTTGGGGAATGTGATCATGTTGTTGAAAGTGCTAAAAAACACCGTGCATTTTTCAACATGTTGAAATATTTTATATAGTGTTGAAAAAGGTTTATTTTTCAGCACTTTGATAGTAGCAATTAAACTTTGACATGATAATTTGTTACTATTGATTACATCATTTCATCATAATTACATCAACTTTCTGTTTGTTAAAATATTTTATACTATCCATATATTACATGAGCGGTTCTATGTTGGCTAACACCACCAAGCACATTTTTTAAATACTCTAAAAATAGTCAAAGATTAGGCCAGTTGTACACATTCCATATTTATGTATTTTAAATATGCGTAATGTATAATATCATATACATGAATTGGTAATGTTTACAATTATAATTTAGGCCAACTCAATATGCAAACATTTACTTTCCAAACCTCAACCTCGCTCATTCTCGTAAGATACACCATTTTCATATCCATTGCATCCGAAACAAAATGAATTAAATATTAGACAACGTATCAAAGGATTTTACCAAACATACAATAAATAAATGTTATGATATTAAGGACATTCAATACACACCTTTCATAGAGACTAAATTGCTTAAAGATAAGCGGCGAATGGGAGATGTTTTAGCCGCATTTGAACCACCTATAAAAATATGATCAATATATTAGTATTCACCTCCACAATTAAAATTTCTTGCATATAGTTCACACTAATAGTTCAATGTTTTAACTTGTATGTTCCATTTGTGTGGTTTACCTCCTCTTTGCACAATTTCTGTTGGGAAATTGGAATCATTTGTAGTCTTCAACATGATTTTTCAAATCTTCTACAATGATTGGCCTCTTACTCACATTGCGATGGCTTTTTTTAATCGCATTAAACCATGGATGCATGTAGGTGGTGGAAATCTCATTGACATCTCCTTTGAAAGCAATATCCAACATATTTGATGCTTCTAGGTCTCTCCTAAACCTTTGAACACATTCAAAGAATGTTTTTTTTGTTCATCTGTACTCAATTGTGTATCGAGATTGACTTCAAGAATTCTTTGGATGTGTGTTCCATAAAATCTGAATCACTTTCTATCATCAAACCACCAACCCCAACTGTTTTAGGAGTTCCTGTGACGTATAAGACATTATAGAAAATTATTTATTTATACACTAGGTTTTTCAATATCATAGTACACATGAATACACAATGCCACCTAATCATAAATATGTGTGACGAACATTATCATTGGCATCGATTAATTGATTGAAGGCATTAACAACTAACCATCAACTGTCAGTGAGTGTCGAGGTGGCGAGGAGGGGCCATCCCATAACATGCCATCATTTACAGTGCTTGTCTCTGCATAGGTATTAGCTGCAGTATGAGAAATGAAAACAAATTCAACACGATGATTTTTTTACAACTTATGCTTATTTCGTTATAACTTATGCTTAGCAATCTACATCAGTAACATATGATGGCATCGAATTACCTCTCACTTCGGTGTTTGATATGATGACATTGACATATATTGCTTGTGAAAATCCATCACCTTCAACACGTGCTTACATGTGTTTCCTCCGATAGACTCAACCACATTCACATACGTCCAAGGATCTGAATTTCCTTATGTAGTGCCCACTTTCCTTTGACAACTTTTTGATATTGATCACAATACGCTGATTATATTATGGACATGATTATGGACTTTATTATAGTATGATGTTAGATGTTGATCATAGATTATTGTTGACTTGATTCGATTATGATGCATGATGATTATTAGAGACATTTTATATGTTGATATTGATAGACTGTTTGACATGGTTATATTATGGATGTTGTTTGGACTTGTGATATTTGGATATTGTGAGTAGACCTAGAAATGGAAATTATTGGATGATGATATAGTTGTTGATAAAACTATAAATGATATGGTTAGATTACTTTGATGTTGTTGTGATTCATATATCTAGATGAATTTGGGAATTATATTTATATTATTTTGGATGTTCGATATGGCCACGAGGTGAAGGATGTATTTGTGTTTTACAGGTTAAAATATCACAAAAATATGTGGATTGAGACCAACCACATTGGAATTCTAGATGAATTCAACAAGGTCACCATGGCAGCTAGTATTTATTTGTGTGTTTTTGTGTGTGTTAGGGATTCCCATGGGGGATCACCTTTAAATGTGACCAAAGGGTTTTATATTTTTTCTTTTATTCTGGTCCCTTTGTTTATGTTTGCATGTGTTTATTTTGTGGGGCTTTTACCCTTTTTATTTAGTCATTAAATGGTGTGTAATATTGTGAGTAATCATGTTGCTAAGTTAATTAATTAAAATATGTCATAAGAAAGTAATTAATAGAATTTTTGGCCTTGAATTAAAGTGTTGTAAGAGATGTGTAAGTGATGTGTAATTTAAATTTTGAGTGTGAAACACTCCACCTTCTTAGAAATTCAAATTTGTCCTTGGAGGCTGATTTTGGAGGCTTGCGGGACAAGTTAAACTTGTCCCATACCTCTTAAATTTAATTACCAACCATACCTACGATTGGAGAGTTGAGATTAGACTTTTATAATACTTTTTGAGAAGGAAAATTGTAGGTTTTAATTGCACTTTTCTTACATGATTTAATTTCAGTCCTTTGGGGTGTGAGTTGGATTTGAGTGTGTAAGTAAACTGTCATATTATTCACCCACCTATTTATTATGCATTGGAGAATGAAGTTGACTTTGGGGGTTGGAGTTGAGGATGTGTGATGTGACATCCTACATGGACCCACCTCATCCTCTTCCCTTCCCTCTTCTATTAAATTTGAATTCCTTGCCTTGTTTTGGGGTTGCTTCATTTTGGAGACTTCATTCTTGGGTGAATTCCTTGTTGTTTTGGGAGCTCTTGCTTGAAGAAGTTTTTTTGGAAGATTGTTGCATGCTTGTGCTTGGCTGATTTGGATTGTTTTCTTGGAAACATATGCTATTTGGAACTTGGGAAACTCCATCATGGAGAGGTAAGAGCTTGGCTCTTGAAATTCTCTTCTTTTATGAATGTAAATGTTAATGTGTGAATGTTTTGGCATGTTTGTGGGTTGTTGGGTAGATGGCCTAGGAATGGTGTAGGAGAAGACTATGGGGTTTATTTTTTGGGAGGCACAAGTGTGTTTTAGGGAGGTATAAGGGTGGAGGGAGTTGGGATTTGGGTTCCACCTTACAAAGAAATATCTTGCATTTCTTTACTCATTATGGGGTGCCATAAGAGGTTGGGGAGGCATAAGGAAATGTGAGGAATAAGGGGTACTTGGGGGAGGCATAAGGAATGTCAGGGATTTGATATACTATATTTTGGCGGTTTGTAATTCAGGTGGTGATACCCATTTCCCTTTTTGGGAGGCATAAGAAGCATCCCCCATAGTTTCTTTCTCCTTTCACTTGCTTGATAAAGCCTTAATATTGTTTGTCATGTTTTAATGTAGTTGTAAACTACATTATGTTTTGGACTATGTTTTTATTGTGAAAATGTTGCTTGTGTGTTTGTGGAATCTTGTTGTTTCCATGAGTTGGATCACATCTTTTATTGCATTGTGGTTGGGGCTCAGGGGCCAATGAAGAAGGATGGATTCTCTTTTTCATTGATGTCTTGGTTGTGTAGAGAGAGTTGCCTTTCCCCTGCTCTTTTCATGCTCAAATTTGAAAGAATGAGAAATATGCATGTTATTGTTCTGGAGCTGAGATAACGGTAGTTTGACAGTCCCTTGTGAAATGAAATATTATTGTAACCTTTCCCACTTGAAGTGGATGAACTTGTATATGTTTTGTAATGGAAATATGTTGTAGTGGTTATGAAAGTGTAAATTGAAATGTGAAAGAGACATACTCTGTTTTGTTCTTTTGAAAGCAAGAAATTACGTTATGTATGATGAAATAAAAGAATGAAAGAAATAAGTTGTAAGTTGTCTTTGGGAGTCAATAAATGATTGTGTTACCTTTCTCAAATTGCATTTTTGTATTGAACCTGATCACTTAAATTTATTTGAAATCTTTGTTTGAAAAAAATAGGTATGAAGAAAATGTAATACTCTGTCTTTTGAAAGGAGTGAACTTGGAAATCGAGTTGAGTATTGTCTTTGAATCAACTAGATGCATTAGATTTTAATGGGAATGTCTTCTAATACTTAGAAGACAAAAAAATGGAAGATCTATTTATTCAAATTGATCTCAATTTTATGTTTTTAATCGGAAAATATTTAATCCAAAATGCATGGATCAACCCCGCAACAAAGAAATAATAATGAAACATTAAAATTGAACATGCCATGATATAAATGACTTCAATTAGACAAAAATCACTTAAAGGAAATATTTCAAAACCTAGCAAAACCAAGTTTAAAGCTTTCACAGCTTGTTTTGTCAAAGTTATAAATTTTATGTTTGGAACTCAATACAATATATTTACCTCACAAACCTATCCTAAATCCACCTAAGAACAATTCTCCATGTCTATTTTACATGTTGAGAGAGGAAGAAGATCAAATTGAACAAATCTTATAAGTTAAAATTTACCAGTTTGCACTGTAAAATCCTGCAGATTGTTTTCTTGAAATTGACCCCTTAAAATTTATCAAAATAAAAATTTAATGATTTTTTGAGTAAAGAGGATGTTGAGAGCTTTCCAAAATTCCTCGGTTTCCCAAAACTAAGATCTCTATCAAAATTTATGGCCTTCTGAAGTTTTTCTTCATTTGGTGTCAAAAAAATTTGGGAAAAATTTCCTCGCAGACTCTGTGGCCCTAATTTTTCCCGTAGCACTTCGAAAAAATTTTTGGGAAAATTTCTTAATTTTTCCCACCACCCCATCGGCCTCGCTACCAATCAAATACTACCATGTGGCACCATGAGGTTTTAGCAGATGGGGATCCCTTTTTAACTTAGCGCTTTAGAAAATTTTTGGGAAAATTTTCTAAATTTTTCCTCTTGCCCCCGCCATCCTGCACCCAATCGAATCTTCCACATGGCATCGCGAGGCATCGGCGAAGGAGTGGGTTCCCTTTTTCCTTTTGCATTTTTAGAAAATTTTGGGAAAATTTTCTACATTTTCCCCGCCACCCCACTACCCCACATGACTAATCGAATATGTCATGTGCCATTGCGAGGCATTAGAAAAGGTGCGGGTGAATTTTACCATTTTTTCCCTTCAGGGAGTTAAAACTCTTTTATCCCTACCACCCCGCTTTCCCCACACTGGCTTAAGAAGTGCCACGTGTCCCTTGCTTACTCACAAGAAAGTTGGTGCAAAGGTGGCTTTTCGCCCCCACATAGGAAATTTCCAAAATTTCTCCCGTGGCCCTACGACTTGACTACTCCTCCTGGGAATTTTTTTCCCCGTGGCTCGCAGACCGACCCTTGGGGAAAATTTTATCCCCGGCTCCGCAGCCCACTCTTGGGGACAATTTTCACCCCAAGGCCCACTAGCCCATAAATTGATAAATATGAGGAGTTAGGACTTCTTTATATCAATGGAAAGGTGAGGAAATTTCCTATCCAATGGGAATGATTTAGGGAATTTTTGAATGCATTAATTTTGAGAAAAATCAAGTTGAATCTTTAAAGCCTATTAGAGAGTGGGTATGGTGAGGAATTACCCTCTGAACCTAATTGAACTTTCTAACCCTAATTTTGGGACCTTGTGACCTCTTGATAATTGTTAATAAAATAAAAGTATATTCTAGTGGATTAGAATTGTTCTAGAACTTGTTAGTGACAATTGTTGTCTTGTAACCTAGTTGTAGACTCTTTCTTAAAAAAATTATTCCATAATTTTCCTAACTAATCCTAGGTTGTTCTTGGGTCTCAAGTGCGTAGTATTTGGGAGGTGCTACACCTTACCAAATACCATGTGCTTCTAGTTGTTTGGCTCCTCACCCACAATTGATTGCAATCAGCGTAATTGCAAGGCAATCTGTATCAGAATACTCTTTGCTCTCTCAACCACTGTCAATAGATGTCTTTCTTTTTTGAAATTGGTCAAGAAGATGATTTTTGCAACTTCCTCTTGTGTTTGTAAAATGGCTCCACCTTGTACACAAGTGTGTAGAACAAATAGTCCATCCGGTGAGTACATTTATTTTTTCTATCACACAAGTATCTAGTCTTCAAAAAATAATGGTAGGACTCAATGGATGCATTTGTTTCTTGATTTTCATGGGAGAAGTTTCTAAAATTTGTTGCCCACATAGCTGTCAAGTGACACGGATTGAAAATCAGTGACATTATAAACCAAGAATTATAATTGATGATAATTAATAAGGAAACACACAAAGGATCACACTCACCAACACATTCTTTGCTCTCACACCATGTATTCCTAAAGTACTCGAGGAACTTAGTTTCCTCTTTGAATTCATTAAAGAAGTCTTGAATGATTCAAAATGTGTGCTTGTGATGCATTTCAAAACCATACATGATGGTACCTAGTCTCTCGAAAATCTTCCACCTAGACTCCTTGCTACAATACCTATGCACATTTTTCAACCATGCCCTGCGCACATGCCATAGGCATAACACTACACAACAACCAAAAACACACCTGATGGCTTGGATTTCAGTTGATGCATCATTCGTGATGAATGCATTGATCTTCCAATTGACACGAAGGCATTTTCCTCATTTTTGGACTTCCGCCAACCACCTATAAATGTCTTCAATTTTATTCCTTGAAGAAATGGCCCATGCTATGGGCACCCCAGCTTCTTGCTCATCAAAACAAGCAATGTGTATAATTGGTACTACAAGGAATATGACATCAAATGGTAACATGGGGTTTAATATAACAGAAAGGGAATATTATTAATGATACATAAATTACACATCATTTCAAAATTCATTCCAATTACTTACGCCATATTTGTTGGTAGCAAACATCGAGTCCATGGAGATTATGGAATTGTGTGAATGTTGAACCATTCTCTCACACATCCATGGTGTTTGCAACCCCATAATGAATGGAATGGTGGTTCCATTTGGGCATTGATAGTAGAAAAATATGTCTCTTTCCTCCGCATGCCATAAGTTCACGCTCATGGCATCATCGGCATGCTTTTGAGACCTTCTGCAGTGAACTCTTTTCCACATGTTCACCATGTCCTTTCTTGTCATGTATTCATCCCTCTTTCTCGATATACCCACGTTGGATGGATCCTCTATATATTTATCATACACCATTTCCACGGTGACTCCCATTAACAAAATACTCTCGATATAAGTTTTTCATTCATTTGATAAGTACGAGGTAACATTCAAACAAGGTGTTAGGAATATTAGATATTGTGAACATTAGATATTTATATATTTGTGTGTGTGCAAATATATATTATATATTAGTGTGAGAAAAATAAAAGATTGTAATATTATTAATATGAGTCATAAAACAACTCATTATTAATAATATAGGATATTGTATTAGTTGTGAGTTTGTTGAATAAACAACTCATGTAGATTATTGTGTGTGGAGATATTGGTGGGATATATGAGAGAATAGTGGTGAGTGATCATAGGAGAGATTCTCTAGGAGAGATTAGTGGGATAATATTGGTAAGCCTCATCTCCTTGTTTATAGGAAATGGAAAGGCTATATATTGTAAGCTCTCTCATCATGTAATTGCTCCATATTATTCAATCAATAATATAGTGTGTTTATTATATTTTTGCTCTTATTTTGTGCTTATGTTATTATCTTCATTCTGCAACATTGTCTCTTATTGATTTGTGCAATTATATAATGTAATTGTTGCTTATTTATAATAGATAAGCTATCAATTTCACATCATCTGGTATCAGAGCAGGCTAGGGAAATTTATGAGATTCATTGCAGGACAAAACCGCAGCCTCTAAGATGCAGATATGAGAGTTTTGAAGCTTTCATTGCCATTTTCGAATTCTGATCTGAAAAAAAAATGACTGGTAATTCACGTTTTTCTCAAAAACCCAGATTCAAAATTTTCTGAAATTTTTGGGGTTGTTACTTTGTATTATTTAAAACTTCTGTCAAAAAATTACAGAAACCCATTTCGTATTTTACGAAAAATCGTGGAAACAATTCAGACGGTTTCTAATTATTCTGCAAAAAAAAAAAAAAATAGTGACTAATTTCTAGCAATTAAAATCTGATATGCTTTATTATTTTGGATAAATATAAAGCTGATTATTATTGTAAGGGTGCATTATCGGTTGAAACCGACACCTAATAGAATTGTAAAATGAGCCTCAAAGATAAATTCAGTTGAGTTAACATCATCGCGATGGAGGCTGGAGGCAACGGAGGCAGGAGGGCAATCGGCGACCTCTCGTCAGGCACCATCGACGAGGCCGCAGTATTGATTTGGTGGCCAAGTATTTCAGTTGTGTGTTTGATTCCATTATTGTTTGTAATAAGAACAGATGTCACATTCCTGTTCAGAATTGTATTTCCTTTTATAAACTCCTGATGTAAATATGTGATAGTAGAAAGATAAAAGCACAAGAAAAAGCAGCATCATGTTTTTCTTGAAGAGGATGAACAGAGGTTCATGAGCAGGGGCTCGTACCTAGGACAGAGGTCCGTTATTGTCGAACAGGGGTTCGTATTTGCTGAACAGAGGTTCAGTGTACCAAGATCATGAGCATGCAGAGGCAGGCAAGCTGTAGAAGACGTGTGAATGTTTTTCTCTACATTGTTCACATTAGGGGAGTGTATGTGTGGAAATATCGAATGTTAACAATAGGGGAGTGAATGTTAGGAATATTAGATATTGTGAACATTAGATATTTATATATTTGTGTGTGTGCAAATATATATTATATATTAGTGTGAGAAAAATAAAAGATTGTAATATTATTAATATGAGTCATAAAACAACTCATTATTAATAATATAGGATATTGTATTAGTTGTGAGTTTGTTGAATAAACAACTCATGTAGATTATTGTGTGTGGAGATATTGGTGGGATATATGAGAGAATAGTGGTGAGTGATCATAGGAGAGATTCTCTAGGAGAGATTAGTGGGATAATATTGGTAAGCCTCATCTCCTTGTTTATAGGAAATGGAAAGGCTATATATTGTAAGCTCTCTCATCATGTAATTGCTCCATATTATTCAATCAATAATATAGTGTGTTTATTATATTTTTACTCTTATTTTGTGCTTATGTTATTATCTTCATTCTGCAACATTGTCTCTTATTGATTTGTGCAATTATATAATGTAATTGTTGCTTATTTATAATAGATAAGCTATCAATTTCACATCACAAGGATCATTAATGGTATTTTCGTTCCTCCCATGACAACACTCACCATTTACATCACAATGAAACGGATGGTTGTATAATATTATGGCCATTGTTAGTCTCCCATAAAAAACCTTCACATTGAAATGACATTGGCAACCCCTTTTAATTATACACCTACTCACTTTGTCACTTGTTACTGACTTATTTCTATTGTCATCTAGACCATACGAACACCAATAACTGCATTAAAAATGGTAACATCAAATGTTATACAAATTTTTATGAAAAGAACGTACAAAAAAATAATTTGTTAGTGAATTTCCAAACCTATAATATGACTTGGTTGTATGTGGTTTTGGATTTTCTATATTTGTTGACTTGTGATTTGTGCAACCCGAGGGTAGCCTTAAAATTTTTGTTAGAACCTTCCCCTTTTAGAAATATATGTAGTCTTGCGAGTGGTATGGTGGCACAAATGTCGAAGTTCAGCTCATCCCCTATTAGTGTCCATTCTAGGTCATCGTAAAACTGACTCTTTTCCTCTATAATCTCTTAAACATGAAGATCGATCATGCTCTGCCATTTAGGCCTCCTTCCCATCCTAAAAATTATTACATGTAGTTTTGCATCGTTAATGAAATAATTATTTCATACTTACCAAAATAAATTTTGACTTGTGATTCATCATCATCAACATGAATACCATCTTAAAACATTGGAAGCATTCAAATTTTTGTCTAATTCAAAAGCCACGTGTATAAAAGATAGTATTGAAATGCAAGGAAAACAACAATTTATAGGACTACCTACTGCTTCCAGTGCACAAGCATATCACAATATGGTCATCTATAATGTGACATAATAAATATAATGAGACAAAGACTGTCACAAAATTAATATAATGTCAAATACACTTATTCAATGTGGAGAGAAACTTCCATATAAAATATTATAATTAACCTTATAAATATAATTCACATCGTTTAATAATATATTTTATGGTGTTTATTTTATTTATTAAATAATTTTTTTCTAAAATGATGTATATAGAATAGAAATTATTACATTTAGCTAAAAACAATAAAAACTATTGAAACAGGAACATGTTTATCTAAAACAGAAGTTACAATTAAAAAACATGAAAATATTAAAATATTAATAACATCTTTAATATATATATATATATATATATATATATATATATATATATATATATATATATATATATATATATATATATATATGCCAAACCACAATAATTAAACAACAATAAAATAATAATCATCGCAACACCCACATATCCTTCTTTTTGAAAAAAATGAACTTTCAAACTAAAATTGAGGAGTATAGATATTTCAAAATTTTCACACTTTTATTTGAATTTTAGAAATGGTGCAAAAATTTTGAAGCATAATAAAAATTATATGCTATACATTCTGAACAACTAGTATTCATTGGCATACTGAACTATCTATAATATACATATTAAATTGTTAATAAATTGAACTTTTTATGTGAACACCCTTCATCTTCAGTTTACGTGGAAGCTCGTATTTTTGTATGTCTTCATTTTACAAACAGGATCGGGAGAAACTAGGCTCCTGGTATTCATATTCACTACACAAAAGAGTAACTACTACACAAAAGAAGCATAAAATTAACGTTAGTACGATACATGAAAAATCAAATATACATCATCCACTATGATAAAATAATCACAACATCAGAAATCTAATATCCATGAAAAATTCAAGTATCGATAAATTCCAACAGCTATCCTTCACCCAAGATGCACCCTCCCATAATATCACAACCATCCATTGTAAAAGGGATAGTTGTGATATTACGAAGGTGCATTTCTGTGGAAGGTCGGTGGGTGACTTTAAAAACCTCTACTCAACACAATATACCACCCAACTATCGATGCGAAATCCTAAGGGCAAGCCCCTTCATCATGCAACGATAGTTGGGTGTATCAATGTGGCATCCTAAGGCAAGCCCCTTCAACATGCACCGATTATTGTCTTTGTAGAGGCACTTGCCCCCATATGCCAAATTGAGAGTGAGAGTATGATATCACATAATTTTTATATCTTCAACTTTCATCGACATTCAAAACATTACAATTACCAATATTTAACAACTAATAAAAAATTATACATACGAATGATCTACACATTAGTAATTTTAAAACAATAATGAATTCAAAAATCAAAACTTTTCTAATGTATTCCATTTAACACAACTAGGAACAATGAAATTACAACTAAGAGCTCGAAGATCACATGCATATTTAAATGAATTTTTATATTTTCTTACGATAGTAACAGATTGACATGCAAATCTAGAACTTATTTATACTTATAGATAATATTAAGAATCATATCAAACACTTATAACATTAAATGTGTTCAATTTGTTTAACTATAATTGTATTAATGTTTGAGTTATAACTATAATAATGTTTGAGTTTGGATTTGGAGACATAGTTTTATGGAATGTTTTCTTGTAATGTTTATATTTGTTTTTGTTTTTTTTTTTTTGGGTATGAAATTGTCTTTTTTGGCCTTTCTTGAAGGCTTTTTACTTTATTTGAATTTGGAATCAGATGTAGTAATTTTCTAGTTCTAGATTTTCTTTTTGTCCATTAGGCTAACATTTTAAATTTTTGTCTCGATGTTGTTATTCTCTCAGGGTGAGGACCCCTTTTCCCTTGTTTAATATATCAAAAACATAATTTAAGAACTATTTATATATATACACCATATATATTTCTAATTATTGTTATTGAATTAAAATTATTATTATTCATAAGAACTACTACAAGCTAGAGATGAAGGTAAGACATATAAAGGTTGTAGAATGAAGAGAGAGAGGGGAGATTAACACATCTCTTATCCAAATCAAATATGGGTATGGATAATTGTTTTGTTGGGTACCTAAAGGTGAGATTATTAGACCTTTATTATTATTTATGGAGAACTTGTAAGACTAGAGTGATCTTTCATATGATTTGAAAAAATAATTTTGTAGATGATACCAATTACCCATTAGAAATTGGCATACCTGACTATTCCGCGTTAAATATATGTATCTTATATTTTTTCTTCCTTGATTATGAAATTCTCATTCATTAAAAAATAATAATCTCACATTGGTTAGTGATCTTGTTCCAAAACAACACGTAAACCCAATATATCATGATCCTTATGTTAATGAAGGTAATACTACATTGGAAGTCACTTATTACTAATATAATGGTTTATTGGTTACATGATATGTGTGATCTTCATATGTATATATAGACGTGGAAAATAAATTTCCCCTAGTATTGCATTAAACTAACCAAATCTAATTACAATGGGAGTAGTTACGAAAATAACATAATAAAAGACCTAGTAGCATAAAATTTTTTTATTATTGGCAAATAGTTTTTTGAAAGGGACTATACCCTTGTACAAAGATGACTCAGAAGCCAGATGTGCCCAAGCGAGCAAAAGATCAAAAGGTCAAAAACAACAAGGGCGCAAGTAGGAATAGAACCTACCAAAGACAGCACTAAAACCCGCAAAGCCCAGCAAGAGAACAGCAAAAGAACAGCGCCGATGGGAACAATTACATCCAACCTAAGTGCCCCGGCGCGCACCCCCTCCACGAAAACCGCGGAAAGATTTTCTACAAACAGTGCTCCAGCCCGCCATGTTTTCGTCATCCACGTCGAGAACCTCCTCTAAATTACCATTTAAAACAGAATTTGAAACCCTCGCCTCCGAAGTCAATAATGAAATCTTTTCACTTTTACTGTCCATCTTCCTTCTGCAACGGTTCAAATCCGCATTTAAAGGTCTTTGTTTATGAGCTTTCATAGATTTACTATGTCGGTTCACTTCCCGCGTGGCAGTCTCCAAATCTGCCGTAATTAAATCTGTTTCTGACCCAGTCTCCCATTCGGAAGATTCACTATCTACCTTGTTTGACTCGTGAACAGTTTTGAATGGAATTTCCCGCGTCTTCCACGCCGTAGCAGCCTGTCCCACGCGTGCAGAGAGGTCGCCATGCGAAGCCGCGAGTAGAGCCATTTCGGACTGGTTAGTTCCGCCATTGTTGCAATTTCCTGTGCGTAATGTGTCAGGGATCTCTCCTTCGAAGATCCGCACCTCCTCTCTGCTGTTTTTCCTGCCTATTTCATCCACTGTCTCCGTGGAGCACTTGCATAGTTTGGCTTGGAAGTTGACCTTCCAACATTTGGGACAGACCAAACCGTGGTCTTCAGGGATGATGTTCTGCACAAGACGGCCCGTGGGAGAAGAAAGAATGATATTCTTTGGGAGAACAGCCCCCACCTCCAT
This sequence comes from Taxus wallichiana var. yunnanensis, assembly GCA_018340775.1. Classification (NCBI taxonomy): domain Eukaryota; kingdom Viridiplantae; phylum Streptophyta; class Pinopsida; order Cupressales; family Taxaceae; genus Taxus; species Taxus wallichiana. The sequence continues at coordinate 424,465,237 of CM031235.1, forward strand.
GCTAACACATAGTCGTGCTCTTACAAGCCTGCTTCTGGCTTTTGTTGCAGGTTCCAAGGATATTAGCTCTCCCATTGAAGCTGCTATGCCAATAAGGACTTCGTCCTCCCAAAATTCCACTGGAAGAGCCGGCAGAGATATCCAAATGGGCAATTCCTTGATTTGAAGAGAGACCCCTGGCTTCCATCGCTTCAGATGCAGGGCAGTTCTTCCAAACATCCAAGGAGCAGCGTCGAGAACCTTAATCATCTCATCTTCCTTAGAAAAATTGAACAGGAGGGCGTGGTCGGGAAGAGCGATGATATCAACCCAGCAGCACCACTTCCGTCCGCACCATTTGCGGACAGCATCGATATTTGGACGATAGCCTGCAAAAGCTCCAATTAGTGCAAAGGGAAACCTGGACTTGGCCTTCTCAATCACAGATTCTGGAACAGAAATGCAGTGCGCTTTCGCTTCATCATCCCAGATGGAGGAAAGGGCAGTAAACACCCCTGTGGATTGAGGGAATAGCTTGGACCTCCATGAGCAAGTTTCCATGGTCGCGGAACAGCCGCGGAACAATCACAGTTAGCATGGAACAGTGTGAACAATGCCATGAACAGTCATATAATATAATATAGAAACATAAAATAATATGGAAATATTCAGATAATTAAAATTATTGGAGAACACTAGAGAAGTAAGGTTCTAGAGTGGTATACAAGTTATCATAAATATGGAAGTGTTCATATGCAATGACAAACAAACCATCATAAGAGGTACAACAAACTAAAAAAGATCAACAAAAATAAGCACCCCGACCAAAACCATAACACTCATTAAATGGCACAACCAAATCCATAACATCATGGTCATGACAACTTTTATATGCCATGAATATGAATTGATGACCTTGTTTGTCTTCTCTCGAGCTCTAAAATTTTCTTACTTGTTTTTGTGATCCACCTAAAACAAATCTCTTTCCTTCAAACCTCAATCACTAACAAAACCTTGTAAAATATAAAAAGTGGGGGGGGTGCGGGGGTGGGAGAAGGGGCCATGGGGTAGGGCGAGGTGTATTTGGGGGCTTGTCTTAGTGAAAGAAATAAGAATTCTATCGAAACATTAAAAAAAATTAATATATCTATTAATAAATAAAGCCAGCCATCTCATACATTGTTTGATAAAGTAAGCCATAATAACTAAGAATTGAAAAATTAATGAATGATAAGACTGAAATAAAGACACTAACATAAAACTAACAATAAATAATTGACTCTACACAAATTTGTAATAATAAAGATAATAATATTCCAAAATTTGTAATGACTCTACACAAATTGTGATTTATTAAATCACCTTTAGTAGCTAATATGAAAACTACTAATTATTTTACTTAGTGCTTTTAATTGGGAAAACTACCATTTCTTGTACTTAATTTTTTACATATTGAATCCACATGATAATTCCAATGTTTTTACATATTTTAAAGATAATTACATAAAACAAAATATCAATTCTTTACCTTTGTCTAGTCATTATCGCTTTATAAAACCCATCCAAATTTGTCACATCACTTATACTTTATAATTACTCAATTCTTTACCTTTTTCTAGTCATTATCACTTTATAAAACCCATCCAAATTTTTTAGCACCTCATTTATATTTGCACATTGTGAGTTGGGGGTTCGGACTTTACTTATTGAATTGTGTGGACCCGTTTTATTTTGATAGATGCTTCTTCAACATTGTCAATATTTATATTAGTAATGATGATATTGAAAGGGTGGAGTATTGGACATACTATTGTAATTATAATTTGATTATGTGTGGTAGTTTTGATATGGTTGAGTTTGAGGGAGATAAAAGAGGGGTTCATCTCGATGCAGTGGTACACCATTAAAGGAGAGATGTTGTTTTACATGTGCAAAAAACTCGAGGTGTGTGAACCTGACCTCTGTTGATAGTTGTCATCTACCATCTTATGGTTTATGTAGTCTAATTTTTGACAAGTTGGTGATAGGGTGGTGATAAGACTAGATAGAGTGTTATTTGTAGAGCAAAATCTTTTCACATTTGCAAATAATTTTAATCACCTATTCAATGTGGTACTTGAGTGATTCTTTCATACCACTTCCCCATAAATTTGGCATTGAATGGCTAACACCCAAAGTCAAGGTCAAATTCCAAATTTACCTCAATATTTCTCACCTCCTATTGATGTGGTTTTACACCGACATAATAGATGTTTTATGCACACAATATACTTGTGGTGCTTGATCCCAACCTCCATTGGCAACTGCCCACTGCCACCTTGTGGTTTCACTAGTCTAGTTTTCGACAAGGTGACAATAGAGTGGTGAGAAGATTAGATAAAGTCAAGTATTGGAAAAGTATAATCTTTTCACATCTGTAAATAATCTTAATCACCCCAATCAATGTGGTTCTTGGAGTGATTCTTTCATACTACTTCCCCATTAAATTTGGCATTAAATGGCCAACACCCCAAGTTAAGGTCAAACTCCAATGTTACCTTAATATTGTTTACCTCCAACATGAATGGATTTATGGTCATATCATTTGAATTTGGATCCTTGCCCCTTGGCCTAGTGAGGAGGTTGTCTGGATAGTTTGGTGGGGGATTGCAATTTCTCTAACTGCAACTTTCCTTTATGCATACAAAAAAATAAGCAATTGATTTTTTGTGAAACCCATGAGGCACCATATTGTGAACACCTTCAATTGTCACGAGTTAGAGGTCTTCTCTTAATTATAATTTATAAAATGAGGTTGTTAAGTGGAGGAATAAGCTCAAGGTAGAAGAAACCTATCGAGATCATGACACCCAATTTCATGCTCATATGCATTGGTTGAAAATTGGAGAATGAACTTTTAAGGAGCTTTCCTCCTTTAGTCATTCCAAACAAATTTTACATAGAGTGAAGGCAATCTATGATGCCAATCAACCCATAACTAAACTTCTAATATCCTGAGAGACTTTGTTTCTCATAACATGGAATTCTTGCAACTCAACCATCAACCATAGCTTGTGAAGAAGACCTCAGTAAATGTTTGTAGGGAGTAGCTTGCAAATTCCTTGAGGAAAACAATTGGTATGCAATCACTTATTTTCAATTGAAGAGTTACAAGGCAGGAGAAGCACTTTTCTAGACAGTTTGAGGATAATTAAAATGTTGTCAAAACCTCTCTTCATGTTTTGTAAATGAAGTTAATGAAGAAGACCTACACCCTAAATTGTGGCCCAAATTTTCAAACCAAAATTTTCATAAATTTCAAATACCAACTACAAGGTTGGAGTAAGCCATTAAAATATTTTTGTATTCTTAATATACACAAAACTGTGCAGGTCAAAGGATCAAAACATGCTCTTAATAACATGCTAGTAAGATTTGTGTCATGATCTACACTTTCGGCATGCCTTCTATCTATGTTCAGTTCTAACAAACATTAATAACCATGTTAACCTTTGTAAATTAACAATTGGGCTCTGTATAAATAATATTGATAGCATTGCATAGTGGATAGAGACCGAATTGAAAAGAAAATATTTACCTAAGAGCTGACTTGTTATCCTTTGAAAATTCTTCCTCTGCTTACCTTCCACACCTTTAGCTCCCTCTCTGGCTTCTAATGGCGGTAATGTGAATGTTTGGGTTTTTTATTGTAGTTGCTGGCCATTGAAAACATGTTTTTGGCGGTGAATTGGCGTGAATTGGTAAATGCGTAGCCAGTGGCGCCACCTACTCCGCTAAGCACTATTAATACGGTGAGTACATTTGAAAATGTGCCCTCGAAAATGCATTGGCGAGTTTGATGGGTGATGGGATGGTAGGTTGAGTACAACCGCCGACAAGACCCCCTCTGGCGCCGGGTAAAATAGCGCATGGCATGGGCGATGGTGAAAATGCACATACATGAGTGCATTTTAAGTGGAGGGTATCCCTCGCCTTCATCGTCACTACCCTACATGCAAGAAAGAAACCTACCATTAAATGTCTCCCAGCCATCCCGAGCCCCTTTTTGCTCGTCTCAACACGCTTTAGGTTTAGGTTTTTTTTTTGGATTGTTTTCATCCATCTTGTCTACTTTTCGTTTAACTTTAGTTAGATTTATTTTTATTATTTTAACTTTTGATAGTTTCACTTTAGTTCGTGAGGCTTTTTTAATTCTAAATTTTTCATTATATATTCTCTCCTCCATGTAGTTTTCTTAGGATTTTCTTTTTATTCTTATTTTATTTTTATAGGTTGTTGATTTTTCATTAGCTAATTAGTTTGTTTAATTCCTTAATTTATTTATTTGAGTTAGTTAAACTCTTTCTAATAGTAATTCGCTTGTTTTTAATTCATGCTAGTTTAATTATTTTCATTCATCTTTTTAACTCATTGTAAACCTTGGTTTTGAATGGCTATTGGATTTTTATTCTTCACGGTTTTAAGACATTTTCTCAACCTAAAATCATTTTCACTTCTTTTTACGCTCAATTTCTCGTCACTTGCACCGATTTTGACTAATCATCAAAGTTTCTCGACTAGGCTTATTGATGTTTCAATCCATTTTTAATCCTTTTTAGCCATTTTGTACACATTTAACTATTTTTCAATGTAGAATAATTCTTTCTCATGTGTGTTGCATGACATTCCTTTGTCATTTTTCTATTTTTGTGAGACTAATCAAGAAACGACCTCATGTATGATCTTTCCTCGAACTTCTTAAGTGATCTTGGATATCTCACAAAATGTAAAAACATTAAAATATGCTTTTCAAAATACAAAAATAATATTAAATTGTTTAAAAATCTAAAAGAATAGTTTAAAACTATCAAAATTATTAAAAAAACATTCAAATAATGTTTGGCCAAACTTTCAAAGAAATGAATAATACAATTAAAAAAGTTCATCATTTGACGGGTGCTCTTCATGATCATTCCAAATCATCTTTCAACAATCATATTTATTTCCCATGGTATATATTTATGCCCGAGGAAATCATTTACCCTTTCGCAATATAACTTTGCTTGGGGCACATTTGGATTTTACATTTTAATCCAATTACAGATCAAACTTTAATGGGATCTCGACAAGAGTATCTTTTGGAGTATCTAAGTATCACTCGCTCTTCGACCCGATCCAATCCTCTTGTGTGCTAAGATATCGCTTGGGGAATTCAAATATGTCTAGTTCTTCAATGTGGAACACATTTAGAGTGTTATTAGACATTGTTATTGCAAGTTATGTTGTATTGTTGCAATTTGTCAACATTGTGATGATACTTTTACTTCTTTCAGTTTGTTAATTTGTTGTATTTTGTTTACCTTTGTTGTAGACCAATTTTAGGAAAATTTATTCACATCTCAGTTTGCATATAACTTTGGTGTGGCTACTTCCTCTTCATATTGTGTTTTTTTGCAATTCTTGTTTCACATTTTTGTCTCGGATTGCATGTGGTGTGTTTTCCTCCTAGTTTATTTAAGTCATGGAATGTTTAGTTTTTTGTTGTGTATTAATGTTTGTTTGTATTTTGTATTTCAATTTTTTTTTTCAAAAGTCGCAAAAATTCTAAAAAATCAAAAAATCAAAAATCCAAAAAAAAAAAATTTCAAAGTCCAAAATCAAATATTTCAATAATCCAAAATCACAAAATTTCAAACAAACATTCACTTATCATAGTAATCCTACAATTGGAAACCCTTGAAGTGAATCTTTCAACATCACAATATAATCTTAATAAATGTCATACATTTATCTATTACCCTAATGATCGTTCTATCTTAAATCTATCACTTTCTTCCCTTTGCATGATATGTTAACTCTTCTCGGGAAAGTCACAAAATTATTTTTACTTTGTGATATAACTTCACCTAGGGAAATTTCAACTTCAATCATTTACACCATGGATCCAACAAGAGTTTCATAAGGATTTTCTTTAACTCTTCTCTTCCAGTTTAATCCTATTCCTACTTGGGATCATTTGCATCTACTTAATCATCATTGTGGCATGCATTAGGGGTATAACTAACTATCTTATTTTTTAACTTTGTGTTGCATTGTTTATTTGTACTTTTTGGACCACTTACAAGTAGTGTGATTACATCTTGGTTCTTTTATAACCTGGATGTCTGCACCTACTTTGTATATTGGCGTCGTTTTCTTTTTTTAGCTTTTCTTTGTTATGTGTGTTTGTTTATGTGCATTTGGGTTAACCATCTTGATTCCTTCATAATCATGGTGATAACTCTATTGTGCAACAAAAAAATTAGGTTTCTCTAAATTTATTCTCCAAATGACACTCATGCTACGAGCACGCCCAATCCATTGTTTTCCTTCCTATCAAGTGGTTGTCCACCGCTTTGTTGTGTCATCCACCTGCTTGAGGGGGCATTCCTCTACCATTATATTCGATGGGGCATCTTAATTCTTTATTTCTTTCTTCTTGTTTCTTTGAATGCTTCTACTATCTTTAAAGAACTATTACTTTGCAATAGAACTTTAAAGAGGGGTAAATGTAGACACCCTAAATTACACACTTGTTTCCATCATATCCTAGTTCACTTCCTAGTACATCTTGTTATTCACCCATTTGTGATTAAATGATTAAATTGATTAATCATGTGCATTGTACCCCTTTGGATTAATTAAATTAATCCTTAGTACCCCTTTAGCTAAGTTAATTATCATTAATTAATTAAGTGTGCACATTACAACATCCACAATAGACCCACATGGACTCCACTTGGTCTCCACATCCTCATCTCAGTCAAATCCACTTGGACTCAACTTCATCAGTCTATTCAATTACACTTCTAGAATCTTAGAAAGGTGGGGGCAATTGAATTACACCTACAACCACCTTTCCGGATGCAACTTCTATAATTAATTCCATTACTGCCCCTAAATGCCCCAAAATTGTTGTAACCTCCTCAAATGCTATTTTTAGCATGTGCATTCAACCGTGTTTAACCAACTTCTAACCACTTCTACCTCTATAAAATGCAAGCTTACACTCTATCAAATCCTCTTGGATTCATAAGTACAATTACTCTATCAAATTGCATTCCAATATCTGCATATTGGAAGCTCCCAAACTATCTATGTTCGTAGAAATTACATCCACATTTGGAGGTCATTCAAGAGCACCCACAATTCCACAAGGTTACACAGCTTCTAAGCTCTCACAACCTACTTGAGGTTTTCTCTATAAAGCTTCAGAAGCTTTGTTGTTATTGTTTGTCTTCCATTTTCAGTTAGTTTTTCACACTTAACATTTTCATTCCTTTTCCATTTTATTCGATGGGGCATCCTAATGCTTCATTTCTTCATGTTCATTTCTCTGCATGTGTCTACTATATTTATAAAATTATTACTTCACAATATAACTTTAAAGAGGGAAAAATGTAGACATGCTAAATTACACACATGTTTCCATCTTATCCTAGTTTTCTTCTTAGTACATCATGTTATTCACCCATTTGTGATTAATTGATTAAATTGATTAATCATGTGTATTATACCCCTTTGGATTAATTAAATTAATCCTTAGTATCCCCTTTAGCTAAGTTAATTATCATTTATTAATTAAATGATTAATTAATTAAGTGTGCACATTACAACAACCACTTTGGACCCACATGGACTCCACTTGGACTCCACATCCTCATCTCAGTCAACTCCACCTAGATTCCACCTCACCAGTTCAGTCAAATACACTTCTAGAATCCTAGAAAGGTGGGGAAATTAAATTGAATGTATAACCACCTTTCCGGATGCAACTTCTACAATTAATTCTATTACTTCCCCTAAATGCCCCAGAACTGCTATAACCTCCCCAAATGTTATTTTTAGCATGTGCATTCAACCACGTTTAGCAAAATTACAACAAATTTGTATCAATTTCATCTAGGTTTGGAGGTCATTCAAGAGCACCCACAATTCCACAATGTTTCATAGCTTCTAAGCTCTCAGAACCTACTTTAGGTTTACTCGGAAAGTTACGGAGGTTTTTTATTATTGTTTATCTTCCATTTTTAGTTAGTTTTTCATAGTTTACATAGTGCTCGTGTGAATCACTTTGGGGTGATCGTTGAGGTCGGTCGACTCAAGAATATGCATATTCTATTCTACCTAATGTGCACTTGATTCTTGTGCGGTAGCTAGGGTTTTTTTGTAGAGTACAAGTGTGACAAGATAACCCTATAAAAAGTTGTTGTGACATAGATAAAAGTGAAGGTGACATTATCAAACACTGAAAAAACCAGATTTGCATCTCTCAACGGGACACTAGCACCAAACCAAGACACTAACACCCCGGGTGATATTGTCTAGATCCGTGTGATTTTGTCTAGCATAACCTTTTGATCAATGTTTTCTGGACAAGGCACATGTAGTCCCTGTTAAGCATGTTCCACCATCAATATATCTCAAATTATCTCCAGACAGCTTAGAAATTAGCTAAGTCACTCTCATCCTCTTGTTGATTGCATTTGTTCATCATTATACTTTGGCATATTGCATGTTTTTGATAGTTATGGTTTAGTCCAACCTTTGATTATGATTTAAATTTTGTTAAATCGCCCCCGTTGAGTACTTTATTACATGACATCACTAGGAGCAGGGTGGGCTGGTTAGTGGTGGTATATTTATATAACACTAGTGTTTATTAAATAAAATTGTGGAGATATATTTCAATTGAAAAAAATATTTATCTAGGTATTTTTAAAAAATTATACACCTAAAATGTAAATTTAATGTTGATTATTTATGGAAAACTTTATGTAATAAAAAAATCCTTGTACAATTTTGCATTCAAAAATGGGGAAAATCTACCTTTTTATCGGTATAGGTTTTGGTGGATATATGAACCGGACATATTAATCATAAAAATATTCATTGCAATATTAGTATCATTATTGTAGTGACCCCTTAGCGGGTGGCCAAGAAACAAAAACTAGATTAATTTAGATGAAACTTCAAATCACCCTTACACAATCCGGGACATAAATCAATGCGTTATTGATTTCCTAGTCTATACTTAACAAACAAACACACTCAAGAATAATTGAAAATAATGTAAATAATCACAATCTTATTCAACAAGTATATTAAATGTGTCATTAAATTTAACTCATATAATTTTCTTCCATATAAATTCAAAAATAATTAACAATTTTTAGAACATCAAATAAAACTACCTTTATGGTCTCACATGTAAATGTTCATTTAGTCTTACTAAGGAAATTGTGGTTAATCCATTAACATGTGCATTCCATTTACATTTGTCCCAATAACATTTAGAAAGAACATGAACAGTATATTCCCATAAAATGATTAATTTGTTACTTAGTTAATAATGCATTGATGTCATGTTACTCCATGAGTTACAATACCATAATAAAGTTTACAATGATAGATAGGTTTTACAACATTCACTGATCCATGTGATTCAACATACATAAGATTCCATCTCATAAATCATCTTACAATATATTAAATCATAGTAAGTGTTTCCATTTACAAAAGGTTCCAAATATAAAATGTTTATAATCCATCTGTCTCATATACATAATATAATGAGTAACATGAATACAATATATCATAACTACATCACAATAACACTTGTATTTTTTCATAGATCCATCATAATACCCAAACAACGTAATGAGAGAAATACTATCATCGAGAGAATTTTACCTCCAACCAAAATCTTTATGGATCACTCACACAACTCTCAAAGAATGAGAGTGGCCCTACCCTTCACGATAAGGAAAATGTTGTAATCAATAAGGTAAGAGAGAGAACCATGTGTAGTGCAGTCCAAAAAATGGTAGACCTATGAAAAAGGTAGGAAGATAACATCCTAAAAATTATAGTAATAAATATGTCTTTGACTAAAATACTTAGGAAAACATTAGGCATGTTAGGAATGTCTTATTGTTCACTATGTGGTGAATATAATAGTGAGATAATATTTTTATAATATAAATAATTGTATTTACAACTCATTGATTTGTTAGAAAGAAATACTAATTGTGATCGTTTGCAACAACAACCTAGAATAAGTTTGGTTAAGATATTATGGGGTGTTATTCTAAAATCCATATTCTTTATCTTAGGATCAGAAATTTTTTATTTATATGCATTGTTATTCGAGTGAATGGTAATAAGAATTTTATCGTGCATTATTATGTGTCCAATCGATTCAAAATGTCATTTGGTATTAAAGTGGATTTCTTGTGATGAGCGATGAGAGTCTTTTGAAGCATTTTGTATGGATTTGTAATAACATGATTCTTTAATAGGTTATACTCACAAGGCGTAGGCCTAAGGAGATAACCATTGACACATTGAAGGCCGTGAGCAACAAATTGTACTTGTGGATGTCAAAGTGGTGACATGTCTTGAATAAGAAGAAGTGACTATTATTTGATGATTGTCGTCACATCATGATATTATCAAATCTATGGAGGAGTTTTGTATTTCTTACAAACTATCCAATCAACTTCTAGATTGGCATAATTTTTACCTTTTATCATTCATGTGCTCTCACTTGGTTCACCCAATGATAAGTTTCTTACACACCTATAAAATTACAAATTTCTAATCTATTATAGACCTAAAAACTTATCCATTGACTCATGAAACTTTACACATGAGTTTGACCTATCAATCAATTGATCTTTCTTATATGGCATGGTCATGTCTCCAACAACTTGAGAATAATTCTATATACGTTGAATGCATATTTTTTAATAGATAAAGTTTGGAAAGGCTCCAAGGACCATATACATAAAGATATTACAATGTGAGATCATATCCATAAAAAAACTATCAAAAACCCAGCCAAAAAATAAACCGAGTGTACAAATGACAAGTAAACACTAAATTTCAACTTCAAACTTGTCGTTTTTAGGCTTTCCGTTATCTTTGTTTATTAACTATGTATTCCATTGTTGCAGGGTGTGCCCTGGGGCAGTATTAAGACTCACAATAGTCCTTTCATCTGTGCAACAAATGACACTTTTAAATCTTTTCGCTCTACCAAAAATTTAAAAATCTAATACAAGCAATAATTTTACTATGTTTAATTTTTCAAAACCACAAAGGAGGGAAACAATTAAATGTGAAAACATGTTAGGAATAGGCAAGAAATTCATGCCTGATTAACTGATTGGCAAGTGATTGAGGATCAATGATTCTGGTTTGTGGTCGTCCAAACAATTCGTCAAATTGTTCTCGAGCCTTCAATACGTTATAAATTTTTTATTTAACCCAAATATTCGTTTTCAAACATTTCACAACTCAGGATTGTTTTTCTAATTTTCCAATTAACTCGGCGAGTCACAGATAGAGTTGTTAATGATTGAATTGGGGAAGCTCATTTCTGAGCTATCTCAACGCTAAGATGGGTGGAGCCAACTCACCAAATGAACCACCTCATTAAGCCCATTGGCCAAACCAAAATGCCAAGTCAAGATTCCTCTCATACTCCACACCCCAGAGTGGAAAGTCACAATAAATTCAATAGTGGGTGGTCTGAAGAACACTATACTGCCCCTTTTCATTACAGGCCAAGGCATCAAGCCAGCACTTCCACATAACTGACATCGTAATGTTAAAGTTTAGGGAATGCTCAAGTTATCCAACATGATAAGAAGGTCAACCATGCATACATAATGATCAGTTGTCTTCTTGAAAGTTTCCAAAGCCTTCTCAACATATATCCATTATGTGTGTTTTCTGGAATCTATACAACCACATTACCTTCAGTCATTTTGATAAACGGTTCACTTTCCTTGTCTAGGTGTCTAAATTTGAACATAGTCTGAAACATCTAGCACAAGGCTGTTATATGCTCCCAAAAACTCCGAATAGACACAACCGCGTAGACATCACATTTTTAATTAGCGTGAAGATGATAAATTTTAGAGTTTCCTCAAGAAATATACACAGATCAAGGGTTCCATTCCAACAAGCAGGCCCCGAAAAGCAGTTGCGCACCCAAAACAAAGTTTAGCTACAACATATATCCTTCCAACATGCTAGACAGAAGTGCATTACCAGTTTCAAAGCTCCAATTTTGGCACTGGTGCAACGAATGCTAAAATTGGTTGTAGAGTTTATTTTTCTTCTGTTGTAAACTCCCACAATTTTTCCAGCATATCACCTTGAATCATGTAACTACAACATGAGACAAAGATCCTCTCTCCATCATACTTTGATGGATGAACAAAACCCTGTTCAATACTCCCATTCTGGCAAGGCTAGATTCTTCTCCCTGCTTCCACATTCCTCTCTAGCACATGCGAGTTAGATATTGGCAAGGGCATGGAGATTGGATTTTCACTTGTCAAAAGTGTTTGTTTGCCCATTTCTAATTCGCTTGAGACAACCTCCGTGAAGGTGCAGACTATCACTCTGCAACCAATTTTATCTCTAAGATCATTGTCTACCCCAGACCTGCATTTTCAGAGAAGAAGGGGATTCGCGCCCAAATAAGAGCCATACACTCAGCATATTTTCCAAGTAGCCACTATTTCAAGTCTACAATTTCCTTTATTAGAATATTCTTTGGCGGCTCAACCCGCCTAAGGAGGAAACAAATCCCGACGGCAATGTTTCCCAAATTCATCCTTTATTTAGGGATATATATATAAACTTATCATACGCATATATCCATATATATTTATTTTATTATTATTATTGTGTTTTTATGCGTAAACAACATTATTATTATTATTATATTATTTTGTAATTTCTCACCATATTTCTAAGAACGAGACCCAATTCAAAACACCTAGTTATGTGTTAAGTTGGCGAGACGAGTTCATAACAACTTTTGGCCAAGAAGACCAAGTTTCCATCCAAATTGCACATAAGCAATACATATATCAAAAAATTATAGTAAGCACCACATTTACTATGAGTTTCCAATGACAAGTCACGAAGCGGTATGCACATTACCGAACATTGGCGAGTCAAAACCTTACCACAACGCAAGTGCCACCGGGTTGGCCAACATCTAACTCCTCAATTATAGTTTGGTATAGGGAAAGACATCTTCCCCACTTATAAAAGCATCGTTGTCGATACAACATACGACAAGGTAAGAAAAGGAACTTACGAGTTCATGAAAGCCAAACAAATCCTATCGCTATGAAAGAGGGATCTTGTCACTACAACGCAAACTCAAGGGAACAACCATATTAGTAATTTTCTCTAATTATTTATATTCTTGTGAAGATTTATAGTTTTCTTCACCATTCTAAATTCAAGCTAATTTTCATAATCATACCCAAACTTTTTGATATCCCATAATCATACTCGTAATTATTAGTTTTATCATAGGTACACTTCCTTAACTCCATGTTCCTTGACCTTTTCACCATTATGACATTAGATTTTATTATTTCCTTCGTTTAACAAGTAAATTTCATTATTTTCACGGGTTTTCCAACAAGGTAATACGTCACAAGATCATCTAAGAATTATAACCATAACATATACCACTTTCTTGTTAATCACATTCTCACATTTGACATAATAGTTATAACGTGACAACTCGCCAACTAGGAAGGGTTTATACTAAGAACTCACCTTGCTCCTCATTCCACTGAAAGGAGTCCTTCTTCAATAATTTTGTGAGTGGTGTTGCTATACTGCCATAGTTTTTGACAAATCTACGATAATACCCTGTGAGACCTAAGAAACCTCATAATTGTTTGAGGGTTCTTGGGGTTTCCCATTCCACCATGGCCTAGATCTTGTGAGGGTCCACCTTAACACCTTCATGAGAAACAATATGGCCCAAGTATTCCACTTCCTGTACCCCAAAAGAACACTTTGAAGGCTTGGCATAAAGTTGATGTTTCTCTAAGACTTCTAAGACAAGTATTGACGTGATGTAAGTGTTTCTCCCATGATTTGTTGTAGATGAGTATATCATCGAAAAATACTAAGACAAAATTTCTTAGGAATGGTCTAAATACTAAATTCATCAAGCTTTGGAATGTGGAGGGAGCATTGGTAAGGCCAAATGGCATCACTAGGAATTCATAATGGCCTTGATGAGTTCTGAAAGTTGTCTTATGAATATCTTCTTGCTTGACTCTAATTTGGTGATACCCAACACGATCTAGTTTTGTAAAATAAATGGCACCATGCAACTCATCTAATAAATCATCAATGATGAGAATAGGAAACTTATCTTTGATAGTGAACTTGTTAAGCTCTCTGTAATTTGGACACATGCACCATCTTCCATCCTTGCGACGCACCATCACCACGGGAGCAAAATAGGCACTTTGACTGTGACGAATAATACCCATTTCCAACATTTCCTCCACCATCTTCTCAATCTCACTCTTTTGCACATATGGATATCTATAAGGCCTGATGTTGGGGGGTTGGCTTCCTGGAATCAACTGAATAGCATGATCATGCTCTCTTTCAGGTGGCAATCCTCTTGGTTCCTTGAAGAAAACTACATGTTGATTAATAACCTTTTGAAGATCATGATGCAATACCTTCATTTGCGGTTGGACTTCTATAGAGAATAATCGTGCTACAAAACCTTCAGACCCCTTTTTAAGAATCTTCTGCATTTGGTGAGAACTCACCACTAGAGGATCTTTAGCTTATATACCTCGAAGTTCAAATTTTTTACCCTCATAATGAAAGCGCATGAACAATTCCTGGAAATTTATCTCTATGGTGCCTAAGGTAGTGAGCCACTGAACACCTAAGACAATATCAGCTCCACCCATGGGAATAACAAACATTGTAGATTCCAATGTGTAATCACCCATCATGATTTTGACTTTATGGAATTTACCTGAACATTGGACTGTGCCACCATCTGCAATCATTACTTGAAATTCAGGTGTTGGGTAGATGAAACAATTTAGTCTTGTTGCCAACTTATGATTGATGAAATTATGTGTGCTCCTGAATCAATCAAGACTGTTACCTTCTGCTTCTTAAGATAACCCACAACTTGAAGGGTTTGTGGAGTACTAATACCTGATAGAGCATGACATGAAATAGTGGGCTGAGGATCTCTAGATTCTTCCTCTAATTTTTCCACTTCCTCTGTTGATGTTGCCTCATATTCTTCCTCATCACTAGATCCTTCAATGTAGAACAATTTTTTCTCAGAACATTTATGATTTGGTCCATATTTGCTATCATAGTTAAAGCATAACCCTTTGGCTCTTTTTTCTTCAATTTGTTGAGGTGTCAACCAAATTGGTGAGGGTAAGAAGGAGACAAGGTGTTATGATCTTTTATGCTAGAAAAGGTTTGCCTTCTACTAGAAAGAAATTTTTCCTCTACTCGATGTGCCATGATAATAGAATTAGCAACCTTGAGTGGGTTAAACATGCATACCTCATGCTCAATGTGGTCCTTAAGACCCCCAAGAAATAGGTCATTCAAATACTCTTCTGTAATATCCTCCACATGTAAGGACAAAGTTTGGAATTGATGGACATACTCCTTAACTAAACCAGTTTGGCGTAACTTTGCTAATTGGCTAAAGTAATTCTCAGAAACACTAGAACTATAGTGTAATTGAAGCTCTTCAGTGAACACTATCTAGGTGACATTTAGGCCATTCTTCTGCCTTTGAGCACATAACCAATGATACCAAACAAATTGATCAGGTTCTAGGTATAAGGATGCCACAGTTACCTTTTGTCCTCCTAGGATCTGATGGAGATCAAAGAAATTTTCCATTTGGGTAATCCAATTGAGTGGATCCTTTCCATCAAATTTACGCATTTCAACTTTTGGAATCATGCCCCTCCATTGGTGAGAAGATCCACTTGAATGATTAAAGGATCCTCCCTGATTTGAGTGATTTGGATCTATGTGACCATTTCTAGTAGAACCCATATGACTAGCATTGGAAGTTGTATTAGAAATAGCATTCAACAACTCTTGCTGCATTGCATGAAAATCCTTTTGAATCTCACTCCTAAGGCTACCTTTCAGTTGATGAAGCTCAACATTAAGGTCATCCTTACTCACCATATTGTTTACCCTTTCCTGAAGTTGGATGACCACCTCAGATACTCCCGAACTAGTAGAATCTGAAGCCATATCTTCCTTATTTGGGGTCATTCCTGGAGTTGCTTGTCCTTTTCCTTGGCCTTGGGTAGATCTACCAGCCATGACAAAGGATGTGGGCCTAGGGGTAGACTTAATAGGGTAGAATTTTAGGGTTTAGGGTTTCGTAATTTTTTGGCCGAATATAGGAATTTATAAAATAGAAACCCTAGCTATTTTTGGAGGGTTTCTGAAAATATAAGAAATTTGAAAATTTTCCAAAAATTACGCCCTAGGGAGCCAAATTATGAATAAATATAGAACCGTAATAAATTTTTCAAAACAATTCAAAAATTATTGAAATTTGGAGAGAAGCTTCTTGGACTTATTTCTCCTCACCACAAAATAAATTGTAGAAAAAACTGCTACCAATCTTGAGATATAACCAAACCTTCAGAATTAGGGTTTGACATTGTCTGGCCGAGATCAAGCTCTGATACCACTTGTAATGAAATTACTTGATTAATTATGATTATCACCAACAATAGAACACCAAATAACACAATATTGTAGATAAATTCTCTCAATATGAAAGTATAATAGCTTGGCCACTTCGAGGGTACAACCTCAGAGCATATAATAAGATTCAAATAATCAAAGCATAATGATCATCCACTACCTATAAACCCTATTTATACTATTCCTATGCTATGGCCATCAGCAAGGCTAACCAACCAATGATAATAGATCATATATAAAAGAGATACATCATGATATTAAGTAATGATAACAACAAGTCGGCTATATCCATCTCATGTAAGATATATAATTAAGGGCGTAACAAGAGTGAATAAACTCAAGCTTAACCATGAAGTCTGAACTAAATCTAATATCTATCTGAATGGTGAATAACATCATCCTAAGGTGCAAAGATAAACACAAATCATTTTCAAGTGACCAGGTTATAATGCATATCACAGAGGGAACTCTGCCAAGAAGAAATAAGTATCATAAAAGTCTTTAACCCATAGAGGACTAAATATCACATATGTCTCTCCACCATAAGAGGACTAAATATCATAAGTTTCACTCCAACATAGGAAGCATGAGTATCTAGTAGTAAGGTGCGGTTGGGTCACTTCATGGTATGCTACGCCCTTAACCTATTCCTTGTATTAGGATATGAGTAGCCTACTTGTGGCTTACCATATCATTTTATTATATCATTTATACTTTCTCATACGTAATAGGTCGGCTGTGTAATGGCCATAAAATATGAATAGTATATATAGAGGATTGTGTTGGTTGGATATTTTGTCATGCCAAAATATGAGGTTCAACCACAGTGCATGGGATTAAATCCCTCCTCAAAGACATGTGAGGTTGCCTGTTTATTACTAATCTAAAACACAACAGAAATAATATGTACAGTATTCACACTAATCTAACCATTGGGGTTGGGATAGAATCCCAAAATCCAAATCCACACTAGGTAAAGATGTTGTTGTTTTCCAAAATGGAATGGATCAGAAATAAAAACACAATGGAAAGGAAATGATGGAAACATATTTTCTTTCGAGCAAAAATAGATCACGAAATAATCATATGAGTTCTAGATAACAAATGTAATGTAATGTTTGAAACAATTAAAATGATCGAAAATGCTAAACAAAGAATAGCTTAAGATCTTGAACGTAAGAACAATATCTTAAGAGAGATAAATCTCGAACACAAAGTTTACAAAAATAATATCGATTTCTATTCCTCAAATGATTAAAATAAAACATAAAGTTTTTCTTCTTCACAATAGTTCTCAATATTCCAAAAATTTCAACCCTTTAGAATGCATAAGTATCCCTTATTTATAATAAAGGCGTTGAGAGAAAATAGGATAAATCCTAGAAAATAGTCTTTTAAATGAGAGTCCTATTTCGCTTGACTCTCACGCAGAGAACAAGTCAAATTTTTCTTTATATGTGATGAAACAAAAATGAAAAAGACATGTCAATTTTAAGATTGAAATGACATGTCGCATTGTGCTTATTCTATGTCGTCATCTTTATCTTCCTCCAAAAAGCCTTCTTGTCCCAAAATTCTTGGAATTTTCAAATTATATCTGCATCTCATTTTCATCGGGTGCGGTGGAATGATCACTCGAACTTCACATGTTTTCTAAGTATCGCTAGCGTTTCTAGGAAGCTTTTTCGAGTCTCTTGTTGAGTTTCCTAAGGATCTCCAAAGAATATTCAATTTTCACAAACCACATCGATGATTTTCATGCCAAATCGTAAGTTGATTCATGCTGAATTGATTCTTGGATCTGTTTGAAAATGTCATCAACGAGATAGAATATGCGAGCCTTCACTCAACACTTAGCATGATTTTGACTAGCTCTTCTTCTAAGTCATTTTTGCCATTGACAAATTGATCTCTTGGTTCCCTCAATTTTCTGCAAGCTTCATTGAGAATCTTTATTCCGAATCGATGGCTTTGGTTAGCTGAAAATGTTTATCCCCATGTGGAACGATGCATTCTTCGACCAAGATGCGGGATGGAACCTATCTCAACATTTGGAGAGCTTCGAAAGTCAACTCTAGGTTCCCGATTTATGCTGAAAACTCATAATCCATTTTCTATCCATCTTTCTTTACATCCTCTAAGGATTTGTAACATCCGGGAATTTTTTTTTTTTATACAACGTTCCCTGTTATGAATTATATAATTCAAACACATGTTCAAGTTTTAATAATTGTTCTCTGTCCAATTAATGCAGTTTGGATCACACAATTTCCTTTTAAAACTAATGTTCTCTGTTCACATATTTGCAATATGGAACACACATTCAATGCCATTCAATCATATAACAGATACCATATGCTACTGTAAATGACTTGAAGAACTACCGACCTCCCACTTTATGGCTCAGAGTTTCAGTGATCTCTCATTTCATGACTCGGTGACTTACCGATCCTTCATGTTAATTCATGCATAGTATAATGAATATACAGGGTTCTTTTATCATTTCCGGTTATCGAAGTGATCCATTTAAGAAGCTTATCTGAATATCTATTACTGATATTCATCTGACATCCTACATCTTAAACTAGGTGATTAGGACAACGCAACCAACACTTGCAATACTTTGGCCAAAGATTTTCACATGCTTTGCATGATCATATTCCTAGATGTGATACACACCAATGGAATACGTCCTTCACCTCACTTTGTTTGTTATCTAGAATGGTCTTTCCTGAGTCCATGCCTAGTCCTTCCATATAAGGTCAAACTCTAACCCCAACTAGCAATATGAACAAGTATAGCAAGTTACTCATGGTAACTAAAGATACGCAGACATACGGTGTCATTCCTAGACGACTCCGTGTGTCTAGTTACCTTTAGTCCTCCGGAGTCACTCCGTATACGTGATCACATTCCTATCCCCAGCCAAGAACTTATTATCCAGCTTATGTAAACTTGATGATTTAATTCGGGAGGGCATTGTAATATGTCAGCTATAACATTGTGTCGTCATGAAGGCCCCGCCTTCACGAAGACACCATATTGTAGCTGGCGTATGTCAATTTCCTATGGAATCCTCTCATCGAGGGTACACATCCAGCTCAATTGTGATTTGGTTATAATCTTAGTATTTAAGATCAACTTTCAGCAGCCATGTTGATCCTTTATCCTTGTTCTTATTACAGTTGTATGTAGCTAAGAGAGACTTAATCCGTCTTCTAGCTTAATATGCACCTCCTCCTTCATACCGAGGGGATTTCATATTCACTTCTTGGTTCCTTTCTAAATCTTTGGACTAATCAGTCCATTATCGATAAACTTAATAAGTTTAACCTATTAAACTTAACCAAGTTTTCCACAACTGTAAACAAATTCAGAATTCCATCTTATTAGACGTCATTTAAACGAGGTATAATTCAAAATGAATTTATTCATTTATCCTCCTTAACTTTACTTGGTTAAGGTCCGTTAACAATAGATATGATTTCCTATATCTTTGCTTTCTGAATTTAAACATTCGAGGCTATTAACGGAGTCCAAATACAAGGTTTGATTGCCCCTAAGTTATTTGATATCCCTTAGCTTTCAAACTAATCCTGATTACCTTACAATTAGGATTTCATGTTTATCTAAATCTTTTTAATGTCAATTCAAAATTCATCTTAACCCAAGTATGAACTAATTGCACATTTCAACGTAAAAGTTGCATTTAGGTAAAGAATAGATGTTATTTCCTTATAAATTCATCCATTAACATTTGAATAATTCCAAGTCAAGGAATAATGTTACATTCTCAAACTTATTCAACAATATCAAACGATACGATTATTGAAAATATCACACTTTTACTTGTATTTATCCATCATATTTACAATCTATACATTTGTCGGTCAAACATTGGACTTTCTTTATATCAAACAACATTACAACTCATAAAGATAGAAGAATGTAACTTTTTCCTTTCTCATTTCCTCATGGAGGAGTAATAGCTATTAATACAATCCATCTTCAATTAATCAAAGGATTATCGAGAAAACAACCATGTCTTCATTTATACTCAAGTTTCATCTGTAAAATTACTTGCAGTCGAGTTCATTGAACCGAGAATATTAAGCACTTGTCTTTAAAATGAGGTGCTTTTAATTAAGCTCATCTCAATAAAAGAACCCTTCTTTTATGAAACGTTAATATGAACATCATTCAAGAATTTAATACCAAAAAGGATGAACAAAGCATATCAACTCAATCATCCAATAACCCTCCTAATCGGACAAAGGATTACTGCCCTCTTTCCCAAATAATTATTACAAGAAGTAATTTCCTTCAACAGTTCCATATTACAAACATACTGTAAGAACTAAAAACAAAACTATGCAATCGCTGCTGTTCTAACATAAATGCTATCAATTTCATTCTCTTACAATAGTTGTGAATTCAAAAGATAGATCTTAACTAAAATCTAAACCGAATTATTGTCCCTTTCTTCATACAACTCATCTCGATTTCAAGCAATCAAACACTTTAGAGAGAACAAGAAAACAACAATTAAATACAAATGCTTAACCCAAGCGATGATTAAATTCGTTCCATAACAATTATAGATTGCCAATCGTATGAGAGAAAAATGATCATTAATTCAAATTATCCATTCACACTCTCTTTCTTTTCCTCATAAATTTGTCTTAGAAGTTTTTAATCCAAACGTGATATCAATCAATGATAACAGTCCAAAGAGAAATAAACAAAAATCAATAATCAAATATAAGGGAGCAAGATCATATCACCTCTTCTTACTATCTATCTAAATACCTCTTATTTAGAGCATACATACTCCAATAGTATAATTCATTCAGAGTAGTATATTCAGTAATTGAAAACTACTATTACCTTTCCAAAAAGTTGACCAGAGTTCATTGCAACTGGTCTATAAACATTAGTACCAAAAGGACCTATAACGCAATCATTTCCTTTTAAACATTTCACTCTACAGACATTCACGTCTTTATAACATGCAAGAGTGTACAACGACTACAACCAGTCACACTTTCATCCTAATAATGAGAGTTTTCACTTTCCAACAACAAAGAATAATTCCATTCATATTTTGTTCTTAATGAAAACGATGAAAGGTCCACAATCCTTAAAAATATATATATTTGCATAACAATGCCTTTATCAATGCAAACCCGCATAGGGTAATAGATGTGCAAGCAAGGTACAATCAAAACAATCTCAACAGCAAGCCAAATCTCATTTGTTTCATTCATTTGCACAGAAACACTAAGACATGTTCGTTTTCATGATGACAGTTTAGACTAGAAGATCAAACTGCATCCAAAATGCACAATAAAATCCTCTTTCCCATTACCTTGATTTTGAAGCGATAAAGAGAAAACATAATTCATTAATGATTTCAATAAGAAAAACAATCATTTTCTTCAAACACCCGAGAATACCCAAGTCATGTTCATTCTTTTAAGGACAGTTCAACCAGACATACAAATCATCTCATCTTTTCATTTTCACAAGAATGCTCAGAACTCAGAAGTGATATTCATTTAGCTAATGTATTTATTAGCACAACCCCAAATGGCAATAAAGTGAATACCCAACACTGCCGAAATGAACCACACAGCAAGGAAAATGTATTCAACTTAATCATTATGCAAAGAATGCTCAAGCCGTGTATAGCAAAAGAAAATGACTCAACTCAAAATCATCTCAACGTAATAGCCAAATCAAATAACCAAAACCCCCATCATAAGAGCAGGGTTGTTTTAATGAGACTATTAAGCAAAAGCAAGTGGTTTAAGGAGAAGGGCTTAAAATGCCTGTTAATTTTTCTTTTGGCTCAAAGAAAACCTTGCCCACTGGAGTTGTTTCTCTCCACGACGTCCTCGGCTAGGCTTTCCAACCAGTCACTAACTTCCACAAGCTCAAGAATAGCCTTTGTTTTTCCAAAGAACAGAGATAATAATCAAAACACAGCTGGTTCGACAGAACCATGGAGAAACAAAATGTAGAGCAACTAAAATCCAAATGCACACAACAACAAACAATTTTCCTTTTTCCTCTATCCTCTTTCCAAGGCGAGCTGGTCACTAATACCAAGATAATTAATGCATTGAATGCACTACCTTTCCTCATTCCTCACGCCACTACCGACTCGGGTTGGTGAGTTTCCAAATTTCAAATTTGCATATAAATTCCATTTAGTTTCTAAGCTAGTTAGACGCCTCCAACTTTTCTTTGTTCCCACCAAACTTGGCGCTGTACATGTAAAGACTTCATTTACTGTCCCATTAAATTTCCTACCTTCCCCCCCTTATCCTTTCCATCCACATGGGTCTATGCGTCCCCTTCCTTAGGTTAGGATTAGTTTAGGATTTTAATAGTCCATATCTAGGTCATTCGCCTAGTTCATAGGTTAATGGAATTTATATCTATTTTCTCCCTTATGAAATCTAAAATCCATATAGGATAGTAGTTAGGGTATAAGATAAAAATTAGGGGTAGGTTAGGGTTTAATCCCCTAATATTTAATTAACTAGTTTCCATATCAAGTCTTTCCTTTGTGAGTCATATTCAACATTAAGCAGGACATTTCATCCTAAGTTCCACATACCTGTGCCACTTGCATCCAGGCCCTTATCGTCTTACGCTATCTAGCATTACAACGGTGTGTGGTTCAAGAATCGAACCTTTTTCATTGGCATCTATGTACCAGATATTCATACCTGAAATCAGGTGCTACAACATTTATATCAACCTTCAGTCTGGTTTAAAAGTAAATCGACAAAGCGATCATAAGAAGGCCACAACATACCTTGGATCAATGGAATTGATTCAGGTGTCTTTGTCAATCGATGAATAGATTTCATCAAGCATACGACAAGTCTTTGTCTCATTAACAATCACACAAGCAATAATAACCTCGTCCCAAGTATCAAGTTCACAAGTAAACAAGGTCCGAGAACAACAACACATTCCTCTAAGATCAAAATATATGTCTTAACATATTTATCTTCATTTCTGTAGTTACAACATCATGAAAGGTAATTACCATGATAACTTACAAAAATCAAGGTGTTATAGGATTGGTAGACTTCCACATTATCTTCGATGACTTCTTTTCCTAACGGGAGCATCCTTTAGATCCATTCATCGACTGCTCTCCCCTTTTCATTAATCTTCTCGATCATGGGTGCGATGAGAAATTGAACCCGATAGGAGTAGAGGATGATGGCGTTGACTCAGGAGGCTTTGAGAGCTTGAGTAGCACTTCTTTAGTTGTTGCACTTTCTCTTTTAATTCATCTCTGTTTGCCTTAGTTTCCCTTAGCTTCTGGCATAATACATTCATGGCATCTTGTGCGTCCTACTGTGCTCCCTCTATTGTTACTTTCCCCAGAGCCACCCTTGTGATTTGATAATCTGTGACCATTATATCATCCTTAGTTTTATCAGCCACGGGAGTAGTAATCTTTACAAATTTATGTCTTGAGGCATCCACTAAAATCTTGGAGACTGTTTTGGGTTTCTTGGCCGACTTGGTAGGAGTGACCTTAAGGGAACTAAAATCAAAGGCTGGTAATGGAACAACCACCTTCCTCTTCCTCGAAGTGTAATCTACTAACCATTTAGGTGTATTGGAAGAAGTTTCTCCCATAGGTGTTATGGCACATCTTCAGGTGGAGGCAGGTTAGCTTGTGGAGTGGCAAACACTATAAGTGTAGCATCTGTGGTAGGGAATGAAGGTGCAGTAGGAGGAGGCATGTCAATGGTTCACTAGGGTCCAATGGGGAGAGGTGAGAGGCCAGAGAAGATACTAGCCATAGCTGAAGAACTTGGTGAAGAGATCTAAGGCAAGGAAGATTGAATGGGAGGAGGCAAGGATTCCAAAATTAGAGTTTGAGAGGTGGAAGGAACACTTATCTCGATGAAATGTCTACCAAAGGAGGAAGGGAAGGTTGAATAATCTCTTCTCTTGAAGGAATATTCCCTTGTTTTGGTTTTGGAGGTGAATCAAGAACCTTAACTGTTTGTGGGAGAGTGGCCACTGGTGTAGTTACTTGATCTTCTCCCTTTCTTACAAATTTAACCTTGATTGGCCATTTGGAAGGGTTCTTATTCTTTTCCTTTTTTCCTTTTAAGGGTTCCTCTTACAAAACATCTAGCTTTGTGAAACTCCCTTCTTTATAACTCATTCCCCGAGAAATGAGCCACGCCTTAGTATGGGAAAGAATTTGAGCAGCTCTTCCCGTGATAGAGGATTTCTCAGTAATGGACCAATCAATGGTTGGGAATACATATTGATCTTTGTTTAAGCCATCATATGAGGTGTCAAGGACACTCCCATTGTCTTTAGTGCCTTTTGGAATGTTAGATAAATCTAGCATCTGGATTTCTTCAATTTTCAACTTGTTATTGTCCTTTCTTCGGATGGCAACTTCATCCCGAAGATCAACCCAAATATCTTCTATGTTGGGAACATGTAGATATAAAGTCCCGTATGACTTAAGGACTCCTCAGAAATCAAATCCATCTCTGTACTTCATGTGCTTCTTTAATTTGTCCTGAAACTCGTGCACTACATTCTTAGCTTTTACCACCATCGAGCACGTGTATATTCTAATGGAAATGGGGAAGGATATGATAGCCTTGTGTTTGCTTTGTTGGAATTTGTGGAAATCCAAAACTATCTTACCAACTCCATTAGGATCAGCTTATCACCTGGGAATCTGGGCAATCGGAAAGGGTCACCTAGATACATGACCACCCGAAGGTATGTGAAATTCTTGAACTGCAAGAAGATGTAACCCCATTTTGATACTTCAGCCCATGCTTCATCAGAGACTCTTCTTTTCCTTAGATCAGGGTTCATCCCGCGAGATACTTTCATAAAAGCAAGCATCATTCACTCTTCGAACTGATATTTGGAACCTTTCATTGTCAGCTAAGGAGGTACCGATATATTTTTATGTTACCCTATCTCCTTTTGCATCCAATCCTGGATAATTTCTCATACCATTTCTACATAGGTGACATACGATGACATATATAATTTTCCCATAGTCAAGATTGTCTTCATCTACGAATCAATCTCATCACTTATGAGGCTCCGCTCCATCGATCCCTTGTTCGTTCTTCTTCAAAATAACCATGAATTGATACATCCATCCTTGGAAGTCCCTTAACTTAGGAGTCCAAATACTCGACTCAGAAAGTGATGATGTCACTTTTTTTGAAGGATGAAATCAATCCTGGGAAAAACTTGGGAAACCTTGAGATGACCGGCTTGGCCTTGATTAAGAACTTTCTATTCACATGCCCGATGTAGTCTTCTCGATCTTTGTCCCAGGATTTCTGTCTTGACTTAAGATCTACGTCAACATATTCTGAAATTTGGGTAATCTTAAGAGGTCATTAAAAAACTCCCGTCCAACTTCATTATGACTTCTCTGTTTGATTTTTCACCGAGCGAGAGTTTGAGTCATAATGGGAAGCACAAGCCAAAATGAACTCAGGGAACTAAGCAGACATTGGGAATCCTTCTGCAAGAGGGAGGCCACTGTTTGTTATTGACTTCATCTAGAGACTCTAAGAAGAATCCTTGGTTTTGTTCAAAAAATCCTCCATGTCAATGTTACCAAGCTTCGTATCTCGGATGTCGTAATTGAAATCTATATAGGAGGGGGATTTCATCTTTTGATACTTGTATTTCATCTTCCCTGACATGTTTGATTTGTATTTAGATGATCCAAGATCCGACATGAGAAATCCTGAAGAAAGAATTCCTAGACAACTCCTATCTGAGTAATCAAACTTGGAAGCTTGCTGAGCAACCCTATAGACATGCCACACTATCTGGATTTTAGGAATTGTAAAGCACCTAATGAAACCTGACACACTGGAGAGAGTGTTGAAACTTAGGTCTTGTCGGACACTTCACAAAACTTGACACACTAGAGAGAGTGTCGGAACTTAGTTCTTATCGGACACTTCACAAAACCCGACACACTGCTTTGAGAGAATGTCGAACTTAGTATATGTTTGACACTTGATAAAACCCAATGCACTGGCGGAAGCAAGGAGATTTTGAACACTTGAAGAAACCCGATACAACTGCGGAACTCGGAGATTGTTGAACACCTGCAAAACACCGAAAAATAAAGGAATTGAGTTTTTGAGGTGTCAAGACATGCAAAATTCCCGTTAGGGATTTTAGATTTTTTTATAACCAACAGGGTATATTCCATAGGATAAAATAGGAAACTCCCTAGGTGACTTTCCAAACAAGAAATTTTAATGGAATTCAATACAAAATGAAGAAAACAACCTAAAACCCTAAACCTAGAGGAAAAATAGGAAAGGATGGAGAACATCAAAAGAATATTTTGAAAAATGAATCCAAAAGACCTCAAATAAGAAATAAAAGTAAAATACCTTTAGCAATCTTGAAAAATAATAAAAAATGGAGCACACAATCGATCAAGAAGCTCTATCGGGTTTGGAGGTTGTAGGCACAAGAGTAAAAAATACACATAGCAAAATTACAATTGGTTAAAATGAAGTGTAAAATTGGGCTATTTATAAAGCCCTAGCGTTTATGACACCTCACCGACACGTGTGATAACTCGAGTTAAAGCCATGTCATCATGCTTCGAGCGCCCAAAAACCTCGTTAAAAGGATTAGCTATCAATTCGGGTTTCGGGTTTCAGGAAACAAATGACATGAAACATGAGATGTTTGGATGTTCTAAGGTTTTGAAAACCTAATACAAAGGAACATATCGGGTTTTGAGTTTCGTAAGTCAAGCGACATGTAACATGATTTTTTCCAATCATGTTCGGATGCTCATGAGTTTTGAAAACCTGAAATATTAACTTGTTTTAGGTTTTGGGTTTCAGAAATAAATTTGCATATAACAAGTAAAAAAACATGTTTTCATGTTGTTAAAACTTGAAAACCCGAAAATCTCCTCAAAAGGGAATTTTAGGAGCTTTTTGCAAAAAAATTCTACGTTATCTTAATTTTACCTGGAATCACTAAAATGAGATAACAAGCGGCTCTAGTTGGGGAATTTTTGGTGACATCAAAGGAAGAGAACTCGGAATCCTGAATTTATCCATTGGGCTATGGAGTCTAAAGAAAGAAGAAAACTAAAAATAAAGAAAGAAAGAAAGAAAACAACAAGCAAATAGATGGCGAAAACAAATTATGTACAATGCAAGAGAGCATCTTGCATTACTGATGGAACAACTTCAGATGTTGACCACTGAAACGTAGAGGGAGTAACTTTGCATCAAGGTATGATAGACAAAAGCTATTTTCACCATTCAGCTGATGTATTTTGAAAGGTCCTCTCCATAAAGAATCAAACTTTCCATGCATCCCTTTATGTTCTCTTCTCTTATCCCAGAGAAGTACTAGATCTCCAATTTGGAAGTCACATTTCTTTGATTTCTTATCAAATAGCTTCTTTACTTTACTCTGATGATTTGTAATGTGATCGACCACCTTGCTTCGTTCCTCTTCTAGCCTAGTTAGATACATAACCCTCTTTTGGATCAAATTTTGGAAAGCTTCATCCTCAATTGCTTTAGCCAACTGTAAGGCTGGTAATTCTATGGAGATAGGTATCTCAACGTTAATCCCATACAACACTTGGAATGGAGACATCCCAATATCTTGTTTAGGAGTAATCCGATCAGCCCACAATGCATCATACAATGCTTTATACCATGTCCTCTGATTCTCATCAATCAACTTTCTGATTATGGTCACCAAGTTTTTGTTGCTCAATTCAGCTTGACCATTGCCTTGAGGGTAGTAATTAGATGAATGAGCCAATGTGATCCCAAATCCATAAAAAAATTTTGTCAACTCGTGGGATGAAAAATTGGAGGCATTGTCAGCAAAAATCTTGTGAGGCATGCCAAATCTGACAATTATATTTTCTTTGAGGAAGTTGCAGACAACTTCAGAGGTTGCCTGCTTGATGGGTGCAACTTCCACCCACTTGGTGAAATAGTCCATGGTAGTGAGCATGTAGTTGTGTCCCACACTAGAGGTAGGATTCAATACTCCAATAAAGTAAATTCCCCACTGGTGAAAAGGCTCTTCAATCACCATAGGCTTCAGGGGAAGAGCTGCTAACTTAGGGCGACCAACAAAATGTTAACAAGCTTCACATTTGGACACCCATTCTGCTGAGTCTCGAAAAAGAGTAGGCCAATAGTACCTGGCCCATAGAATCTTATAAGATATCATAGAGGAGGATAAATGTCCTCCACATACCAGATTATGGAAGGACTCTAACAACCTCACCAGATTGTGACTTATCAACAAAGTGTAGGAATACACCATCAATACCTTTCTTGTACATTCTATTATCCCACAGAATGTATCTTGCAGATCTTAACTTAACTGTCCTCTTCTCCTTTTGGCTTAAATGTGGGGTCCATTCACCATAATTCAAAAAGAAAGCAATATCTATGTACCATTCATCGGTTGTGCTCACAAAAATCACCATGGGTAATTCTGAAGAGGTATCTTCGATTTTTTCACATTCTGTCTCAGCATTATTTTCTGCAATCAATTGGCACATGCCTCTTCCTCATACCAACTTGGTAGGTCTGATGTCCAAGTCATACTCTTGGACTTTAGCTATCTAGTTACCCCGTTGACTACCCAACTCTTGTTGAGTCAAGATGGATTTAACTATAGTATCAGGACGAGAATGAGGGTATGAGAACTCAGCACGTAATACCTGAAATGTTTCACTATTCTCACCACCACATAAGCATGCTTTTCAATTTATGACATTTTCAATTCATGTTCTTTCAATGGGCAGCTCATGAAAGTGATGGGAGATTCAATTCCTTCTTCATTTTCCTACATCAAGATGGCTGATATTGTATGAGCGAAGCATAGCTATACATGATGAAATCTTTCTTGAAGTCTGGACATACTAGAACATGGGCATGTGCAATTTCCTTTTTGACTTCTTTGAAAGAAAGCTTCCCTTTAGTGCTCCATCAAAATGGAGTTTTCCATTTCATCATCCCAAGGATATCCTTGGTTTTATTAGCAAAATCAGGTACAAATCTTCTTAGGAAATTAACCTTCCCGAAAAAGGAGTGTACCCCAGTTTTTCTTGTGGGTAGGGTAAGGCTTTGAATGGCCTTCACCCCTTTGGGTTGATCTTGGTTCCTTCTCTAGTCACAATATGACCCAAAAAATTTCCTTTTGTCACTCCAAACATAGAATTTTTAGGATTTAATGAAATCCCGTGATGCCTACACCTTAAGAGTACATATTCCAGGTGATCATAATGATCACTTCATTTTTTAGAGAAGACCGTCAAGTCATCCAAATACACAACTATGACCTTGCCCATTAAATCTTTGAAAGCTAATTCCATAGCTCTCTGAAATGTGGCCCCGACGTTGATCAAACCAAAAGGCATCCTTCTATAAGAAAATGTTCCCCATGGAGTGGTGAATGTTGTTTTATGTTGATCTTCAATAACTACCTCAACTTGATTATATCTTGAAAATCCATCAAGCATGGATAACATTTCTGCCCTAGTGATAGTCTGTAATACCTGGTCCATGATGGGCAATGGATAATTGTCCTTTAATGAAGACTGGTTGAGATTCTAGAAGTCAACACAAATCTAGATTTCACCATTCTTCTTTCTCACAGGACAATGTTCGCAACCCAGGTGGAATGATGGATCGGAAAGATAATCCTTGCATCTAACATTTTTGAATTTCTACAAGAATAGTCCCTGAGATCTTGGGGTTGTAATGTCTCTACTTCTGCCTATGGGGTTTAACTTCAAGCTTCAAAGGAATGCTATGTTACACATCCTTGGGCTTGAAAGACTTTAGATCCGCATATGACCATGCTAGGACGTCCATATATCTCTTCAAGAGTGAAGAGAATATTTCTTTTCCTTTAGTGAATAGTATTTACCAATTTTTACCATCTTTGATTGATCAGCGGAACCTAGGTTAACTTGATCTACCTCTGACGAGGAAGCACCTTCAGCTTGCCTTTTACCTGAATAAATTGGTCATGCTTGTCGAACAAACCTTCCAGAGAAACCAATCCTTTGGGAATCTTGTTGCCTTTTAGCTGAATGAACTCACCATCAATCTCTTGATATGAACTTGAAACAAATTTGTGAAGGCTGATTCTGATCCTTCAAAATATAGTTCACTAAAATAATCGGCCTTTTCAAGGAAAGACAATACCTATTGATCATCATTGAATACTTTCCAATGTGCTGAATTATCTGGAACATTGGGATGGTACACAATCTCGATGGTGTACATGTCTTGTTTGAACTATGGATGAGGAAGGAGAAGAGATGTAGACATGGCCAACGAATCAGCTTTGTCGTTATAATCCCTCAAAACGCCTTGATAGAAAAAGCATCAAAGCATTCTATGTTGTCCCATAATTTGTTCTGTAATGCTTTAGGTGATCATTTTTCACTTGATAAACCCCTTTCACTTGATTTACAATGAGCTCTGCATCTCCACTGAACTTTGAGGTTTCATTTCCTTTTTGTCTTGCCATTTCTAATCCTAATAACAAAGCTTCATATTCAGCTGTGTTATTAGTATTATCAAACTGCAACTTGAAAGAAAAGGGAAAGATCTTGAAATCTGGAGATATAAGAACTATGTCGGCACCTGATCCAGTAGTTGAACAACTCCCATCGAACTTGAGGGTCCAAATACCATTAGGATCCTCTTCTTTAACATTCATAGCTGGTATCTCTGATGTCATGAAATAATTCCCTAAGCTAGCATCTTAAAAATAATTTGAGCCTTGGGGTCATCTAGACTTAGTGACTAAATACTTCGCTTGAGGCTCAGGATGGAGAATACGAGGAACTCCATTAACTATAATTTTAGCCTTGGTCTAGTCCATATTGATCTCCCTCCGACATCTTTACAAAAACCTCTTCCTAAGAGAATACCATAAGTAGCTGGGATATCAACAACTAGAATGTCATTTTTACTCTCTTCTTTAGGAATGCGACAAATGCAAATTGTGCATCCTTGATTTGACCAATCAAAGGAACTTGCTTGGTTTCCATGGAATAACACCATCCATATGATTTAGTTAAAGTAATTCCAAGGGAATGAGCTACTTTTTGGGCATCACGTTATCGGAAGCTCTTGAGTCAATTATGCAATTGCTGAGTTTGAACCCATTTATGAGTAAAGACAAATAAAATGGTTTGATATTTCTTGAAGAAGAAACAAAGGTCATATTTGTCTAAGGAGAAGGTTGAGTAGGACTTGACAAAATGCCTTTTGAAGATGAAGGGACAACAGCCTTACTTCTAATGAATTTGGAAAGCTTTTCAAATTGCTTAGGATTTGACTGAAGATATTCTACTTCTGACATTTGGATCTTAGTTCTTTTTGCATGGTCAATAATGTCAAAAGTAGTATATGAAGGAATGATGGTAGGCTCAGTTTTGGTTATATTGGTTTGAGCTGAGGTACTGGTCTTGGGAGCAGGAGAAGGAGAATAAGAAGAAGTTGTTACCTTTTTAGTTGTCTCCTTTTTAGTTTGTGTTGAGATAGGAGAGCCTCTCTTGGCCATGATCACGGGAGCTTCTTTATTCTTCTCCTTAGAGCTTTCAACCAATTTTATAGGATTCTAAGATTGGGATTGAGTGAAGACCACAAATGACTAACCATCATGTTCACATCCATCTTCCTCGTATTCCAAATACCCAATGCTGGAGTCGCCAACTGAATCATCATAGGACTCATCAGCATATCTTGAAGCTTCAAAAGCTTCATGAGAATCTTGTTCTTCTAGTTCTTCATCTTCTTCAAATATATCCACTATAACATTAACAAAATGAGCTTCAATAGCTAGTATCGGTTAAGCAATAGTCAACCACAGTCTATATCTTGTGGGAGCGCCATTAGTATTATTGAAATTCCGTCTAGGAATATCCCGATACGAAACGTTGCTCACCTATTGAGACATTTTCTTTTTCAAAGTGATCAAGTCGTTAGCCATCTTATGAATCATGGGATCAGTAGTACTCTGAGAAGAACTCTAATTTTTAGGCTTGGATGATTCTTTTCTGATCTTTCCGGCCAGAATAAGATCATCTTCTATTTCGGTGGCTATAGCTTAAGTGGTGGCCAAATCGGGGATAACAGATCTTCTCACAAGAAGCTCACATCTGGAGGTTGAGCATTGATGAAGAAACACTTATGATTCTCAAGAGTAGGAACAACGTGATCTGGAATCTTGTGAATCAGCTTGTTGAATTTGGCTATGAAGTCTCGCATGGGTTCATAAGACTCCTTTGTATGGGTAAGCTGTGCTAACAAGGCATGAGAATCTTTAGCTAGTTTGAACCTTGCTTCAAATACAGATATCATGGTAGCCTAGTTGGTAATACATGCATTCGGGAGATGGTAAAACCATTCTGCTGCCACACCATGTAATGTTTCGATGAAGAGTCAAACAAAGACATCTTCATGAGCAACCCCAAGAACACCACATGCAACAAAGAATGAGGCAATGTGTTTGTCAGGATGTTGTTTTCCATCACTGTTAAACTTAGGAATATTCTTTCGTGATCCATGAGGTAGGTCATGTAATGGTGGAGTAAGGGAAAGAGGACCAATATTTGTGCCCCAAGGCACAGGTTGTGCTACCATTTTTCTAAACAAAGTGCGTAAAGGAATCTAAATATATGGCAAGAATAATACACAATAAGTTACATAAAATTCTGGTTCTTAAGGAATCGATTCCTTTAGATGGGTGAAGAACTTCTTTCTGGCTAGATGCAACATTGTTGGGTGAAAGCCCGAAATTATCTTTGTTAAAGTAGATCAAAGAATGGATCAGTTTCATCCTTAGCTCGGCTTAACCGAGTGAATATCTTCCTAGCTAGCTTGAACTAGAAAATAGATCTTTTTGAAAATAAGGAAAATACAGAGTCGCCAGACACAAAAGGATAAAATTAGTATTATTAATCCATATTTCCCAATGATTCATCAAAAATTGTTGGTTGGATATTTTTTCATGCCACAATATGAGGTTCAACCACAATGCATGGGATTAAATCCCTCCTCAAAGACATGTGAGGCTGCCTATTTATTACTAATCTAAAACACAACAGAAATAATATGTACAATATTCACACTCATCTAAGCATTGGGGTTGGGATAGAATCCCAAAATCTAGATCCACACTAGGTAAAGATGTTGCTATTTTCTGAAATGGAATGGATCAAAAATGAAAACACAATGGAAAGGAAATGATGGAAACGTATTTTATTTTGAGAAAACATAGATCACGAAATAATCATACGAGTTCTAGATAACAAATATAATGTAATGTTTGAAACAATTAAAATGATCAAGAATTCTAAACAAAGAATAGCTTAAGATCCTGAACGTAAGAACAATATCTTAAGAGAGATAAATTTCACAACACAAAGTTTACAAAAATAATATTGATTTCTATTCCTCAAATGATTAAAATAAAACAAAAGTTTTTATTCCTCACAATA
Source organism: Taxus wallichiana var. yunnanensis (assembly GCA_018340775.1). Lineage (NCBI taxonomy): Eukaryota > Viridiplantae > Streptophyta > Pinopsida > Cupressales > Taxaceae > Taxus > Taxus wallichiana. The sequence continues at coordinate 424,499,372 of CM031235.1, forward strand.
GTTCTCAATATTCAAAAATCTCAACCCTTTGGAATGCATAAACATCCCTTATTTATAATAAAAGGCATTGAGAGAAAATAGGATAAATCCTAAAAAATAGTATTTTAAATGAGAGTCCTATTTTGCTTGACCCTCACACAGGAGACCAAGTCAAAATTTTCTTCCTATGTGACGAAAACAAAATGAAAAAGACATGTCGATTTCAATATTGAAATTACATGTCTCATTATGCTTATTCTGTGTCGTCATATTTATCTTCCTCTAACAAAGTCTGGTTGTCCCAAAATTATTTGAATTTTTGGATTATACCCTACATCTCATTTTCATCAGGTGCGGTGGAATGATCACTTAGAACTTCACATGTTTCTTGAGTATCGCTAGCATTTCCAGGAAGCTTTTTCAGTCTCTTGTTGAGTTTCCTTAGGGTCTCCAAAGAATGTTCAATTTTCACAAACTCACAATGATTTGCATGCCGAATCCGTAAGTTGGTTCATGTTGAATTGATTCTTGGATCTATTTGTAAAGGTCATCAACAAGTAGGATACCCGAGCATTAACTCAACACCTTAGCAAAAATTTTGACTATCTCTTCTTCAAAGTCATTCATTCCATTGACGAATTGATCTCTTGATTCCCTCAATTTTATGTAAGCTTCATTGAGAATCTTTATTCTGAATCTAATGGATTTGGTTAGCTGAATTTTTGTATCCCCATGTGGAACAATGCCTTCTTCAACCAAGATGTGGGATGGAGCACATGTTTCGAGTGTTTGGAGAGCTTTGAAAGTCAACTCTAGGTTCCCGATTTCTATTGAAAACTCATCATCCATTTTCTCTCCATCTTTCTTTACATCCTATAAGGATTGGTAGACTTCCACAAGTATCTTTGATGACTTCTTTTCCTAGCGAGGAGCAGCCTTTGGATCCATTCATAAACCGTTGTCCCCTTTTCATTAATCTTCTCATTCATGGGTACCGATAAGAAATCAAACCTGATAGGAGTACAAGATGATGGTGTTGACTCTAGATTCTTTGAGAGCTTGAGTAGAACTTCTATTAGCTGCTACAATTTCTCTTTTAAGTCATCTCTTTTTGCCTTAGTTTCCCTCAGATTATGGTACAATACATTCATGGCATCTTGTGCATCCTATTGTGTTCCCTCTATTGTTACTTTCCCTAGAGCCACCCTTGTGATTTGATAATCTATGACCATTATATCATCCTTAGTTTTATCAGCCATAGGAGTAGCAATCTCTACAAATTTATGTCCTGCGGCATCCACTTTGAAATCCTAGAGATTGTTTTTGGTTTCTTGGCCGACTTGGTAGGAGTGACCTTGAGGGAACTGAAATCAAAGGCTGGTAATGGAACAACCAATTTCCTCTTCCTCGGAGTCCGATCTACTAACCATTGAGGTGTATTGGAAGAAGTTGCTCCCATAGGTGTTATGGTCACATCTTCAGGTGGAGGCAGGTTAGCTTGTGGAGTGGCAACCACTGTAAGTGTAGCATCTGTGGTAGGGAATGAAGGTGCAGTAGGAGGAGGCATGTCCATGGTTAACTAGGGTCTAGTGGGGAGAGGTGAGAGACCAGAGAAGATACTATCCATAGCTGAAGAACTTGGTGAAGAGATCTAAGGCAAGGAAGGTTGAATGGGAGGAGGCAAGGATTCCAAAATTAGAGCTTGAGAGGTGGGAGGAAGACTTACCTCTGATGAATTGTCTACCAAAGGAGGAAGGGAAGGTTGAATAATCTCTTCTCTTGAAGGAATATTCCCTTGTTCTGGTTATGGAGGTGAATCAAGAACCTCAATTGTTTGTGGGAGAGTGGTCACTGGTGTAGTTACTTGATCTTCTCCCTTTCTTACAAACTTAACCTTCATTGGCCTTTTGGAAGGGTTCTTATCCTTTTCTTTTTTCCTTTTGAGGGTCCCTCTTCCAAAGCATCTAGCTTTGTAAAACTCCATTATTTATAACTCATTCCTAAGAAATGAGCCTCACCTTATTACGGGAAAGAATTTGAGTAGCTCTTTCCTATGATAGAGGCTTTCTCGAGAATGGACCAATCAATGGTGGGAATACATATTGATCTTTGTTCAAGCCATCATATGAGGTGTCAAGGAAACTCTCATTATCTTTAGTGCCTTTTGGAATGTTAGATAAATATAGCATCTAGATTTCTTCAATTTTCAACCTACTATTGTCCTCTCTTTGGATGGCAACTTCATCCCGAAGATCAACCCAAATATCTTCTATGTTGGGAACATGTAGATATAAAGTCCTGTATTACTTAAGGACTCCTCGAAAATCAAATCCATCTATGTGCTTCATGTGCTTATTCAATTTTTCCTAAAGCTTGTGCACTACATTCTTAGCTATGACCACCTTATCGAGTACATGTATCTTCTAATGGAAATGGGGAATGATACGACAGCCTTGTGTTTGCTTTGCTAGAATTTGTGGAAATCCAACAACTGTCTTACCAACTCCATTAGGATTAGCTTATCACCTGGGAATCTGGGAAATCTAAAAGGGTCACTGGATACATGACCACCCAAAGATATGTGAACTTCTTTTGAACTATAAGAAGATGTAACCCCATTTTGATACTTCACCCCATGCTTCATCGAGACTCTTCTTTTCCTTAGATCGGGGTTCATCTTGTAGATATTTTGATAAAAGAAAGCATCGTTCACTCTTCTCAAAATGATCTTTGGAACCTTTTATTGTCAGCTACGAGGAGGTACCGATATATGTGTTCTGTTACCCTATCTCCTTTTGCATCCAATCTTGGATAATTTCTTATGCTAGCTGCTACATAGGAGACATACGATGACATATATAATTTACCTGTAGTAAAGACTGTCTTCATCTGGAAATCAATCTCATCACTTATGAGACTACTCCAATCAATCCCTGGTTCATTCTTCTTCATAATAACCATGAATTGATACATCCATCCTTGGAAGTCCCTTGACTCAAGGAGTCCAAATAATCAACTTAGCAAGATGATGATTTCACTAATTTCAACGATGAAATCACTCCTGGGGACAAACTTGGGAAACCTTGAGACAGTCGGGTTGGCCTAGTTCACGAACTTTATATTCACATGCCTAATGCAGTATTCTTGATCTCTGTCCCAGGATTTCTGTGTTGACTTAAGATCTACGTCAACATATTCCTAAAAGTTGGGTAATCTTAAGAGGTCATCAAAATAACCCCGTCCAACTTCACTATGACTTATCCTACTTGATTTTTCACTGAGCGAGAGTCCGAGTCATAATGGGAAGCACAAGCCAAAATGAACTTAGGGCATTGAGAAGACATTGGGAATCCTGCTGTAAGAGGGAGGCCACTGTTGGTTATTGACTTCATCTAGGGACTCTGAGAAGAATCCTTGGTTATGTTCCAAAAATCCTCCATGTCAATGTTACCAAGCTCCGTATCTCGGATGTCGTAATTACAATCTATATAGGAGGGGATTCCATCTTTTGATACTTGTATTTCATCTTCCTAACCTATTTGACTTGTCTTTAGATGATCTAGGATCTGACATGAGAAATCTTGAAGAAAGAATGCCTAGACAACTCCTATATGAGCAATCAAACTTGGAAGCTTGTTGAGAAACCCCATAGACCCGCCACACTATCTAGATTTTAGGACTTGTAAAGCACCTGATGAAACTCGACACACTGGAGAGAGTGTCGAAACTTAGGTATTTTCAGACACTTCACAAAACCTAACACACTGGAGAGAGTGTTGGAACTTAGTTCTTGTCGGACACTTCACAAAACCCAACACACTGGAGAGAGTGTTGGAACTTAGTATATGTCTGACACTTGATAAAACCTGATGCACTAGCGGAAGCAAGGAGATTTTGAACACTTGAAGAAACCTGATACACTGTAAAGTGTATGTCAGAGATTGATAGATGTCTAACACTTGAAGAAACTTGATACACTGTGGAACTCGGAGATTGTTGAACACCCTGCAAAACCTGAAAATAAAGGAATCAGGTTTTTGAGGTGTCAGGACATGCAAAATTCCTATTAGAGATTTTAGATTTTTTTATAACCAACAGGGTATATTCCATAGGATAAAATAGGAAACTCCCTAGGTGACTTTCCAAACAAGAAATTTTAATGGAATTCAACACAAAAAGAAGAAAACAACCTAAAACCATAAACCTAGAGGAAAAATAGGAAAGGATGGAGAACATCAAAAGAATATTTTCAAAAATGAATCCAAAATACTTCAAATCAGCAAGAAAAGTAAAATACCTTTAGCAATCTTGAAAAATAATCGAAAACGGAGCACACATCGATCAAGAAGCTTGATCGGGTTTGGAGGTTGTAGGCACAAGAGTGAAAAATCCACGCAACAAAATTACAATTGGTAAAAATGACATGTAAAATTGGGCTATTTATAAATCCCTAGCATTTATGACACCTCACGACATGTGTGACAACTCAAATTTAAAGCCATGTCATCATGCTTGGAGTGCCCGAAAACCCGATACAAAGGATTAGCTATCAATTCGGGTTTCGGGTTTCGGAAATAGATGACATGAAACATGAGATGTTTGGATGTTCCAAGGTTCCAAAAACCAAGACAAAGGAACATATCAGGTTTCAGGTTTCGGAAGTCAAGCGACATGTAACATGCTTTTTTCTAGTCATGTTTCAATGCTCATGAGTTCCAAAAAACCTGAAATACTAACTTGTTTCAGGTTTCGGAAAAAAATTTGCATATAGCAAGTAAAAACATGTTTTCATGTTGTTGAAACCCAAAAACCCGAAAATCTCCTCAAAAGGGAATTTTAGGAGATTTTTCCAAGAAAATTCTAGGTTATCTTAATTTTATTGGAATCACTAAATTGAGATAATAGATTATATGTAGTAGTTAATTATCATTGGAGCATTTGAGTCTTATTATATGGTTTGGAGTGTAGACACCAAAATTGTGTCTTACGACCCCTTGTGACCCGCATCTCATTTCGCAACCTAACCTCATTACCTAAACCTTACACAAGTATTTATTAATTGCCTTGTAATTGATAAATCTACACCACCTTACCTACCACCTCACTTTGCCACTTCATCATGACCTAGCCCTAACCCTAAAACTAACCTAATTAGGACCCATGACTTGGTCTAGACTCACATCCATAACTAATGCCTCCTTACTCGCACCCAAAGCCGACCTTCTAGCCACCTGACCAAGCCCGCAACTGATCTCTCGGGAGAAAAGCAGGGAAGGTGGGCTATTTTACTAAAAATAGCCTACTTTTTCCTAACCGATGCCGGTTCTACTCGGCCGCGTCGATTCTGTAACAACCGCCATCGGTTCCCTGTAAATGGGCTTCCCAAACCAAAACAACGGATCGGAATTTCATTTTTGGAGATCAGTCGAAGGATTTTTAATCAAAGGAGAGTCCAAAGCGATCAGCAGAGTCCAGAACTTCACTTGACCAAGCAGAGACGAGTAAAGAAACCAGAAGAGTTGGCAGCAAAGGAGATCAACTTGCACCTTCATCAAAAAAACCAGTAAGTTATATCTTGCATGTCCTCCATTATAACATTTCTTGTGCTTTTGGAATTGTAATCTTCCCAAATCCGTTCCTGAACCCATTATCTAACGTACCATTGCCTCTAACCATCATTCCTTAGCTTCTAACCATCCCATTTCTCAATACTATCCAAAAACCAGCCATTACAAACACCACAACCAGCCCAGAAGATCCTAGAACCAACCGGTATCGGTTATCAGTGACCGCCATCGGTTATAGATAACCGGCATCGGTTCCTTTGATCAAAACCAAGGAAAACAGCCTTTTCCCTACCCAGTTCCACGAAACAATTTAATTAGTACTCTACAGTATTTTGTGTTAATTCATATTAGCAGGGGAACTGACCACCTTCGAAAGGAAGTTTCATACTTCCTGGGCCCAAGGCAGTTCCCTCATTTATTATCTAATCAAAATCTTGTGGTCTTGTGTTCTTATTTGCAGGTAGTCCTTCCAAGACAAAAAGGAGTTCTTCGCAGTCAGCCTGATCTTTCTCTACGGTACGCGCACATCTTCTCGACATTCTACAGGTATTCCTCCTAACCCTAACCTTATCTGTTTCTACAAGGAACGAAGCATTTCCGAGTGAAACATTTTGGCACGCCCGGTGGGACCCATTTTGGGTTTTTCTTTATTTCTTGCTTGCTTTTATTATAGGGAGCATACTTGTTGTTTTCTTCTTCTAGAGATATTCACAGGGTATTTTATTATTCTGGTAAAAGAACTTGCTTTGTTTTTGCATCTTGCATTAGTAAAAGTCATCTCTTTTGCTTAATCGAATATCACTTTCGATTTGGGTTTTAAAACACATGCATTACATTCTCTGCTGTTGTTTTTCAATTCTAGTGAACATAGATTAAGTAATGTGTCGTACACGTGGGGGTGATATCCACGGTATTGAGGAAATTAACCTTAGTTTCACCGCACAACACATACTGAATCACTTCACAATTAACACAACATCTCAAACATCCCCCCTTTTCCGCGGTATTCCTCCGCCCGATTGAGGTAACCTTATAAGCCAAAACAAACTTGACATTTCCCCTAAGTCTTGTTGTTTAGGATTCTGACATCATTCTACGTCTAAAGGCATAAGCCCACAATAATTAAAATTAACCCTAAGGTTAATCTCTGCATTTGCGTGTGCCTCTTGCTTGTTTTCAAATCCTATTTTCTGTCATACTATACTTTGTCTTCTGTGATCAATAAGTTGCTAAACTACTCGACGTTGCAACCCCTTTGTATCTTCTTATTCTAGATTTTTGACACCGGCATCGGTTAAGGGACCGACGTCGTTTGCCTGCGGACCGAGCACGGTTGCAAACCGATATCGATTCTTCGTCTCTCTCACGACAAACCAGCAACTTGCTAAATTCACCATTCTGAGGTTGTTTTTGTCCTTGATAGATTGAAACTTTCCTGTGTGTTCTGGTCTATGGTTGTCATCACTCAAAGCAAGCCGCCGCCATGGTTTCACACGCTTGCTCTGTTTTTCTGCAATCACCCCCTTCACATTCTATAGGAAACCCTACGGACACCAGTGAGATCCCCCAAATTCCTGTAGGAGACAAGGACTTTGCCAAATTTCTGGATGCTAATCCCAGCGCTGTACAATACTATTTGTCTCATACCCCTGACCGTGCGCCTGATGGTCAGCTCCTTATGGGCATGCCTATTAGTATAGCTGCTCATTTAGCTCCTACTCCTCCTGATAACAATACCTTACTTCCCGCATCACTAGCCCCGTCTCCCAATCCGACAGCGGCAGAGGTTCATACGACCCCGATTAGCTTTCCTTTTGTTAATCTTGGACCCCACGTATCGCCACCACCAACTGCCCCTATCTCGTCTCTCTTTCAGACCACTCCATTCATGACTTACTCTCTGCCACCTATTCAAACGAGCTTTCCTTCTCAAGCTCCGCCTACCTTTTCATTCCCATACACGTATCCCGTAACCTCAACACCTTATATGGGACATCCCTATTCTGTGGCACCATCACCTCATCCAACCACAGATTTCATCAAGCAAATGATGGACAAAATGCAAAACCTGGAGGCTTCCGTTTCAGGAAGTCGTAGCGCCTTGACATACGAGCAAGTTTGTCGGGAGCCCATTCACCCTTCTGTCCCCCTTCATTCATATCCTCCTCAATGGGAGTTGCCAAAGTTTACTCGTTTTAACAGTAAAGAGGATCCTCAACAACACTTGCGATCATTTAGACATGCTTGTTATTTGATTGCCCATGATGATGCCTTGTTACTCCGCACCTTTCCCATGTCCTTATCAGGGCCTTTGCCTTGAGTGGTATAGTGCTTTAACCCAGCACTCAATCTTCTCTTTTAACCAACTAGCCCAATCTTTCTTGGATCATTTCTCCATTAACATTGCCAAGAAAGTATCTATCACTGACCTCTATGCCATCCGACATTCAAGACGAATCTATCGCAGATTTCGTTGGACGATGGCGGGGCCTTATCAACCAACTTACGTATGCCTTGCCTCAAACCGAACTTATCGAACTGTTTACGCGGGCTTGCGCTAAGCACATCTCCCCTACCCTCCAAATTCAAACTTTCCGTACATTCGACGAGGCCTTTACCATGGCTCGGAAACTAGAAATTCGAGCCTTAGAAGAAGAGAAATTGCGGTTCACAACAAGAACTCCACTTTCCGAACTCCTGATTCTACCAATAAACCAAATACCACCACTCCTCACGCGTCAACCTCTTCTAAATCAAAAGGAGCTGTCCACGCGGTGATGGTCAAATCCCAACCACCGTCCAATACTCCACCAAAAACCACCTATAAATACAAAGCCGAGCCCACCAATTACACTCCTTGGGAGAAACTTATAGGCGTCATCCTAGAGAAATTGCTCAAAGTTGGGGCTATCACTCACTTGCCCACTGTAAACCTCACTCTGGGTTTGACTCCACCCGCGCAATACCTTCCTGGTACAAAGAAAATGACTTTTGTAACTTTCACCGCGTAAAAGGACATAGTCATGAAAACTGCAAGATGTTGAAAAACATAGTGCAGGAAATGGTTGATGCAGGGATATAACACTCGATAATCCTAACGCCCGCTAACCAAATCTGAAAATTTTCAACAAGCCATTCCCGAATCACTCGTCCAGCAGCAACGTAAACCAAGATATCTTAGCTGAGGAGAGTGTTCATGAGATCCATGCAGTATTCGATACCCAGCCAAAAGCCTCTATCGAGAAAATTTTGAATCAAGCCTCTTCACTAACACAGGAGCCCGAACCTCCTTTACCACCATCAAGCCAAAGCGAAATCATTCCTTTACCCATAGAAGAGTTAGCTGCCCAGGCTTCCCTTCCCATTAATGAGTCTTCTTACACCACATCCCTACAAAACTGCGAGCGGATGTTGTCTAATCTATCCATTTCCCAGACGTCTCCTTCTACCACTCTTGCCGCACAAGAGGAAGGTACACCACTCCTTTTGACATCCTTAGATGAGAAATCTCTCGCACCGACATCGTTAAATTCTTTAGCCATGACAGACCCCCTCCAAACTGCCCTTCTGCCTATTAGTCCCTCATCACCTAAATCTTTTCAACAACCCGTCGACCTCTTAGCATCTACTGATACAGTGCCTCATCCGCCTCCTGTGTCACACCCGCAATGGATTGGAATTACAACTCACTTTTCCTCTGTACCAAAATTACAAATTACACCTGGAGACTGTCATTCCACAGAAGATAGACAGGCCCTATGGGAACGTTTGAGTACTCCTGTTTCTACTCAAATGCAAATGACTGATCCCGATGTCTCCACCATCTACCCGAAGTGCTTACAGAAGCTTAAAATGCCCCTGTTCTCGCCTTCACCCCCCTCACCTCTACCAAATTCCCCGTCCACTTCTATCAACTTAACCAGATCTTCCCCTACGCTTGGGACCTCACCAATGCCCAGTCTAACACACCCGCCTGAGCGACTCGATTTATCCCAAAATAAACCCGCCCGCCACTTTAGAGACAAACGCAATCCGGCCTCTATCAAAACCCTCATCTTCACACCCACCTTCCATATTGGGACCTCATCCCTCCACCTTACATCAATATATCATACCTCCTTTGTTTTTACGCAAAACAACCTCGCCTTTTACACCTATACGAGAGATCAAAGGGTATCACAACATCGTTACCCCGTGTATCCGGTCCACCTATCAACCCTAAACCAATCCCATCATCAAAGGATTTATTTTCTCATCACTCCCCTTTCTCCGTGGTTGTTTCCGCTACCATGCCATCTCAGTAGCCTCATCATCTAACCACCAACGTGAATTCGTAACCATGTCCAAGAAACCACGTTTAGTGAAAAAACATGTCGAACCCCTCGGCTAAACCACCACCCATACGAACTAAACACGCTCAAACATTACCACAACCCACACAATCAATACCCTCATCTTCTTCTCCGATTTTGACCCACCGAAAGGATCTTACGCCAAAATCCTTGCTATGTTGGTGGAGAATGCGACCATCTCCTACCTCCACTTAGACCTTATGACCCGTCTAAGCCCCGACACATGGATTATGATGAGTCTAAAATCTGCGCCTATCACCGCACACTGGACATGATGTAGAAGGATGCAAAGCTCTAAAACCATCCTTCGCCGAGTACCTCTTCCGGATCGAAAGATTAAGAAAAACAACTTACGCAGGAGAGACCTCTAGCGTCAATTCCCTCTACTATACCATCCGTCCCGCCTCACCAAGATCGATCATTATTACAACCCCACCTCTTGAAGACCATGAATTATCCCAACCATCTTCTTCATCTCAGGTCTACGAGATTAATATGATTAGTGTCGCTACTCGAGGACAGAAAAACAATGGGAAGGCGAAAGAAAACACACCTGCGGCATCTCTTTCTCCTTCAACCATCCCGATTACACCACCACCTAAAGTGGTTATTCGCGGACCCGCCTATCCCGTCTCTAATGGAGTTGCCCACCGAACCATGATCAAACAGCTTCATCAATCACCCGTAAAAATGACACTATATGATCTCATTCAGACCTCTGAATCTCATCGACAAGCTCTCGTTGAGATCCTTCAAGGGATAGAGGTTTTACCCAACGAAACCCTGCCTGTTACCTCCATTCTAACACCCAATCACGTTGCCTCTCTCACCAAACAATCCATCTCCCCCACCACTTCTGTCTCAAAACAACAAGCCGCTGCGGTTAGTTTCTCGGAAGATGAAATTATCGACTTTGGTGCAGAAGACCCGACCCTGCCCTTTTCATTTCCGCTTACGTCCGGACATTCGAGTACGTTGGGTTATGATTGACGGGGCGCTAGCCTAAACATCATCTCTTCAAAAGCCTTCCAACAAATGAACATCCCTTCTAGTTGCATGTGTGCCAACCCCATCATGTTGCGGTCATTCAATGATGCTATTACTTCTACATTGGGCACCGTGATCCTCAACATTCGCGTAGGACCACGTACTTTACCAACTCTTCTATGTCCTTGAAGGAGAGTTCCAATATAATATATTGCTAGGTCGTCCTTGGATCCGGGCCATGGGATGCGTCCCTCAACATTACATCGATGTATAAAATTTGAGTACGAGGGAAGTCCTACACTTTGTAAAAGCTGATCCTCCCCCTTCAAAACTTGCAATATGTTATACCGCCCAAACGATGTGCTTATACCAATTAAGACACCCATACATTCAACCCAACCATCCTCTTCCAATATACCTCAACCGTCCACCTCAACTGCACCTACAACTGATGAAACCACCGTCGCACAAACCACTTCTCTTCCATGCAGCTAACATCCCAACCTCCGGCCCTTAGTAGACGTTTTCATCGCCTTACGCCCGGGGAGTATCGCCTATATAACGTTAGTTCTTTCCCTACCCCCGCAGAGTACGGACAATTACATGCACACCCCACCTACGACCGTCGCGTGGGGAGATAATCTCTTACGGACCACCCCATTGTCGTACTAACCTAACATATGGGGGTGTTGGCGCATCCTCCATTACCCCGAACCTCCTCTTGGTGTGGTTCCCTTCCAATCCGATTTTCAATACTTGACAAATCGTCGTTTTCCCTCACCTTCTTGACTCATTGCGTGGAAGGCTTTGTTTTGGCCTTTACGAACAAGGCCGACATACTCTCATCCCCATCACCACACGCAAACATAATGATCGCAGGGGTCTTGGTTTTCCCAAACACCTACGCAAGAGACACCTCCTGTCAGCTGTATCCTGGAAGAAGAGGACGTCGCCCCTACCGAACCATCATCACCCACTTTGCCATCATCTCCCACAGAATCGATGGACCCTGAATCTATCCCTCCTAACTTTTTTTTTTCATAAATGCTATCTTCATAGGTCCTCTCACTTATCAACGCGATAATGAGGACCCATCTTCTCTTCCCCTTCTGTATCCAGACATGATCGAAGAGGATTCACCTTTGATTAATGTTGTTGAATGCCAGGATGACGACTCCATCCTCACTTACCTAGGCGCGGATGATTCTTATATTCAACGTGCCTTACCATCTGAAACTCAAACCATGCTGAACGAATCTACTATAGAAATCAACATCCACACGGAGGAAGATCCTCACATAGTGAAGATCGGACAATCACTTGACACATCGAGCAGAGCCGCCTTTACCACCTTTCTCCGTGCTCGCAACCAAGCTTCGCATGGTCTTACGCCGACATGCCAGAATTGATCCTACCATTGCGTCCATAACATCACTCTAAACCCCGATTCCAAACCGGTCAAGCGGGGAGAAAATGCATCCACGCATGCTCTCTTGGTCAAAGAGGAGCTCAACGACTCCTTTTCTGTTTCCTTCATTCTCGCCTATTGACTATCCTCAATGGATTTCTAACATCGTACTGTCACTTATCACGGCGACGGGGGGACTTCGGATATGCACGGATTTCGGGATCTTAACCTCGCTTGCCCTAAGGATGACTTCCCCCTCCCAAGTATTGATCAACTTGTTGATCTCACTGCGGGTCATGAAATGCTTTCTCTCATGGATGGCTTTTCAGGTTACAACCAAATTTTGGTTGCCCCTGCCGATCAACACAAAACTGCCTTCATAACTCCTTGGGGAACTTTCTGTTACCGTGTAATGCCGTTTGGCCTTAAGAATGCTGGTGCGACCTATCAGCGGGCTATGACCTACATTTTCCATGACATTATGCACACTATCCTCGAAGATTACGTTGATGATCTTCTTGGCAAGTCTAAACATCGCAGTGAACATCTCGATGTTTTAACCATTATTTTTGATCGCCTGTTACAATATTCTGTCCGTCTTCAACCAAAGAAATGTGTCTTTGGTGTCCTTTCGGGGAAACTTCTGGGCTTTATCGTCTCTTTACGTGGCATTGAGGTCGATCCATCTAAAGTAAAAGCTATCCTAGAAATGCCCCCACCCAAAAACCTTAAACAATTGCGTAGTTTGCAGGGTAAACTTCAATCCATCCGGCGTTTCATTTCCCAACTCTCGGATCGATGTCACCCTTTTCATCACCTTCTAAAAAAGGACGTTGCCTTTCAATGGAGTGAGGAGTGTCACCAAGCCTTCGAAGCTCTCAAACATATCTCTTACAGCCCACCCGTGCTTATCCCACCCCGGGACGACCGTCCTTTCTACCTTTATCTTTCCGCCACCGACCATGCTATAGAGCTATGCTCGCCCATCGAGACCCGACACGCGAGAGCGGCCGTTTACTATATAAGTCGTACCCTCGTGGATTACGAGACTAGGTATACACATGTAGAAAAATTGTGCTCGGCCTTTATCATTCGTACGCCACCAAACTCCGACATTACCTCCTAAATCACAAAACTTTCGTCATCACCAACACACTTATTCATTATATGTACGCCAAACCACACCTAAACCAACGCATCGCTCGATGGCTCATGCTCCTCGCCGACCTCGACCTTGAATTTATACAACAAATCAATCAAAGGACAAACTCTTGCAGATCAACTTGCATGAGGCCCTCTACACAGGGAACAATTTACCAATTTTACCTTCCCCGACGAACTCATCGCCACTCTTTCGCTCGGAGAAGTGTCGTATCAAATGACCCTCTTCTTCGATGGATCTAAGTGCCAGCGCGGCGGAGGAGCCGGCATTGTTCTCATCCCTCTTGACGCTGAACCTATGCCTCTTTCATTCCGACTTGATTTCCCTTGCACTAATAATACAGCGGAATACGAGGCCCTTGTTCTAGGTCTCCAAGTTGCGTTACACTTAGGTATCAAATCTATCAACATTTTTGGCGACTCTCAATTGGTAGTCAATCAAGTTACGGGCATCTACCAATGTAAAAACGAGGAACTTCAGAAGTACAAACACCACGTGGAGTCACTTCTAGCCTTATTTACTCACTATGCTATACAAACCATTCCCCGCTCCACTAACAAATTTGCGGATACTATGGCTTGCTTAGCCTCGCAAATTCCCGCCGCGCCAACTGACTCTGAATTATTCGTCGTGGTCCAACAACTTTTTGCCCCATCCTATTCAACCCCGGTAGTTTGTATGATAAATACTGTATCTACTAATTCACAGGATACCTGGTACCACCAATTTCATGACTACCTTACAATCTCTGTCCTCCCACCTGATCTTACTAGTAACGGCAAACGTGCTTTTCTTAAAAGTGTTTCGCGTTATGTTGTCATGGGGGGACTCCTCTATAAACGTGGCTTTGATGGCATCCTCCTTCGCTGTCTAACCGGCGCAGAAATCACTCATACCATCCAACAGGTCCATGACGGTATTTGTGGTGGACATTTTAGCGGCCTTGCCGTGGCTAAACGAATCCTTCGCCTAGGTTATTATTGGCCTACTCTCAATAACGACTGCTACGAATATGTTAAGCGCTGTGTCATGTGTCAACAACATGCCAATCTTCAACATACTCCTAGCCACCCGCTACAGGTCGCACGAGATCTTTGGCCTTTCTCACAATGGGGTTTAGACCTTATTGGTGAGATTCACCCGACCTCTTCACAACGTCACCGTTGGATAATCACAGCGACCGAATATTACACAAAATGGGTGGAGGCCGTTCCACTCATTTCAATCAAAAAAGAAAAAATTGTCGAATTCATTAACCATCACATTATCTGTCGTTTTGGTATTCCTCATCGCCTAATAACAGATAATGGTAAATCTTTCAAAAATAAGTTGTTACAAGACCTTTGTGACAACTTTGGTATCAAACTTAGCTTCTCATCGCCTTACTATCCGCAGGCCAATGGTCAGGCTGAATCTTCTAATAAAACTCTAACCAAAATCCTCATGAAAGTCGTCAATGAATCTGGAAGAAATTGGCACGATCACATTCCCTTTGCCCTTTGGGCTTATCGTACTAGCATTCGTACCTCCCACTAATGCCACACATTTTCATTGGTATATGGCACCGAGAAATGTTTTGCCTCTCGAAATACAAATACCCTCCCTTAGAATATCTCTTCAGGATATTCTCACCAACGATGATTTCCGCCAAGAGCGGTTAGCCCAATTAGAGCTTCTTGACGAACGACGTCTTACAGCTCTCGATCACCTCCAAATCTATCAAAAACGCATCAAGCGTGCTTATGATAAGCGACTTCATGAGCGTACCTTTAAGGTTGGTGATCTTGTCCTCAAAGAGAATCAACATGTAACCAAACTAGAAAAGAGCAAACGTGGAAAATTTGCTCCCAATTGATTGGGGGCCTTATATAATCACTCACACCTATGGATCAGGCACTTATCGTTTAGCTTCGCTTAATGGTAAACCTGAGCCTGAACCCCTAATGCCTTGCATCTTCGACCATTCTACTGTTGAATCTAGTGTTATATCACTCCTTATCTACCTACTGCTCGTCCCTTGAGCTCATTTACCGCTACATACACTTTGTTTTCTATATCTCCGAATAAAATCAAGCTCACCCCTCACCTCCCCTTACGATGCCTTCCCCTTCTTAGTCTAGTCCATGACTTCAAAGTATTAAAATAAGCCGTATTCTTATGGGATTTTCTTGAGTCAAACTTCCTACTAAACTAGATGCTTCACGCCAAAAGAACATCTAGTTATCTAAAATTAAATATAGACTGCTCCCTCGAAGGACAGCTATATGCCAAACTATTGCTGCTACTATAAATAGACTGCTCCCCTGAAGGACAGCTATGCACTAAAATCATCTCTGCTACTATAAATAGACTGCTCCCCCGAAGGACAGCTATACACAGTCAGCCTTTATCAGAAGCTTCTCGCATTGATCAGCTTCGTGAAGACCTCAAGAATAAAACAATCAATATCCCTTGTAGACTTCCCGCATCGATCAGTCTACATTCAATAAAATAAAAGCCTCATACAAAAGAAATTTTGGGTCATGGACTTGTCTATTTAGGGTAGGTTCTCTTTCGTTGTAACAAGTTCTTTGTACCTCAGCTATATCATCCACATCACCTCACCATTTGTTTCAACTCAAGGGACGTAACGTACACCTGATATATTGTGATCATACAACTCTTTTCAACTATGGACTTCTACGTCATACACGGCACTTAGGGCTTCGGCTCGTTACGTTGTGTGGTTTGTTTAGCTCTTTTCACCTATGGAGCACTCTTTCCGCTTTGCCTCGCATCTAGAATTGTGTGTTGATCTTAATCAGGACACTATTCCCTACTACTTGGGTATGCTAACCTTTGCTTTACCTATACCTACACCAACAACATTATCCTACCAGCACCAACAACATTACCCTACCAACATCAAATTTTTACCAAACGACAAATTGCCTAAACCATACCAAATTGCCTAAATTCACCCCTCCCTGATCCTAAGGGAGAACTACATCGGTCTGAGGCCCTTCCTTGCTTTGTGCAATGGGCTATGTAGGCAGCACTTCGGAGACATGGGGTCTCCCAAGGTTAGCTCGACCATCCCCTACCATAACCTATCTTGTGTGGTGAATATAAATATTTTTGTGTATTTTTATTTTTATCACATTTCTCTTTATCCTTTTTCGAAACACCGAAAATCAAAACACCGACAATCTTATTATTATCATAACTCAAATCAACATACATATTCAGTTTTATTTAGATGTTAAACAAATACATCTTCTCTATCATCGACACGCAGGTCGGCATCCTTATTCTTATACCTCGCTAACATATACTCAGACCATCACAACTCATCCCGAACTAGGTGATGATCGTGATCGTCGACCCCTCTCGCCGGGCCTCTCTGTCCTCAAAGGTACCGCGGCTATTGGTACCGCCCACTGATCTGCCAATCTCTCCTGTAACATATGAATACGCCCTCTCGCATGGAGAACTCCAGCCTCTAGTCTCGCCGCCCGTGACTCCGCAACCACTAACAATCCTCTTGTCTCATTCACCTGCGTTTGGAGCTGCTGAACCAAACGCTGCAGACGATCCCTCTCTGCTGTGATCACCACTGTGTCAGGGCGCTCGCGTACACCTCGCAGTTCTGCTACCCACCATAATCTATAGGCCTCTGTCATTCCTACATCCATTACCCTGCGATCGGCTGCTATCTCCTCAGGCCCTTCTGGAGGTGTTGGCCGGGGTGGTGAGAATGCTGCCTCGGCATCGATCCTCATATATGGTCTATAAGCCTGTGGTATGTCCTGCACATATCCAAATTGTCGCCGCACGCGATCTATAGGAATCCTCTCATATTCACCTAGCTTTGTGCCTGCTCGCGATCCACCTCAATCGCTCTACACCTCTCAACTCCTCAGCTATGATTTCGGTTACCATATAGTTCCCGTAGGGCCTCCAACAGATATCCGCAACTGTCACTCTCTCCCATACCTGCCTGTAATACTCAATGTCACCGCACGGCCCGAGATCTTGCCTCTTGTTTCTGCCTCGGACCCATCGCCGGAATCCCAACCTCGTACTCCGGTCTCTCTCGCTGTATAGATCGGCCTATTGGTCGCTTACAAACAATGTGCTCATAGGCCCACAGTGTAATAAGTATGAGCAATCCAACGTTGTCTCGTGACTTCGCCTACAAGCCCATAAACCCTCGTATAGCTCCGCCAAATATGCAGTGCCCATGTAAACGTAACATTCCTTTCTATCATCTCCCGGATAACACACATCAATGCCTTTGGAAATCTTCCCATACGCCTCGGTAATGCATAATACCCTACTACTATCATTAATATCATCAAGCAACCTTGTCTCCTCGGGTGTGCATATACATTACCCCATATGTAAACGATAAACCTCATTGTGTCAAACCTCGTGCGTATGGACCAAATCTTTGCTGTTATCGCTCCTCGTGCATGCTAGGTAGTGCTCGATATCTTTGGCTCTCTGTAATAGGAGTCTCAAAATACGAAACACATCTTCCAACGCATTCTTTATCATTTCACTGTTGCGGATAGAAGGTATTTGTCTCGGATTCCATCTCTCGATCACGCCCTCGTGCACATGTAACATCTGATGGTTACGTGCGATTCGTGAATAATAACGGATTCCACTTAACCCCAAACGATTTATCAATGTCCATTCCGCTGGTGTTACATCCGCTCGGATTCGCGACAACAGCGCTGGCACACTATCATTCATCCTCAACTCTGTCTCTGCCTGCATACACCAAAACAACAAACAACCATTCAACCCGTTAGGGTCTTTTTCAAACATTCTGGAAATTTCTCCAGTAACCGGTACCGGTTATACATAACCGATATCGGTTGCATAACCGATACCGGTTATCCCTAACCGCCACCGGTCACTGTCAATTTTATACACCTTCCTTAAAAACAACCACCTACGACAATAATTTGCTCGTTTCTTCGTTTTTATACATATAAACATACCTGAAACCCCTGATTGCCTACCCGGTAACACTTACCTCACCTGCAACCCTTGTTATCATGTTTTCTTTCTCATATTTACCCACCTATTCTACCCCATCTTCTTCACAAAACCATGCAGAAATCAAATCACAACCAAAACGTTTACCTCTTGGGTTGCAGTAGCTTGCGGTGGCCCTTGTCTTCTCTCTTGTCCCTGCCTGCTGGATGTTTCTCCTCGTCCTGCCATTATCACCACCTTTTTTCAAACCTGCCTTGCTATCTTCTGAATCTCAGATCACAATTCCCTTTTCTTGTCTCTTCTCTCCTTATCACTCAGATTTCTCATGCAAAAACCTGTCGCAGTCGTCAAAACGCGTCGCGTTCGCGCTTTTAACCTCTTGCATGGCTCTAAAATTAAAACTTCAGTTGCCACCCTAGCTTTTTTATTTTTAGAAAAGCCCATACCTAAATAACCGGTATCGGTTGCTTAACCGATATCGGTCTGTTAGCTACCGACATCGGTTACCTAACCGATACCGGTTACACACCCTCCTTTTTGAAACAGGGTTCTTTTCTTCATTTCTCATCTAAATTTTTGTCGCGCCCGCCTCTTTGCCTGCATAAACAACACAATTTACCACATTTTGTTCATCCACCACATATAACATTACATTTTCATTAAACATCATTTATACCAATACACAACCCTCAACTACAAATATCAAAAAACTATCAATCTATACATCATTCGGATCCAACTCATCAGTTACATATATCACACTGTCACAAAACCACCAATTTATCACATAACCTGTCATTCATATATACGCACAAAAACATCAGCATCATCTATCTATCAACATGTCAATTAAACTCATCACACATTCTATATATTACCAAACCATTAACAAAATATTTCAACACATTTTAAAAAAACAGCATGTGGATCAAAACATCATCTATATATATATATACAAATTTTCAACAATACAATGTGCCCTACATCGGGGCCTCTGTGATCACATAATATACCAAAGCCGGCACGCAGGCCGCAATACCTACCACAAATCTCGACTCGGCTCATGGGCAGTCTCTCATATCAAAATATACTCGGCTCGCAGCCGTATCAAATGTACAACTTTGTACTCGGCTCATGAGCCGGTATATAATAAATAAATAAATCAAAACAATGAATAAATGTAGGCACGCAGGCCTCTATCAATACAACCGGTTCGCAGACCGGTGCCCGTGTCCCTATACAAAACCACGTCGGGGATCTATCAGCTCTCCCCACCGCCCTCGGCACCTCTCCCCGCTGGTCCCTGTGGCGCCTCTCGCCTCCTGCCTGTCACAGACACGCCAGCTGTGGCTGCCCCTCCCTGAGATCTCTGGCTGCGCGAGGTCTCTGCTCTATGAGCTGCATATGCCTGATAATCGACTCCGGTACTATCAAGAATATCCTGATAATAACGGGCCTCTGCTCTAACCTCCATATAGCGATCTCGCGCCACTGAAGGAACTGGGGCTGGTCCCCTGGCACCCAACACCACTATCCCCGAGCTGTGCCTATACCTGCACCTGTGGCCGTGGTGGTATCTGGCCTCGGGTGTGCTTCGCTGGTACGGCTGCTGTGCACTGCACTGCACTGTGGTTGTGCTCTTGGTGGTGGTCTTTGCTGTACTGCATGCACTGAGCTGAGGCTACTGCCCTGTAAACCCCTATACGTGCTGTGTACGGCAGCCTGTCCTCGTAATAGCCGCACTCGCCCGAGCTGATCTCTCTCTTGATCCAACTGCTTTGCCAAGTCTGGGCATGTGCGGGCTGTGCTACCCTCGCCGCTCTCTGTCCAGCCCACCAGACCCTGTATGCTGCCGTGCACCCGGCATCATCCACACCCCCACCTGCTGGTCTCTCCGCTACCCAGTCTGGATCCCAAGGCTGTGGTGCTGGCAGTGGGGCCTCTACATCATCCCTCCTGTACTGAGGGAAGGGAGGTGGCTCGTCCTGTGGCAGCCCCATCTGCCTGCGTACCCTCTCTAAGGGTATCCGCTCGTACTCTCCCGGCCTCCGTCCTGCTATCCAGAATGTATACTGGATCAGGCGCAGCTGTATGCGGGCTCCTCTGCCAGGCTGGTGACCTCTGTAGGGTCTCCATATAATGTCTACTGCGGTAAGGCCCTCTAGCATATGTCTATAGTAGGCCACATCCCGACCTGCAACAACTGCTCGTGGCTGGCCCACAACCCCCAACCACCTCTGAAAGCCATATCGGTATACGATCTGTGGCCCTGGCTGCTGGGGTAGCCCTACTGGCCTGATGCATACGATGTGCTCGTATGCCCAACAGTGCAACAAAAAGGTCGAACAAATACCAAATCGCCTCCTCCGGCGATAGCCCCATAACTCCCTGTATAATTGCACCAGATATACTGGTGCCCATGCAAAACAGGTGTGCTCCTCCACCATCTCCAGTAGCACCCCCATCAATGCCCGTGGGAAGCGGCCTCCCTCTGAATCCGGGAGGGCGAAGCAGGTGACCCCTATCATCATCAACACGGCAAGCCGTGTCTCATGTCTGTGTGCGCGGTACATGTCCCCATATCCAATGCTCGCGCTATGATATGTAAGAAGCGCGGCTGCATCCCCAAAAACCTGCAGTATGCTATCCATGGCAGTCTCTGAATCCACCTGGAAAATGGCCTCTCCCTCGATCGGTAGCCGCAGGATGCGATACACATCCTCTAATGTGACGGTCATCTCCCCGGTCGGCAGATGGAACACATTGGCCGCCGGATCCCATCTCTCGATGAGGGCGACCATCAGGCTGTGATCTCTGTCGATCGCTCTGTATCTCTGGACCCCGCCAAGCCCCACCTCGCGCATGATGGCCCAATGCGCCGCAGATATGTGTGGCCTCATCCGACTCAATAGTGGAGGCATCCTATCACGCATCGTCAACTGCTGACGTGCCTGCAAAATCAGCCCACATCCTTAGACCCACTCGTTATAATAACATCTACTTTACCATCTACCCCCCTTTTTTTGTAACACCCAAAATCTAACCCCACCCCAACACGCTACCTTACCCACCCGAAACCCAACCTAAAAACCCTAAACCCCATCCTAAACCCAACCCTCAACCCCTAACCCTATCCCCTTCCCCACACCCAACTCAACCCAACCCAACACAACCCACCCCCACCAAGCCACCCTACCCACTTTCAAACCCTATCAACCCAACACACTAAACCCTCAACCCCTAACCCTATCCCCTTCCCCACTCCCAACTCAACCCCACCCACTCACCCAAACTCAACCCAACCCACTCACCCAAAACCCACCCAACCACCCAAAACCCAACCCAAACCCCACACCCCTAAAACCCTAAACCCCTAACCCTATCCCCTTCCCCACCCACAACCCAAAACAAACAAACCAAACCCACAACCCAAAACAAACAAACCAAACCCAACCCAAAACCCAATCCCACACCCAAAACCCAACCCAAAACAAACAAACCATCCCCAACCCAACCCCACACCCACCCCCAACCCAACCCAACCCCTACATAAACCCACAACCGGCGCCGGTCGATACATCACCGACGCCGGTCACAAACAATTGTACCCTTCCCTAAACTTTAGCGACCGATGCCGGTCGCTTAGTGACCGACATCGGTCACTGTTCTATCCCGGAGCCGAACCCCCGCGCGGCCCCCAAACTCATTTTTTTACCTATTTCTACCCATCTACCCACCCAAAAACCCTAAAAACTTACCCACCTACCCACCTTAGCCTATCTAACCTATCTACCCTCTCCCTTTCTCAAATTACCCCCATTTACTCATTCTTTCCTACAAAATACAAATTCCTACCCAAATCTCAAAAAACACCATAAATCAACCAAATCACCAAATTAAAGAGTTTAGAACCTACCGGTACGACGACACGTCGTCGTGGTGGGATGGGTGGTGGCGGTCCAGCTGGTCCAGCCCCTCCAGCTCCTCCTGCCTGTGCCATGGCTCCAATCCTGATCTGCTGGGTCCCCGGTCAATCACCTGCTGCCTCCTCAACTATTCGGGCCCACTATCAACTCTCTCCGCCAATCAAATAGCTCCACCTCACTCAATACCCCTCCAAATCAACTCTCCACGTCAGACAAGTCAATTTTGGATTACAAATAACAAAAGTGACAATGACAGGCCGTATGTTTCTTTTTATAGGTATTTCGACCTACACCGATGTCGGTTTCCTTTCTGCCCTAGGAAACCGGTATCGGTCCCTTAACCGATATCGGTCATGATGAATCGACGTCGGTCTGATACCCCTTTTACCCCATTCTTTGCCGTTCCTTATTCCTTGCCTCTTTTTCACCAATATCGCCTCTGTCCGGCCCAACCCAAGGCCTCGCCCTACCAATTGGCCCGACCTAAGGCCTCAACCTACCATTTGGCCCGACCCAAGGCCTCGCCCCACTTATTTGGCCCGACCCAAGGCCTCGCCCTACCAATTTGGCCCGACCCAAGGCCTCAACCTACCAATTGGCCCGACCCAAGGCCTCAACCTACCTATTTGGCCCGACCCAAGGCCTCGCCCTACCTATTTGGCCCGACCCAAGGCCTCAACCTACCTATTTGGCCCGACCCAAGGCCTCGCCCTACCTATTTGGCCCGACCCAAGGCCTCAACCTACCCATTCGGCCCGACCCAAGGCCTCACTTACCTGTTTGGCCCGACTCTAAGGCCTCAACTGCCAATTGGCCCGACCTAAGGCCTCAACCTACCAATTGGCCCGACCTAAGGCCTCAACCTACCAATTGGCCCGACCTAAGGCCTCAACCTACCAATTGGCCCGACCCAAGGCCTCAACCTACCTATTTGGCCCGACCCAAGGCCTCAACCTACCATTCGGCCCGACCTAAGGCCTCAACCTACCAATTGGCCCGACCCAAGGCCTCGCCCTACCATTTGGCCCGACCCAAGGCCTCGCCCTACCTATTTGGCCCGACCCAAGGCCTCAACCTACCCATCCGGCCCGACCCAAGGCCTCGCCCTAACAATTTGACCTGACCCAAGGCCTCAATCTACCCATTTAACTCGACCTGGGGCCACCGCCCAACAACTTGGCCCGACCCACGACCGTATCACTTCAATACCATACCCACAATCAACGTTTTATTTTATCCATCCATCATGTACCTTTTGTTCAATCGAGCTCACTGTTCATGTTTTAGCATGATTAGAGTCCTCGACTTGATCTCGTCGACCAACTTTGCCTAGACCTGGACCGAGACGTTTATCTCAACCAAACCAACCATTTGAGTACTTCCAACATGCCTAAACGTTCATGTACCTTACCCGTTATATACCACGGAGCTACTTCCTATGCCTTGGATACCCGGATTATATCACCCTTGTTTGGATAAACTATCGACCTTTACCTATACATTGCTTTTGCTTGTCAAATCATATACCCTCGTCGTACTATTACATTTCAACATGCGTCTGCTTCCTTGGACCTACCCCACCACCTTACCATCCTCTCTACAACATTTACCTTTTATCAACCCTATCCCTGATTTCCCGTTCGCTCAATCTGTGCTAGATTTGAGGGGGATTACCTATATCCTTAACATGAGAAACCACTTCATATTATTGTCCGCGCAGCTTTACAGAACAAGCTACACGACAATAAGGGGCTAATGTAGACACCAAAATTGTGTCTTACGACCCCTTGTGACCCGCATCTCATTTCGCAACCTAACCTCATTACCTAAACCTTACACAAGTATTTATTAATTGCCTTGTAATTGATAAATCTACACCACCTTACCTACCACCTCACTTTGCCACTTCATCATGACCTAGCCCTAACCCTAAAACTAACCTAATTAGGACCCATGACTTGGTCTAGACTCACATCCATAACTAATGCCTCCTTACTCGCACCCAAAGCCGACCTTCTAGCCACCTGACCAAGCCCGCAACTGATCTCTCGGGAGAAAAGCAGGGAAGGTGGGCTATTTTACTAAAAATAGCCTACTTTTTCCTAACCGATGCCGGTTCCTACTCGACCGCCGTCGGTTACGCAACCGCCATCGGTTCCCTGTAAATGGGCTTCCCAAACCAAAACAACGGATCGGAATTTCATTTTGGAGATCAGTCGAAGGATTTTTAATCAAAGGAGAGTCCAAAGCGATCAGCAGAGTCCAGAACTTCACTTGACCAAGCAGAGACGAGTAAAGAAACCAGAAGAGTTGGCAGCAAAGGAGATCAACTTGCACCTTCATCAAAAAAACCAGTAAGTTATATCTTGCATGTCCTCCATTATAACATTTCTTGTGCTTTTGGAATTGTAATCTTCCCAAATCCGTTCCTGAACCCATTATCTAACGTACCATTGCCTCTAACCATCATTCCTTAGCTTCTAACCATCCCATTTCTCAATACTATCCAAAAACCAGCCATTACAAACACCACAACCAGCCCAGAAGATCCTAGAACCAACCGGTATCGGTTATCAGTGACCGCCATCGGTTATAGATAACCGGCATCGGTTCCTTTGATCAAAACCAAGGAAAACAGCCTTTTCCCTACCCAGTTCCACGAAACAATTTAATTAGTACTCTACAGTATTTTGTGTTAATTCATATTAGCAGGGGAACTGACCACCTTCGAAAGGAAGTTTCATACTTCCTGGGCCCAAGGCAGTTCCCTCATTTATTATCTAATCAAAATCTTGTGGTCTTGTGTTCTTATTTGCAGGTAGTCCTTCCAAGACAAAAAGGAGTTCTTCGCAGTCAGCCTGATCTTTCTCTACGGTACGCGCACATCTTCTCGACATTCTACAGGTATTCCTCCTAACCCTAACCTTATCTGTTTCTACAAGGAACGAAGCATTTCCGAGTGAAACATGGAGGTTGCCCCTCGAAGTGGCGAAGTTATTACAATTGCATATTGAGATCATTATTTTTAAATATTGTGTTATTTGATGTTATATTGCTACTCATAATCTGAATTATGCTAGTAATTTCATTACAAGTGGTATCAGAGCTGCGATCTGGGCCAAAATTAGGGCAAAAATCCCTAATTTTTTGTTTCCACAATATATTTTTAACCAGATTAAATTGGTGGGAAATATTTTTACTAGAGTTGCGAAACATTTCAAGTAAGGTTACCTGAAAATTTCATACTTTTTGATTTATTTTGCACAAGTTATTACAAATTTAGGGTTTTTCATAAAATCACTCCCTAGGGTGAAAATTGTGGAATTTTTTCAAGTTATTTACATTTTTGGAAAGATTTGAAAAAAATAGTATTAGTATCTTCTCTGTGTTTTTTCTTATTCGGCCAAATTTGTATCAAAACCCTAAACCCTAAGGTTTGATATCATGGTGGGGCCTTCCACAAGAGCAAAAAAGAATCTGGTTACTCCGGGTAAAACCCCAGATAAAGATGAGATAGTGATTGAAGAGATGGATTCAGAAGGGGTAAATATAGATTCCTCAACACTAGGGTTTACTTCAGTTGATCATAAGGTGAGTCAACTTGAGTATGAGCTATGAAATGTATAATTTGAGATGGCCTCTAAAGGAGACAACCCAAATCAATCATTGGTTGGATGATATCATGTAACATGTAAAGGGTAAATAGTATGGCCCAAATCCATCCCATATCAACCAAAAAGGATCTTCAGTTCAAAATTATGGACAAAGTAACTATGTTGGATGACTTTTCCAGCCCAATCAGAATCCAACTTATTCACAACCATGGAACATGATGCCGAAAGTGGATATGTGCAAATTTGATGGTAAAGATCCCCTGAATTGGATAAATCAAATGGAGAAATTCTTTGAGCTACATCAAACACCATTAGGAAAAAGGTGACATTGACATCCCTATATCTTGAACCATACCAATTCATTTGGTATCGATGGTTATGTGCTCAAAGGTAGAAGAATGGTCTCGGTGTCACTTAGATAGTTTTTATCGAGGAGTTACAACTGCACTATAGTTCCAGTGTTTTAGAGAACTAATTTAGTCAATTAGCAAAGTTACGACAAACAAGATCAATCAAATATTATGTGCATCAATTCCAAAACCTATCCTTAAGGGTGGAGAATATACCAGAAGATAATTTGAATGACCTATTTCTTAGGGGTCTTAAGGACCACATTGAGCATGAGGTATGTATGTTTAATCCACTCAAGATTTCTGATTCTATTATCATGGCATGTCAAGTAGAGGAAAAAGTTATTTGTAGTAGGAGGCCACCTTTCATTAACACCAAAGACCATAGTATCTCTTCCCCTTCATTTTCTAGGCCAATTAGACTGACTCCTCACAAAATGGAAGAAAAGAGAGCAAAAGGATTATGCTTTAACTGTGATAGCAAATATGGACCGGGACACAAATGTGCTGAGAAGAAGTTGTTCTATATTGACGGAGATAATGAGGATGATGAGGATGATGAAATTATAGGAGAGGCTGAGGAACCAGTAGAAGAGGAAGTAGAGGATCACCAACCTACAATTTCTTGCCATGCATTTTCAGGTATTAGTACTCCTCAAACACTCAAGGTTATTGGCTATCTCAAAAAAGAGAAGGTGACAGTGTTGATTGACTCGGGGAGTACTCATAACTTCATAAATAGTAAGTTAGATGCCCTCTTCAATTTTGTTATTTACCCAACTCTATAAATGCAAGTTATGATTGTGGATGGTGGGACAGTCAAGTGCATAAGAAAGTGCCATAGTATCAAGCTTTCCATGGGAGAATACATGTTAGACTCACCTATGTTTGCTATTTCTATGGGAGGGGCATATATTCTTTTGGGTGTCTAATGGTTCACAACCTTAGGTACTATAGAGATGACTTTCAAAGAATTTTTCATGCGATTTCATTCGGATGGAAGGACAATATAGTTAAATGGGATGGTAGCTAAGTCTCCACAAATTATTAGCTCTCATTAGATGCAGAAGGTTCTCAGAAAAGGAGTAGATGGATTTATAGCAAAGTTATTTTCCATAGAAGTACAAAATATAAAGTCTTCAATGCCACCCGATCTTCAGAAGATTGTTAATGCTCACTCATCTATTTTTGATGCAATTCCAAAGGGACTACCACTAGTTAGGGATCATGATCATGTCATTCAATTGATTCCAGGGAGCCAAACACCTAACATCAGACCATACAGATACCCATATTCCTAGAAAAGTGAGATTGAGAAAATGGTTCAGGAAATGTTGAAAGTAGATATCATCAGGCCTAGCCAGAGTGCCTATTCTTCCCCAATGGTCATGGTACGTAAGAAGGATGAAAATTGGGAAACTCACCATTTTAATTTTATTTTCTAGTTAACTCGAGAGTCACATACCAAGATGATAATGAGTGATTTGGGGTCGAGCTCATTTTTGAGATATCTCAATGCTAAGATGGGTGGAGACAACTCACGAAATTAACTACCTCATTAATCCAACCGACAAAACTAAAATGCACGGTCAAGATTCCACTTATACTCCACACCCATGGTAGATGGCCACAACAAATTTAATAGTAGGAGGTTTGAAGAACATTATACTTCCCCTTTTCACTACAAGCCAAGGCACTAAGCCACCACTTCTACATAACCAGCACATGTATAACTGTCATCTAAATGATAAAGTTTAGGGAATCCTTGATTTATCCAACAAAACAAGAAGGTAAAGCATGCACACATAATGAACATTTGTCACTTACATTTTCTTCAAAGTTTCCAAATACTTTTTCAACATATCCATTTTTTTCATCGTTTAAAATCATTGCATTCCATACAACTACATTTCCTTCAATAATTTTGACAAATGGTTCACTTTCCTTGTCTAGGCATTTACATTTGAGCATATTCTGAAATAGTTAACACGAGCTTGTTATATGCTCCCACAAACACCAAAAAGACAAAACTACATAGACATCAAAATTTTAATTGGAATGAAGTTAATAAAGTTTAGATTTTCTCAAGAAATATGCATAGACCAAGGGAGTTATCCCATCAATAATCCTCCCACAACTATATGCACACCCAAAAAAAAAAAAAAAAGATATAACATATAAAAAAATATCCTTCCAATAGGCTAGATAAAAGTGCATTACCAATTTCAAAACTCTAATTTTGGCACCGATGGAGCGATTGCTAAGAATGGTTGTATACTTTTTTTTCTTTTGCTTTAAACTCACACAATTTTTCCAACATATCACCTTGAATCATGAAAATACAACATCATACAAAGATCCTATCTCAATCATAATTTGATGGATGACCAAAAACCTATTCAAGACTCTCATTTTGGCAAGGTTGGCTTCTCTTCCTTGCTTCAACATTCCTCTCTTGCACAGGTGAGTTAGATATTGGAAAGGGCATGGAGATTGAATTTTCACTTTCCAAAAGTGTTTGTTTGAAATTTTTTAAGAAGGGTTAATTTTAAAAGGCATCTTGGAAATTGGAGGTGGAAAATACCTGGTGAATATCCCCGAAACCGGTTTCACTGATAGGTGAATTTACCAATTTTTCAAAACTAAATTTTTGCCCATTTGTTTTTGAGTTAGAGAGACTTCAGACTTGCAGACACTAACATGTTTTTGATGCACATCAATGAGCCTTGTTGACACGTGTTAACAAGTATCGTTCATGCACATCAACGAGACTTCGAAACCCTAGTTTTGTCTTATAAATACCCTCCCGCTAGTCATTTTCATGTTTACACTTTCCGGCTCTCAAATTTTCTTGTATACAAGAATCCATTATCCAGTCAGGTATAATCAAGCTCAAGGACAACTACAATGGTGACTACAAGTGCATCCCAAGCTCAAGACAAAAATCAAGAGGAAAATCCAGTCAACCCACAAGCCCTATCCACGGGAAAGATAATCTATAGGAACCCTTTGTGCCCCCACATCCATGTTTTATAAATGAATTCGAATACAAGGATTTGATCGATGCATGTGAGTTTGGTGGGCTCGTTAAGATGCCCCATTTTGAAACAGACCAAGATATTTTAAACTACCTTCTCTCCTCGTACAATACAGAGGATGACATGTTTAATGTTACTATGGATGACGACCGATTGTTTCAATTCAGTATCGACCCAACTGATATTCATCGGTTTACATGCCTCCCATTCAAAAATTTACCCATTGTTACAATGAAGGAAACACTCATCGAAGACAATAAGAAATATCTCAAATCAAATTTCGGTTTCCATGTTGATTATAAGTGTAAATTGTTTTCATTTTTCATTTTGTATTTAGTTTTTGATTTTGATACAATTCAAATTTATATTAATTCCAACAGTTTTTTGGAATTTACATCTCATGTTAATAAATCTAGACATGGTGTGGATACGCAAGGAATTTCACACCACTTTCTTACTGCTATGATTTCCTTCTTTCAATCCAGAATAGTTTTGTAGGGTTGGAAAATAGATATACCAAACTAGGCCATTGCATACATTTTTGCAACTATCACAAAGAAAATATTTGATTGGTGCACCTTGTTATCAAAAAATAAGAACTGACATTACAAATGCAAAGATTTCAGAAAAACTAGTCATTCACACCATAAACTATTTCCTTGGCCTTCATTACAAGGCTCTTTTAAATTTAAAAGACAAACCAATTCCCACTTGCATGGAAGAGGTGTTGATGAATTTTTCAATTCCATTTCAAGAACAACAGGTATAAACTATAAAATTTTTATTTCGACATTAGGTCGAAAACAAGTATTAACTATTTACTATTTCTGCAAAGAAGGTTTTGGAGGCCCTTCCCTGAAAAAAGGTGGCATCAAGAGGAAGAGGTGAATAACATGCTGAGGTGTTGGGAGATTCACAATCTGAAATGGAAGCTCACTCATCTCCGAACCACCAACCGTTTGAATTCGTTAAATGCCAGAGAAGTAATACCCTTACATGTATTATTTACAAATTCCAAATTTGTATTTTCATTTTCCCATTTAAATTTTACCATATTGAATTGACATACAATTGTATGTTGATGACATTGTAGGGACTTTGGACCATACACGTGCTTCTCAAAGTCAACTGTCTTCCCCAACTCACTCAGTTCAGTCACATGCATTTGTGTCTTCTCAACAACCACCTCAGCAATCCCAATAATAGACAACTTAGAAACCACCAATTAATACTCCAACA
Organism: Taxus wallichiana var. yunnanensis; assembly: GCA_018340775.1. Taxonomy (NCBI): domain Eukaryota; kingdom Viridiplantae; phylum Streptophyta; class Pinopsida; order Cupressales; family Taxaceae; genus Taxus; species Taxus wallichiana. The sequence goes on from CM031235.1 coordinate 424,529,983, forward strand.
CGGCCACCTCAAGCACCCCGACAAGCTACCCCTCAACAATAAGGTACAAGTTTTTAATAGTACTTCATTTAATTTCATAGTTTTTCATAGTTTTCTAGTTTTTCATATGATTTTTCTTGAACTTTTCAGCACATTTTAGTCCTCCAATTACTGTAAAAATAGCGGCACTTGCCCCCTCCACCAATAATATTCAAAATTCCAACTAGAGGATCGGGAAAAAGAACATTGGTAAACACATGCCAATTCCTTCAGCCCCTAGTGGGACACTAAACATTACCTCCTCGTTTCAAATTCCAACCCTCTCACTTGGTATCTTTCCCAGTATGATGGACATATCGGTTTTAAATAATATAAATTTAGATGAAGATTACTTGGGTATTGATAACAATGACCCAACAAGATTTTTCAATACATGTGAGATGATTCAAGGCCAACAGGTATACTTTTATTTCAGCATAATTTATTCAACTTTCACTACATTTCATTTTAGATTTATTTGTTTGACTCTTGATTTATTTTATCAAAAACAGGATCGGCCACCCAAAGGCAAAAACATGTATCAATCGATTAACCCGAAATCCCCATACCTCTCTAGTGAGATCATCTTCTTTAGATACGATGGTGAGTAGTTGCTTACCTTTTCCTTTAGAGAACTTAATTGGTTATTATTGTCAATCCCATATCGATGAGTTTATTCTATCTCATATCAGTCAGCTCATAGAATGGGAGAGAAGGGCTAAAGTAATTATCAATGAGATAATAATTCATTATGAAAATTATTGGTAAAGGGATAGTTTATATGCTACAGTCTAGAATCAACCAGGGAAGATGGATTCCTTACTTACCCAAGTAAGAAGTGGTACTGTCACATATAAAAACAACTATAAAGATGACATTTTGGATAAGACATTAAACAAATTGAAAAATATTAGTGCTAAGGCCCAGACATATTTTAACAAATGGTCTAAGGACAAGGATCTAGTAGTAGTTGAAAATCCTGAGAGAGATAGAGCGGTCGTAAGTATTATCACTTTCAAACAATATTTTTTGTTAATTTGAAGTTTTATTATTTTAGTAATATGTTGAATTGACATCACTTTTTTTGTGCCGTTGAAATATGAAAATTTGAAGAGTCAAGCAAACATTTTCCAAGTTCACTTGGAAACCTGTGAAGAACATTTATCCGCAGACAAAGAATTTGAAGGAAAATATTGTTTTGGTTAACAAACAAAACAATAGACTGAAGCAGATAATTAAAGAGCATGGCTTCAACCCTGAAATTTTATTCAAAACCAAGGCAGTTGCTGATCCAAATTTTCTATCCCATGGAGATGTGACAAAGCAAGAAGAAATAATTTTAAAGAATCTAGATAGTGTTGTGGAAGATATCGTAAGTTGTAGTATTATTTCTACCATTAAGGAAAGGGTTACTGAGACAAAGGATCCATTGGGGAAAGGAGTACAAGAGTGGAAAGGGGTACAAAAATTGAGGGTTGAAATCTAGCACACAACCATATAGTGAATTGGTAGCATAAATGGGGCCACTTTGTTGTTTGTAATCTAACACACAACCCTATCTAGTGACCATGCATGACGGATGCACCATCGATCAACGCATACTAACTTTGTAGCAATTTCATAATCAATCATTCTAGTAACATCTTTCAAATGAGAAACAACTATTTTATGTAGGTTTTCCGTATTACATTTTCCAGCCATTTTCATAACACCCAATAGATGAGGTGTCCTTATATGATTTTCTAAAGTATAGACATGGATACATACCCATGCAGTTTTGTTGATTGCTATCACTTCATCAATTGAAAGAGAGATAAACTTTGATTTTTTTACATTCTCTTTCAAATCTTCCTTCTCTATCATCGAAAGGCATTTTTCCATTTCCCATCCACTACTTTCAGACCAATGAGACTGAGGTATATTCGGCATTCCATTATATTGATACAAAACTTTGAAATCGAGGAAATTTGAAATTGGTCTTCCTTTCTTTAGTATGTGAAATAAAGTAGAGAACTATATGAGTTTTGCATGTAGATTTGTTTGATTCATCTAACCTATTTATGATGTGATCATTCCTCCCTTTTTGATGAGATGTCTATGTTTTTCTACTCTCGCTTCATAATCCATTGCGTATTGAACATGCATGCATTATTTTCATTTTTCTACCTTTTTGTTTTGATTTTTGGCCATCTATCCCCATTACAGTCAAATATTATTTTCCAAAATGGTTTTCTATAGTGTCCAACTTCATTTGCATTTGTTCTTTGCTTTCCCAATTTCCACGTACATATTGTACATGTACATTTAGATAGGATCTCTTCTGAATTAGATGATTATATAGGTTTGATAAACAGAAATTTGGTAGCCCAATAAAACTTGTATGTCCTACCAATGGTCCACATATTCTTGTTCCTTTTCAATTTTTTTCTTTTTGAGTAGAATTTTGAGCAATATCACAATCACCTGGTTTCCTCTTTCGTGAACCAGAATTTGAATTTGATTTTTGTGTTCCATTTTTCTAAGTATTTGTATGTGTGATATCTTGATGCACTCCTGGTTACACCCCAACAGGAAGAATATCTTCAGGATATGACATCTCAACAGTTATATCTTCAAGATTTGGCATATTATCATAGGTTTCATTTGTTTGATACTATGCAGAATGCATGTCCACCTCAATATTACCTTCCACATAGTCAATATTCTGATTCTTTCTGGTGGCAGCTATATGGTTGTTGGTAGTTACAATATCTATATCAACAGAGTTTCCAAAATACTTGAACAGGGACTTCTGAGATTTCTTAGTTACTTTTAGGGTCTTCACATTCTAAGGACTAACACCTTCCATTATTTTGAATAGAGTCCTGCATCAAAAAAAGAACCAAGTTGTGCATCAGAGACAAAATTCATGTCACATGTCTGCAATACCTCCTTGTCACATGTCAATAACTAACCCCCTTGTCATGCATTTACAATACCTCCTTGTCGCACATCAACTATATCCATGTCGCGCATCAAGACCTAATCCCTTGTCATACATCTACAATACCTCCTTTTCATACGTCAACAACTAACCCCTTGTCCCACATCGTAATACCTCCTTGTCATGCATCAACTATATCCCTATCACGCATCAACAACTAACCCCATTATCATGTGTCTGCAATACCTCCTTGTCTTGTGTCAATTATAACATTGTCGCGCATCAATAACTAACCCCTTATCACATGTCCTGTAATACCTCCTTATCGTAAGGCGTCAACAAAAAAACCCCTTGTTACACATTTACAATACCTCTTTTTCATGAGTCAACTATATCCCTGTCATGTGTCAACAACTAACCCCCTTGTCATGCATCTGTAATACGTCCTTGTTGTGTGTCAACTATATCACTTTCGCACATCAACAACTAACCCCTTTGTTGCGTGTCGGGAAAATCAATGGGTCGCACATAAGAAAATATCATCTGTTTCCTGACTCTAAAATTCTAATAGGCTAACAACAATCTCTGGTGCTTAGATTATGCAAGTTAACAGTATTGGTAAGCTACTGGTGGTAGTACTATAGTATACTACCAGATGAATCACCTAGGTTTTTATAGGAGATGTTTTCAAATGTAGGTGAAGATCACCCCAAAAAATATATATACTATAAATTTTAGGAAAAGTGGACACTGACCCACTCAAAAAAATAACCTTTTCAAATTTTCCTAAAATGAAATTTTCTCCATATTACAAATATTTGCCACTAAAATTATCCCTTCTTCTAAGTCTCTTGACATAACTATTTGAGTTTTCAAGCACTGCGTAAATGTGCAGACTTGTCACTCTACAAAAAAATTTATCTCTAAGATCATTGTTTACCCCAAACCTATATTTTCAGTGAAGAATGGGATTCACACCCAATAAAGATCCATACACTCAGCGTATTTTCCAAACATTAAAATATAACATGTAAATAAAACATCATACAAATATACTCTCTCGATCATACTTTGATGGATGACAAAACCCTATTCAAGACTCCCATTATGGAAAGGTTAGCTTCTCTTCCACATTCCTCTCTAGCATAGGTGAGTTAGAAAATGGACAGGGGCATGGAGATTGAATTTTCACTTGCCAAAAGTGTATGTTTGAAGTTTCTAATTCCTTTGACATAACTATTGGATTTTTCAAGCACCTACGTGAATGTTCGGACTATCACTCTACAACCAATTATATCTCTAAGATCATTGTTTACCCCATACCTTATTTTTAAAGAATAAGGGATTCACACCCAATCAAGAGCCATACACTTAGTGTATTTTTCAAACATCCAATACTTTAAACTATAGACACAAAATCACACACTTAGTTACATTTCTAGGTCTTAAAAACATGCTATCATTTACATGGTTTCTAATAAAAAAATAGTAATTGTGAGATCCCCTTATCTTGTTTCTTTATATGTTGCACTTTTATTGGCTTTGTACATCTTTTAATCTTTCCATAATTTCACTATTTTACCTTTCTATGGATTCAGAAACTAGCACCTAGTTCGGATAGTAGTGTCGTGCTCCTATCCTCTTGGGTGCTCATGTCCCTCTTTATCTTTTTCCTACCCCTTTTGGACCCCTTTCACTTCTTAATTGCATTTTATTACCTTGGGTTGGCCTTTTAATTGTCAATTATGAAATTAAAACAAGGGAATCATATAAATACATAGTTATGTTTTCAAAATGAGGTACCAAGCACTAAGCATTACTATTACCACCTAAGCTTGCATTCAAAAGGCACTAAAATTACTTCAAAACATCCATCTAGCATCCATTCAAGGGACAAGGATTACATACTCTGCATACACAACATAGGAAGGGGAATTTTATTCTATTCCATCCACACATTTGCATCATTAAGCAAGTCTAGCCCGCTATCTAGTGCAACTTGCACAAGGGCATCCTAGGGAATCATTTCTACACACACACACATAATAACTACATGTAGTCTCGAGATGCGGTCAGTGCAACACTTGGTTGTAAGTTCACTTTGTTAGGTGACCACCGAGGTCGGTCGACTCCCAATTTGTATTTTCCTTTTAGGTTTGATGTGGGTTATGGGTATGTGTAGGTGAATCTCTCTCTTGTAGGTTACAGGTACCTTCGGTGATCAAGGAGTGACTATCAAGTGATAAATAGTGAACAATTATGAAACCCTTATGACATAGAAGAATGTATATCCCGTGCATTTGCACAGTCATAAGTACCAAAATCCAGTCTTCAGCACTGTAGACACCCATAATTACGGCCGAGCAATTTAAATACTTAAATTGTGCTAATTATCTACCTTCTTGAAAATTGGTGACATATCGTCAAAAGTTCTCGTATTCTCTCTTATCGTCGTTAATTAATTAAACTACACTAATTAATTAAGTCACCTATCCAACAAGCACCCTAATTAACGACCTTCATTAATTAATCACCCTTCTATCTAGACTAATTAATTATTATTAATTAATTATATTTCACTTTCATTTAACCAATAAATCAATATTTAATTGATTTAATCACCTTTGATTAATTCAAACACCCCCAACTCCCATGACTTGCTAAGTATAAATTAAACCCTTCTAAAGTAAGGTTACCTTTTATAAAGCAACCTTATCCATTCCTAATCTTGTTTTACCTTTATCCCACATGCAAAGGGATGAAGTGTTTCCTTTATCCATTGGGCTATATAAGGAGCCCTCCTTCTACCTTTATACCTACACCTAAACTTCTTGAGAAGACAAAAGCAAAGCATATAGAAAAATAGACTAAAAGATTTCTTTTGTTTCCTTGAGAATTCACCATTTTGGAAGAGCTAAGCCTCCTATTCTTGCATTATTTAAGGATCAAACAAGCAATTTTTATTTCCATTGGAGCTACATAGGTCCATTCATTTTTGTTGGTAATCTAGGAGAGTAGAGATTTTGAATAGCATGCTAGTTTTGATCTTATGTTTCAAAGTTATGATGTTTAGTATAGATCTTGTTTAGCTCTTTATCTTGATGGTGCTTAGGCTTTGTCTTAGCTAGGTTATAGAACTATTTAGGTGGTAGTTCTTATTTCATCTAATTTAGCTTAAGCAAAGTATACATGCACACATTTGGCACGCCTGGTGGGACTTAGTCCCTTGGCATTTTAGTTTAAATTTCATTGTTTTGGCTAACTTTTGATATGCACATGTAGTAATTAATGTCCATTTTCTTGGAATTTTTGCTAATTTTATATGTGTAAGTTCTTGTTCATAGCCATCATTTTAATGGGTTGTTGCCATTTTAAAACTAACTTGCCAAAATTTGAAGTAGTGTGAGCTTTTTGTATTTTTTGTCATGTTTTGGTTGTAGGAGTGGCACAGGTGCACTAACAAGAGCACATGCACATTTTTGGTGGCACAGTACCTCTCGAGTGGCACAGTGCCTTTGTCGAACTTGAATATCTATTTATTGACCCTTGTGCAAGTGCACTAACCCCGTGCACATACCCTAACAAGCACGTAGATGCACTAACCTAGGTGTAAACACCTTCTCATACTGTACCTTCACTGTAACTCAAAACCTATTAGATCAACGTGTACAACCTAACCCAAGCGTACACACTGTTTTGGTGGCATAGACACATTTTTGGTGGTGCGAGCATTCTTTAGAATATGAGACTATTTTACAAAGCGGTGGCGCACACATTTTTGGTAGCGCACACGCTTTTACAAAGTGGCACACACGCTTTTATGGTAGCACAAGAAATATATGTGAATTTAATCCTATTTTTAAACGAAGGTAGTAGTGCATGTGTTCTTACGTGTGCGCACATGAATCTCGGTGGTGTAGGTACATGAAAAGCTAGAAACACACAGAGTGGCGTACTCATCTTTTTGGTGGTGCACATGCCTATTGGGTGGCATAGGTGCACTGTAAATTAGAAAAACACAGAGTGGAATATCTGCCCTAAGCCACACGTAGACTCTTTTATAAGGGCGTAGGTGTATTTTTATTTTCTTGAGGTTAACGTGTTGAGGTGCTAACATTCTTGTAGGTTTTATCTAATTAAATAATCATCTTCGCATGGTGTTTTTACATGCTTTTACTTGATTAGATAAAATTTGCATGTTTACTTATAGGAATAAGATCACATATGCTCTTCTCTCATGTCCCTTGGGATGATCTTGGGAATTAGAAATTATTCTTAGGTCCTTTTGATGCTTTGAGGTTATTAGGAATATTTGAATTGGAATTGGCTGACTTGGTGTGTTTGGATTAAAGAATTTTTCCATTTGATATCTTTTTGGATTTTGGAAACATCACATATGCTCTTCTCTTGCGTCTTTGGATGATCTGGAGAATCAGAAATGATGTTTACTCTTTTGATGGAAAACTACTAAAAATCGTCATACAGGACCAAAACACCACGCTTGTCAAAGAAAGGAGGAATCAAAACGAAGTAAAAAAACTACTAATATAGTTGTTATACGGTTTCCAAGAAAACCACACCTAATTAAACAAGATAAAAAGAACAACATATTCAAAAGACTGTATTATAGGTTTAAGAAAAGGGTCGTCCCTCTCTGCTCAACTAGAACATAACCCCTTTGGCATAACGCCTTAATCTACAACAATGGGGGTGGTTCGGGAACCCCAAAGTAGTCCACGCAAGAGGGAACCTGTGGATGAAATGGGAAATGCTCTGTACTACCTACTTGCCTAGGGATTCCTTTTTGAGATAGCATTACCGGTTTTCCATATGGCGACCCGGTGATAGTACATGTAGATGCACTAGTTGCCTACTATTCTTGAAGGGGGTAAAGTAAAGCCGAGATACTCCCAAGATAGTCGGGACTATTTGGGTAAATCGCGCTCGCTTAAGACAACTTTGTAACACCTAGGGTGAGAGAACCACCTAGGAAGATATTCTTTGGCCAGGAGCCCACTTTGACCATTCTAAAACAATGTTGAGTTGTGAACCATCTTTTCATCGCGAAATGTGTGATGCATTACTTTCGCTTAGTTTTTCACTTGCCTTAAGGTGAGGTGAAACTCTGTCGAAGTGAAGCCAACATTTTTCATCCCCATTTTTATCTACTTCCTTCACATTCTTTTGACACTTTGTTGATCAAAAGAAGGGTTACTACCTCTGTGTTACCAAACAATTGTTTCTACCACTTTTTTGTCTATTTACGCCCATTCATGTTTGTGGCTGGGTAAGTTAAACGTCTAAAGTGTGCGAGAGGTGTATTCATATCATTAGTGGCCTTTTTGATCTTTATACCCACATCAAGATCATCATTGTAGTTAGGCATGGTTCATCATCTTGGACTTCCTTATAAAGATTACCTTGTTTGTATCGCATCATTACAATTTTGGTATTTACGTCTTGTTTCTTGTAAACTCGACCTAAATATCTATATTGTAAGGTTACGCTACACATATTTTAACTATTCCTAGTTATACTTTGAGATTTTAGTTTGATTCTATTATTACCTCGATTTTGAAGAGTGTTATGTGTTACCACTTGTGCATGTTATGTCAATAACATCTTGATATCAATACCTTACTTTCTTGCAAATTTTGGTTTGCAAATTTTGGTTAACATATCTTGGTGATATTGTTGTGTCACTCACAAATTATAATCGCACTTTTTGGGATATAGGTATTAATCAAATTTGAACTCACTTATATTATATCTTGTAAGGAGGCCACATTAAATTTTTGTATTTACTTACATCCTGTTCATTCTCCCGAACTTGGTATAAGTGAGAACATCTTGTTAATTATCTTGCGACACTAAACTACATTTCGAGACATAGTCTAGGAAGTACTTCATTCGATAGGCTTAGATACCAAACATTTGTGTCACTGTGTGATTTATCACTCTATCACATTGGTATTCTCACATTTTTATTCATTCATATTCTTGAAATTCATCTTGCATTTCACTTAGGTGTGGTCACAAAGTTTTGAACACATTTACAACTTACCTTAGTGAAACTATCATAAATCATGGCTCCCAAAAATGATTAGGACTCAAGAAAAAATATACGAGGAACAAAAGTGCAAGCTTGGGAAGCCTCAAATAGACAAGGGTCAAACCCTTTCATTGGACATGATCTAGGGCCTCTGTTTTCTACGAGAAAAGGAAAAGAAAATATGGTCAATCATAGTGGTGATGAATTAGAATCCCCACATGCAGAATTTGACTTCGACCCTACCTTATTAGATGATTTTATTTTCAGAAATAAGAATAGAATGCTAGCATGGGTCATAGAATTAGGGACAAAATTCCCACTAAAAATGAAACAATCCCACCTACGAATAACACTAATGAGGAAGAATGACCCCTTATCAACATGGAGGATATTTTGACACATGGACATGCTTCTACCTCCAATGCATGAAATAATAGGATAGTGGGACATAGAATACCCTTTATCAAAGTGCCATGTTAAAACACGACGGGACATGAGAATGGTAAAGAACCTCCAATATACCAGGAATAAGAGGAACCCTTAGAAGAAGAAACCACCATTCAACAATAGATTAGTAACCTAAGCCGACAACTAGGGTATCATCGAGTATATATCCCCCTTCTCCCACTAGAGAACAATTTCTCACACAAGAGCTACATTCTATGAAAGAAGCACTCACAAGCCTTCAAGAGAGAAATATAGAGAGCATTAGAAAGTATCAATATGAAGAATTATGTCCCTATCATTTTGAAAATACTATGACCCTTCAACCTTTTCCTAAGAAATTTGACATGCCAAAATTTTACAAATATAAAGGGAAGGGAGATCCACGGGATCATGTCAAATATTTCTATATGGCATATCAAGAGGTATCCTATAGTGATAATTATCTCATAAGACTTTTTCCCAAGAGTCTAGGAGGTCAAGGCTTGGATTGGTTTACACGTTTACCTCGGGGATCAATTTTCACTTGGCTAGAATTGGTAGAAAGGTTTGTGCACCACTTCTCATACAATATAGAGAGTGATGTCACCATGGCAGATTTATGTGGCACCAAACAACACCCTATGAGACTTTCACCAACTTCCTTCAATGGTGGAGAGGGATAGCTAGCCGCTTCCCTTGCGCTTTCCTTGAAAAACAACTAGTTAGTATTTTTGTACCCAACCTAAATCCGGACATAGCCTTCCACCTCCAAATGCATTGTGTTTGCACTTTTGAGGAGGTCATTGAAAAATAGGTTCAAATAGAGAAAGCTCTCAATTCCAAAGGAACTCTTAAGTCCCAATCTAGATATAATCAAAATGTGAAACCCACGAGAAGCCTAAGGTTTATAACAAAAACAAAAAGGGTGTAGGAGATGGGATCACCGATTCCAAACATGTACAAACAGTCTAAACCAGATTAATCATTTAAACTAACCAAAGGACCAATTTAACCACCACCAAAATGAAGAATTTTCACCCCTCTTAATGAACCTTTGTTGGTTATATTAAAACAATTGGATGCGGCTCACATGGTGACATATCATATGACATAACTATTTGTTGAAAATGCTCCAAAACCTTCATGGTATAAGGAGCATGAATATTGTGAAATGCATCATGTCAAGGGACATAAAACAAACAAATGTCTGTGACTTTGTCACTATATCCAAGACCTCATCGAAAATGGGGAGATAGAGGTGGACAACCTAGGGAAAACTCAGACACCCAATGAAAAAATGGGGATATATAAAGAGCCATTCCCCAATCAAAGACAAAGTTGGATTGGGAGATTCATCCCAAGGTTATAAAGCAATGAATTACTTATACACCAAAAAGACAAAAATCGTTATGATTCACTTATTGGATGTATTCTTTCTCCTACTGCGACCATGTTAACACCATCTGAATCAAGGAAAGGATTTTTATACAATAACAAGGCATGCACGCCTCGTGATTCCAAAATATTCTCCATCAACCCCAAAAGCTGGTAAATATAACCTCTTAGAGAAACTTGAGAAGACATCTATTAAGATTTTTATCTTAGATCTTCTTAAGATATCCATTGTACACAAAGGAATTCTATACTAAACTCTTTAGGGGTCGGGAGTGCCATTAGAGGTATATCCTACACATCTCCAAGCCACGTAGCACACATCATACCAAACGAACTTATTGTCTTCAATCATAGGGAGATCCCTATTGATAATCCAACGCATAATCTTCCTTTGTATATTAAGGTAGTGGTTACCCGCAGGAAGATCAAATGGGTTCTTATGGATAACAGATCAGGGTTGAACATATGCATGCTAAAGTTGGTTAAATAGTTGGGACATACTGAGGCATATCTTGAGTCAAATATTATCACTATCACCACTTACGACAATGCGGAAAGGGAATCAGTGGGCACAATCACATTGCCCATGGAAGTGGGTCCCACTTTCCATCAAACAAAATTTCATGTCCTGGACTTGGAACTTCCATATAACATGCTTCTAGGCTGCTCATGGATTTATGCCATATAGGCCATGCCATCAACATTCCATCAATGCATTAAATTGAAGCATGAGGGACACACCATTATAATAAAATGAGATTCAAAGCCCTTTTCTCACTACAGAGCTCTCAATAGTTTTACACGTAAGGTCATGTATGCATGTCCCTCCATCGATATAGTGGTCCCTCTCCAATTGAGGCCATGGAATCTCAGATAGATTCATATTCTCTTAGTTCCTGCACCCATGGTGCTTCTACATCAACCTCTCCTTTTGATTCATTGGAGATGAAGGTTCTAGAATACGGATGTGGAGAATATAATGTGTAGCAAGCCCTCTTGGTTTCAAACCTCTCATTGTCACCCAAGAATAGAGGTCGACCCAACTATTGCTTCAGAAGACCTAGAAATGAACACACTATTGGGTCATTCTTACCTAGAGGCTTGTTAGGCTGAAGAAAAATTGTTAGATCCACCTACAACATGGGTCCCAGAGGATACTCATCCAACATGTTATCAAACCACTAAATACGAGAAATCCAAGAAATGATGTACTCCATGGGCTACAAGGGCCTAGGATGTGGAAGAAATGAACAAGGACAGAGAGAACTAGTGCCTCTTCTACATTTTAAAACAGAAATATATGGCATTGGAATTCACCCTTATGGAGCACACCCCAATGATCAAGATGCTACTTGTTCAATGTGAGGATAGCTCTAACTATCTAGATAGCGTCTGATTCCCATTATAGCCAATATGAGGATCTTGCCTCCATGAACCTATTCATGAACAACGTTGTCCTAACCATAACCCCTAGAACCTACCCTTGACCTTGTTTACCATTACCTTGTTGAATGGGACCAACAACATCACATGTCACTAGATCTATTTAAGAATGATGAAGCTATTACTGGACTTCATGGGCATAAGGGATACAATTTCCATTAGAGACCACAAAAAGGGATTTTATATTGATTTGGATACATGCGCTTACTTTGGCAAGGAGGTTGAGCTTCGTGGTTAGAAAAATTAAGAAAAATCGAGGAAAAATTTCCAACGTAAAGTCTCGGCAAAAATCAAATTCCAAGTCACATAGTGAAAACCTCTTTGAGGCACTAGCCGACAAACAGTGCAAAAATCAAGGGACAATAAAAGTGACCACACCAAAGATGAAAATCTCATGGAGACATCCTCGGATGAAGATCTCAACCTTCCTCTTGATCCTATGCATATGGAGGACTTGTCAAAATTACTAGTTGAGGAAACCATCGATGTCAACATTGGTACAGAAGAAGACCTAAAAATAGTCAAATCGGGAGCATCACTCTCGGCACGGGAACAAAAGACATTCACTATATTTCTACAAGAGTTTATAGACGTGTTCACATGGTCCTACAAGACATTCCTAACTTAGATCCAACTTTGGTCGTGCACAACCTAGTTGTGCATGTAGATGCTAAGCCTATCAAGTAGAAGCTTAGAAAGATGCACCCAAGGGTAGCCCTACTAGTTAAAGAAGAATTAGAAAGATTGCTTGTGGTAGGATTCATTTGGCCTATTGATTACTCTGAATGGATATCCAACATCATCCTTATCCAGAAAAATCCTGTCGGTATCAGAATTTGCATGGATTTTAGAGACATTAATAAAGCTTTCCCTAAGGATGATTTTCCATTGCCAAATATTGATATGATTGTGGATTCAACAATAGGATACGAGATGCTATCTCTCATGGATGGATTTTTAGGATACAACCAAATCAAGATAATCTGAAGAAGATCAGCATAAAATGGCTTTCACGACTCCTTGGGGTACCTTCATTATCAAGTGATGTCATTTGGTCTAAAAATGTAGGAGCTACTTATCGGTGGGTAATGATAGTAATTTTCCATGGTATGATCCATGATATCATGGAAGATTATGTGGATGACATCCTTGGAAAATCTAAGACAAGAGAAGATCACCTTGTCATTTTGCGGTGTATCTTTGAACGCCTACGAGAGTATAAGGTTAGGTTGAACCCAAAGAAATGCGTATTCGGCATGTTATCAGGAAAACTGTTGGGCTTCTTTATATCAAGAAGAGGAATTGAGGTAGACCCTGCTAAAGTGTTTACTATTACTGAAATGCCTCCACCTAAGAATATTAAGCAACTTCACAGCTTGCAAGGAAAAATACAGGTTATTCACCGCTTCATCTCCTAGCTTGCAGATAAGTGCCATTCATTCACCCACCTACTTAAGAAGGACATCACCTTCATCTGGGGACCAGAGCAACATAGGGCCTTTGCTTTTCTTAAATAATACTTGGCCAATCTTCCTGTTCTCATGCCTCCAACTCCTGGTGAGCCGCTCTTGCTTTATATCTCTGCTACATAATTTTCTATTGGTGCACTGCTCGCCCAATACGAACTTGGTCACAAAGAAAAAGTGGTGTATTATCTCAGTTGCACTCTCATCGCTTATGAGCTCAAATATCCCCAAAGTGAAAAATCTTGCTTGGCTGTTGTTATTAATTTTCAAAACTTCACCATTACCTATTGAATACCAAAACCAAGCTAATATCTAGAGTTGACCCACTCAATTACTTGTTATCTAAACCAGCCCTTACAGGTAGAATGACTAATTGGATCATTCTACTAAGTGAGTTTGATATCGAATTTATGCATTAGAAGTCAGTTAAAGGACAAGTAATCACTGACCAAATAACGAAAGCACCTTTGCAAGGCATTGAACCTTTAAATCTGGATCTACAAGATGCCTCGGACTATATATTGAATAATTTGTTGTATGGTAGATACACTTTGATGGGTCATTTAATTTTCATGGTTCACGTGCGGGGTGGTCCTTATTACTCCTTCCGTGATCCTAAACCAAAGGATTTTCACCTAGGTTTTCCTTACACAAATAATATCGCATAGTATGAGGCACTTATCACGGGGATGAAGGTCACTATCAAGTGGAGCATTCATCATGTCAAGGTTGTGGGTGATTCTCGCTTAATTATTAAGCGGGTTAATGATGAATACAAGGTTAAGGATGACAAGCTCATACCTTACAAAAAGCTAATAGAAATTCTGAAAGAGTACTTTGTACGCATTACATTTGAATAAATTCTAAGAGCACAAAATAGATCAGCAGATTCTATGGAGATAGTGAGTTATATGCTTCATATTCCACTGGGAATAATGACATGCCATTTTTGTAAAAATTTATGCCACCTATATATGACATGCCGAGTCATGTCTAGCTTGTGATGTTGTTAGTCCCAATTCCCTATGGTATGAGGCTATCTTTACCTATCTCAAGGACAACACATTCCCTCCCAATATTTCCCATTTTGAGAAATAAAGCTTGATTCACTAAATAGCCCATTACACCCTTTTAGGAGGTATGCTTTATCGTCGTGGCTACAATGGGAATATGTTACGTTTCCTCGATATGATGGAGTCGATCAAAGCAATCAAAGAAGTACATGAAGGGGTGTGTGGAGCACATATAAATGGAATGGTTTTGGCCAAGAAATTGTTAAGAGTAGGATACTATTGGCCTACCATGGAAACTGATTGTTGCAATTATGTCAGGAAGTGTGTACTTTTCTAGAAGTATGGAAACTTCATCCATGCTCCATTACAACCATTACAACCTATCACTACCCCATGTCCATTTTCTAAATGGGGACTTGACTTGATAGGAAGCTTACCCCTACCTCATCTAATGGTCATACCCACATCATCACACCTATTGAATACTTTACAAAGTGGGTGGAGGCTGTTCCTTAAGCTATGTAATAGGATCTTAGATTTTCAAATTTATCATGAATCATATCATTTTTCGATATGGCATTCGGGCAGCCATTATCACGGATAATGGAAAGTAATTCAAGAATAAAACGGTGAAAGGTCTTTTCAGCGGTTCCAAATCAGGTTGAAATAGTATACACCATATTATCCCCAAGGTAATGGATAGGTCGAAGCTATAAACAAGACTTTGGTAAGAATAATGGAATAGATGGTGATTAAAACAGTCGTAATTGGAACTTACAAATCCACCCAGATCTTTGGGATTACAGAACCTCCATTTGCACTCCTATGGGTGCGATACCATATTCTCTAGTATTTGGGACGAAATCCATCATCCCACTAGAAATTGAACTTCCTTCCCTAAGAATTTCTCTTAGGGATTATTTGGATAAAGATGAGGATTATCGGGTGGCTTGATTGGATGAATTATAGCTCCTAGATGAGAAGCACATTCATGCCCTTAATCACCTCAAAGTGTATCAAAACAGAGTCTCCAAAAACTACAACAAGAGAATCATACCTCGTCAGTTCGAGGTTGGTGATTTGGTCATGAAGGAGAATCAGTTCAATACAAGGGCAGAATGAGAAAAGAAAGGAAAGTTCGAACCACATTGGTTAGGACCCTATGTTATATTAGCCAAGTATGACACAGGGGCATACAAAATTTCTCACCCCAATGGTGATGAGCTCCATGAGCCCATGAATGCCATGCATCTCAAGTGTATCTATGCTTAAAACATGGCACAAAATCAAAAAAGCAAAAAAATCAAAAACATGGTAAAATGATAAAAATTACAAAAAAATAAAAAAAAAGAAAAAGAAAAAGAGAAAATAGGTCATCCACAAGTGAAAATCATGTAATTATGGTGCTTTTGATAGGTCCTTAGGTGAAAACCAGTTTTCGGCACAGGGGAAGATTCATTATTCACAAGCATCTTACATCTGGAGGGTAATTTTACTTGGCCTAGCCCTAGTTCAGCCTTTGAGGTCTCTATGAGCCCAATCCTATCAAGCCTTGATCTGACTTTGTCTTCTTTTATTCTTCTATGAGGGGCATGGTCTTTTGCTATTCCCCATCTTACGCTGGGGGCAATTAAATGACTTCACCTTCTTGTGCATACACGCGTGGCCTGTGCCCTTGTATATTTGCCATCTAACGCTGGGAGCATCCACGATTTCTTGGTTACCTGTGCATAACTCTAGAAAACCATTAGAAAATGACGCAAAAACAATAGAAAATTGTTTCAAAAATAAAAAATAATAGAAAATTGTTTCAAAAATAAAAAACAATAGAAAATTATTTCCAAAATAAAAAACAATAGAAAATCGTTTCACATAAATAAAAAACAACAGAAAATTGTTTCAAAAATAAAAAACAATAGAAAATTGTTTCACATAAATAAAAAAGAATAGGAAATTGTTTCAAAAATAAAACAATAGAAAATTGTTTGACATAAATGCAAAAACAATAGAAAATGGTTGCATGAAAACAACATTTACAAAAACATTTACTTAAGTTTACTTGCATTGTCTTGTTTCTTGCTTTGCTTGTTTGCTTGTATAGTTGCTTCATATATGTGCATTTATGTTGTTTGTTTCTTGGGCATACTTTGTTAGGATTCATCTTTTCTTGCTTAGATTAGATTTATTCTTACTTGTGCATATTGAGGTATGTTTTTGCATGTTAGTGAATCATGGTGCATTATTATGTTAATTCATTATGTTCTTTGTTAGCATTTGATTGTGTTTATTGCATGTGCATTGTTTTTTATCACATCATCACATTACCATCATTATCATCACATCTAACATCATGTATACATCATATATCAAGAAAAATCTAAGTATACATCATACATGAATGCTAAGTTAATCATCACATATCGTATCATCAAATGGGGTAAGAGGGATTGAAAATATCAAAATCTATCCCCCTCGCACCCTTATCATCATATCATCTTGTCCACTAAGTATGGCACATCACATAAGCAAACACATTTGATATATTCTACAAGATCAATCATCTAGAAATCAAAACACATGTGATACATCAACAAGATCATTGATACATATACATGTCAAATCAAATCATCTAACATCATAAACACAACTATCTATCCATGAGAAATAATAAACAAATGTCCATCTCATATACACATATGTCATGTCAAAATGTCCATATAATACATGTGTGGTATATCTGTATCAAAAATGGATATACATCATGGTAGTACATCAAAAATGCCTTCATCTAAGGCGTATAAAGGTGATACATCTATAAAAGAATATAAAATCCTTCATCAGAGGCATGTGTCAAAACTACTATATATATAAAATCCTTCATCAAGAGGTGTATGTGGAAATACAAAACATCAGGGCTGACTCGAGCCCTCTGAAGGAGTCATTGGCCTATCTCGTGGTGGCGGAATGACATGAGCATCGCTGGCTCTCCTTGGTCATGGCTGCTCCACTAAGGTATAAGGCCTATCAGATCTAGTGCCCCTACTCAAGCTAGATATAAGATGGTTCTCGCCACTCGGTTGAAACTACCTCAAAATATAAGGACCTATAATAGGAGGCCCTGCCCTTTGCTATGGCTAGATCTCTGTGAGTCAGCCAGTCACTCTTGTATACTTTGTGCATCGGTGGGAAGTTATCTCTGTGAGGATTGGGCAAGATCGACCGGCCCACTACATGCTCTATCTTGAGCTTATCTCACTCTAATATCATAGATTGTATTTGGGCCTAATATTTTAGACCGCAACGGGGCTGTGTCTACTGGTATGAATTTGTCACCTGGGCCATCTGTCGAATCTTCTTGAAGTACAAAACACTATCACCTCACAGGATAGCACAGGCCCAATCCCGATCTTGCTCTATTAATAAAGTAACAATATGAGCCCAAGCCTCATCTCACTCAATATCAACTGTCACACTCCGATTGAGCCTTGTCTCTCTCTGCTTTAGCTTGATCTCTCTCGGCTAGAGCCTCTCATGCTCTTGCTACTACAAGGTGGTTTGTATGTGCCACTATATTTGCAATCGGGACTCGTCCTTGTGGCATTCTAGATGACTAGCCCTACTCTAGTATGCTATATCTAGGAATCTGTGCGGCACCCGTCCTGGACCACGTGGCCTCATTCCCTATACACTCGTGGGGTACCTTGTCATGAGGTAATCCATCAAATGGATCCTCTAGATCATGACCTGTTGTACCCTCTCTCTACTCCACACCATGCTAGATCTCTCTAGGTAGTCGGTTTCTGCTTCCCAAGCCTCCTCCAGGATAGTAAAATGTCAGGGTAACATAGTGGCGTACTAGGTCTAATAATCTCTTGTGGTACCTAGATCCTGACCTATCTGCTTTGGGTCCCATGCACTGGGGGACCACCCGTGAGAAAATCTCCTAGCTTGGGTCACCGGTATGTAAGGCCCCATATTCTACCTCTTAGATTCTCGGTGGGCATACCATATGTTAGGCTACAGAACCCCCTGTACTATGCGAAGATGTCACTACTACTTGTCAACTCTGTACAGACTCTATGATGTAGCTACGACTACCAAGGATAAAGTGCTCTACTAAGCACACACTAAGCTCTACGGCATCCTCTAGCCACTAAATATGTCTATAGGGTCTCCATATGATGTCTATCTCTGGCAGCTCATCGAACTCTTGCTTTGGTATCTATATAGGCTGCCTAGGTGGCCTCATACATCACCACCTACTGATACCCACGCCATGTAAGATGGCTCCTCTGGGTCTCAAATGTGCAAAGTGCCCATAGGGTGTCCGATAGCAATGTGGTCCCATGACCAAATCTGTAGCAATGAGGCTGGCCCCATGGTCTTCTGACCGTGGTAAGTGATCAAATGTAAATCCCAGTATAAGTGCACCAGTATGCACTACCCCCAACAATAACGCTCACCACTGAAAATACCATGTACTAATGGTAGTATCCCTCTCGGGAAAGATGTCCTGTCTTATCAGTGAGGGAAAAACCCAGCGATAAGTGCAATGAAGTAAAGGGGCCCCCGATGCCATGTCGGTCAGAGATACACTCGTGTAATGCAACAGTCATACCATCATGTTGTATGTCATCTCTGTCAAAAAGGTCACTACAGGATGCTCTAATATTCCCTATACCAGAGGTGTACTCAATCAAAGTACCCATGATCGACACGTGGAGAATCCGCCATACATCCTCTAGGGTCACAGTCATCTCCCTAGTAGGAAGTCTAAAACATTGACTCTTACTATGCCATCACTTGACTAGTGCAGTCAAGTAATCCATGGTCCAAAATGATGGATGGCATCCGAGACACGGGGCCTAGCCCCACCGCCTCGAGAAGTATGGCCATGGCCCACCGGTCTCACTAATGCATGCTCCTCTCTAGCTCAGAAATCTGGGAATGAAACTCCCGTGTTTGTAACACTGGAAATCATCTTTGCAAAATATCAATCCACTCATCAGTCACTAACATTTCTTCTAGAAATCTATCTATCATTTTAGGGTTAACCCAAAAATCCTAAATTTTCTTCTAAGTATCATATTTTTGGCAATTTTCCTATCTATCCTCCATCGGCCTAGGATTACTGCGCACCCTTTCAGATGTGTACACTTCCCTTTTGGCACTTTCGTGTGCATGTAATGTTCTTCGGTGCTTGCATCATCATTTATGCACCTGCGTGCCCTTTTGGGCATGTGCACCCCTCTTTCGGTGCTTGCACCATCACTCGTGTCCCTGTGCATGTGCGTATACATCCCTCCTTATGTGTACACTCCCCCTTTGGTGTTTTCACTCCCCTTCTAGTGTGTGCACATGCGTATACATTTTTAGTGTGTACATGTACGTGTGGGTGTGTGGTGTGTGTGCACTGCGTGTGCGTGTGCACGTGTATGCAAAATGATGCTTATGCCCCGACTTGACACTACTGCACCTACGCGCATGCACACTAACATGAATCCCTAACCCTAATTACTCATTTTAGGGCATTAATGACAAAATTTGATAAGCGAGGTTTGAAAACTCATAAAGTGCCATCATCACCTTGCATTGGTACCCTCGGTGCATCTTCTTGCCTCAATCGGTCTATGCGATCACCATCATCCTCATCGCTGTCAAAGCCTCATAGTAAAATCTCAATAGTGGTTGGTAAAAGTGAATTGGTCACGGTGATTTACCCCCCATGTGGGGTATATCAACTTGTTTTTCACTGCCGTGAAGGCCTGGAGGCTTGTTTTGACCACCGTTTTCTCCTCTATTCACCGTTGAATAATTATTTTTCTTAAATAATTATTTTCTCTTATTTTTTACCATATTGGGGAATTTTTCACTATCCAATACCCTTTCTTCCCCCTAGGACAATTTTATTGCTCTAGGTGATTTTTGTTCTTATTCACACTCTTGTAAATAATTAGTTTTCAAAAATAATTATTTTATTAAATTTTCAACTACACAAGGACATTATTTGTCATTTGTTTATTATTTCTTTCACCCGGGAACTTTCTATTACGCCTAAGCCCTTCATTCTATTTCTTTTATTTTCTTCTACTATTCACCGCATTTTGGAAAATAGAAAACAAAGGCAATATATATATATATATATATATATATATATATATATATATATATCTCGCGTCAAAAATCCAAAAATAGTGCAATTTTTTCACAAAATCCTAAAACATAAAAAAACCTAAAATATATATATATATCTCGAGTCAAAAATCCAAAAATAGTACAATTTTTTCACAAAATCCTAAAACGTAAAAAAACCTAAAAAATGGTAACTTGCTTATTATGGCTAAAACTTGTGTCTTGCGCATGGTATTTTCTCCATATCCTATTGGTTTGTTTCACATCTTCCTCGATTAATACGAATCATGGATCACCAAATTCAAAAAAATTCAAAAAGCTAGCTGCTTACTTCATCTACACTCTGGGCACATCACCAGTTATCTCGGTGTTGTTTTGTTGTGTGCAACTCTTTCTACTTGGACCTCATGTCCATCATCATTTCCCCTTGCATATATCCTTGCTCGAGGCATCATTTTAAACCCTTTTCATCAATCACAAACATGCGGATCTCTTCAGCTTGATAACAAAACATTTGTACAACTATCTTGACCATTGTTGGGTTGGATATGTGTGTTCGTACTTGTTTTCCCTTTAAATGAGATTTTTTCCTTCTCATCTTGCATTGCATTGTTGTATGTTGCATGGGGTTGGTATTTTCAGCAATGGACAATTGTTCATAGTATGGCTTTTCATGTCATTCTACCTT
Organism: Taxus wallichiana var. yunnanensis; assembly: GCA_018340775.1. Lineage (NCBI taxonomy): Eukaryota > Viridiplantae > Streptophyta > Pinopsida > Cupressales > Taxaceae > Taxus > Taxus wallichiana. The sequence continues at coordinate 424,551,539 of CM031235.1, forward strand.
TGTCGTATGCTTATATTTTTCATAAGGACCAATGATGTAGCTCTTGTGGCAATATGATGACATCAAAATTGTTCCAATAAATAGTGGCTAGAGGCTAATCTCTTCTCTCCACTCCTCCATATTTATTCTACATCACTTTTCTCCAACCCTTAATCTTCCATCTTCTTGGGCATCTGTCCCTTCCCATTCTTCTATTTATTTCTCACCTTTTTCGAACGTCGATCGTCTTCCTTCAACACCCCATCACACTCGAGGGGGTATCTCTCCCTCCTACTCATTTTTCATCTATCCCTTTAAAATTCCATCCATCTACTATCTTTGAAGTGAGCTCCACTTACGCCACCCTAAAGAGGGGCAAATGTAGACACCTATAATTACACTCGAGCAATTTAAATACTTAAATTGCGCTAATTATGTCCCTTTTTGCAAATTGGCGACATATCGTCAAAACATGCTCATATTCTATCTTATCGTCATTAATTAATTACACTACTCTAACTAATTAAGTCACCTATCCAACAAGCACCCTAATTAATGACTTTCCATTAATTAATCACCCCTTCTATCTAGACTAATTAATTATTATTAATTAATTAGTTTTCCCTTTCATGTAACCAATAAATCAATATTTAATTGATTTAATCCCTTCTAATAGAATAATTATACTAATATTCCTCTAAATAGCTTCTATAATCTTACACCTACCTATTAATGAATCACCTATGATTAATTAAAACACCCCCTAACTCCCATGACTTGCTAAGTATAAATTAAACCCTTCTAAAGTAAGGTTTCCTTTTATAAAGAAACCTTATCCATTCCAAATCTTGTTTTACCTTTATCCCACATGAAAAGGGATGAAGTGTTTCCTTTATCCATTAGGATACATAAGGATCCCTCCTACCTTTATACCTACACCTAAACTTCTTGAGAAGACAAAAGCAAAGCATATAGCAAAATAGACTAAAAGCTTTCTTTTGTTTCCTTGAGAATTCACCATTTGGAAGAGCTAAGCCTCCTATTCTTGCATTCTTTAAGGATCAAACAAGAAATTTTGATTGCCATTGGAGCTACATAGGTCCATTCATTTTTGTTGGTAATCTAGGAGAGTAGATATTTTGAATAGCATGCTAGTTTTGATCTTATGTTTCAAAGTTATGATGTTTAGTATAGATCTTGTTTAGCTCTTTCTCTTGATGGTGCTTAGGCTTTGTCTTAGCTAGGTTATAGAACTATTTAGGTGGTAGTTCTTATTTCATATAATTTATCTTAAGAAAAGTATATATGCACACAAGCATCCAGATGTCCTTTCCCTACCCAAATCTCTTGTATCCATCCTCATTCATACATCCTAGAATTTACATTGAGCAGTTTATAATTAGTTTACTATATGTTCAACACTTTACCCTTCCCAAATCACTTCCAAACGTGCATTATCAACTAATTAATCTTATCTCTTTCCTTTACTTAGGGTTGTATACTTATCATACTTCTTGTCTTTCATCTTCTTTGTATGTTAGCAATTATACATAATTATTTACGATAGTTACTCGTAGTTAGATATAATAATTTTTGATTAAATCATTTGGTGAACCCCACTCGTGATTATACACTTAGATCCTATTTTTCCTATTTTATCCAATCTTCATTCATGGCTCCTAAAATTCCTCAAATCTCTTTGTATGACTTACTTCAAATACATCAACCTTGCAAAGATATTCTCCATAAATACGTAGACACTATGTATCTCCCTCACAATACATCACCCTCTCAAGTAAGTGCCTATTTTTATCATCTATCTAATGAATCTATTGGTCCTTATCTTCCATCCAATCAAAACCATCTTAGAGTCAAGTCAAGATTTACATTTTTATTTCAAGACAAAATTCAAGTTATGAAAACAATGATTACATCTCTTAAAGATAAAATCCAACATCACAAGGATGTTTCTCAAGCCCATGCTAATTCTTCTTCGAATATCATCCTACTTCTATATCTTCTAGATGTGATCATATAACTAAACCTCAAGTATTTTTAGTACCGTAACCTCTCAAGTTTGATTCAAATGTTAAGAAACATGATATTCTTCTTGATATCCTTAATCATCAATTGATAAACTTTCCAACTACTCATTATTACCCTCCTTATCAAATTTCCAAATACCAAGTTTTCCCGGTTTTATAAGTATCATAAACTTAATGGACATCATGAAAATAATTTCTATGCTTTAAAATGAATAATTAAACACCTTGAGCATTAGGATTTTTATAATTTGCCTCAAA